>OZ010577.1:127556579-127566579 GCA_963932145.1 Acanthosepion lycidas | reverse complement strand
GCTTGTTAATTAGAAATTATCAAAGACATATACTAAAATATTGTTAGCCCAAAATGCAGATTCTGTGATAAATATCTAGAAACAACTGATCATCCTGTATCAGGTTGCATGATAATTGAACCCACTGAGTATAAAGCCAGGCATGACAGAGTGGGTCAATATCTGCACTGGAAAATATGCAACTTCTACGGGAAGGACACTGAAAGAAACTGGTATGAAATCCACCCAGACCAGGTTACGGAGAAAGGACCTGTTACAATTCTATGGGACTATACAATATCCACTGACAAATCAAAGCCAACCGCCCAGAAATTGTTCTTAAAACCACAAACAATAAAAGTGTCTCCTTTTTTATATGGCAGACCCTGCAGACTGAAATGTATCTTTGAAGATATTCAAAAAGCTGTCAAAATACAAGGACTTTCAAATCGAAATCTCAAAAATGTGGCACATGGGAACATCAACAATTCCTGATGTAGTCGGAGCCCTAGGACTGTTTGGAAAAGACTCCCGCTGACTAATTGAAGGGATTCCTGGAAGTCCATGCCTCAAAAAGATACAAAAAATTGTTGTTACAAATACAGCGTACACGTTACGAAGGGCTTTATCTATGTAATTATTTTTTCTTTTGTCATGATTTCTAACCTTAGGTCCCTGGACGGGACCCGGAAAGAAATGTGTAAACGCCAGAAATCAAACGAAATAATAATAATAATAATAATAATTATAATAATAATAATAATAATAATAATAATAATAATATCGATCTGATGTATACAATATAGAATTATTAAAAATGATATATGCGGTACAAATGATCTAAACATATAGAGAAGAACTTGTTTTAGAAGTTCCTTTTGTGGTGTCATATTAAATAAACTCCCACTGTATTTGTAAAACTAAAACCTTAAATACAAAATTGATATTATACAATATTCGTGCTCATAAAAGAAATTGATTGAAGTCGAGATGCTAGGCCAGGACAAATAATATTACAGATTCTTGTTTGGATCTTATCTATAATCTCCAAATACATCGAAGAAGTACCACGCCCCCCTCCATATATATATATATTAATGCATGTTTCATTAAATAATATAGACAAGTTTTGTCTATTTATTTTGAGTAAGTTCCTTTCATATTGTCTGATAAACTTAATAACGTTATCATTGAAAGACGAAAGGAAAACACCATATTGATACATGTTTAAATCCAATCAAGGAATTCGTCTTACATGAGCCATTATCAAAGATAACAATTTAAATATATCAAACAAAACACAGACGAAACAACAATGGTAGTCCGCCTTTGCTGCATGAAAATTTCAAAGCAACGGCAAACTCGTGTATACGAGACGCAGAAGCGAATGTTAAATTACAAAAACTTACACTACCCATCAAAAGTCTAAATTTTAATTTCATTTTTCGTTTCATCTTTTGGAAGTGCTATCTGATGATCCAGCGTCATTGAAAAGGGCTCTGGTTAAATAAATTATTGTAATGGAACCTTAAAGTGGTCTGTCTTTCTTTAAAATATTAACTCTGGATGTACATTGATATCTCAGGATTTCGTCCTCCTTGGGACCAACCATACGGATTAACAAGTTTTTCATAACTTAACTATATATATATATATATATATATATATATATATATATATATATATATATATATATATATATATATATATGATGCAGTTGGTCTTTATTCCACAACGTTTCCTCAGTTAATGCCATTCATATATTATTGGGACCCTGACCCTAATTTTTGACCAATGTAAAGTTCGCAGAACCGTTTCAACACAAGATTGCAATACTCCGCGTAATAACAGAAGACGAGTAATTACCATGAATCATATTAGCATAATGAATCCGTACATTCACTGTAATTTCTACTCGGGAAATTTCCCCTAAGTATTTTTTAAATGCTGAAGTATGATCATCATCTATTTTTACCAATATTTAGTTATTTTTTCCTGTTTGTCTAAAATGCTCGATGTATTTCTTTATAAATAACGTCTTTATATATTTATTGATCGTCGGTTTTATCATTTGTGTATATATACATATATATATATATATATATATATATATATATACATATATATATATATATATGGCAAAAACACAACACATCGTTCTAAATATTTATTTGTTTAAACTAAATAAAAATCTAAATAAAATATTTAAATCATGAAATTCAAAACCTAGATGTTCGTTTTATCACAACTTTGAAGGAGCAAAAAGTCAGTGTAGACTGTTCTAAGACAATGAATCGTGATGCCAAAAAATGCCATCAGTTGCCCACGTCCATAATAATAAAACACAAACAAGTCGCTTCAAATCACATAGGTTCATTATAAAGAATTAGTATAGCTATTACGGATTCTAAATAATTGATTATTAAGAAATAATAACACCTTCATTGCAAGTAAGAAAATGTCTCCACAAAATATAAAAGTCAACCCACATCAGATTGAATACGTCCTTTCTTTTATAATGCAAAATGTTTTTTCTTTAAATATCAGTTAACTAATCCTTAAAAGAACCAATTTTCTTTGAAAAAAAAATATCATATTGATTGCTCTATTTTTAGATTATAAAACTTCAGAGATTCATATTAAATTGTAAAGAAACCAATCATGGTTGATCGAATATTTTGTTGCATTCTTTAATCAAACCAAAACAACCTAATATCCGTTAACCATAGATTATTTTTTGTAGCATAAATTTTATATAATTTCCAAGTAATATATTTTCCTATATATTATTTGTTATATTTTAATAATTCCCTCGAAGTAGTTTTCAGGAGAATCACTTAATTTTTATCTATCGCAGTTTATCTAAAACCAGAAAACTAAGCATGTTTTTGAGACATTAATGATTTAGTGATACAAGATTGACTAATTAACCCATGGATAGCGGATAATATGTGGATTCATACCTCTCCTAAGGTTATTTGCGCATAATATAACGGACCCAAATTCGAAATCCACTCACCGATTAACAGTTCCGAGCGACTATACATTACACCACCCGCACATCAAACTTGCAACATCTGCTATTCCTAAACGGCCAACAAACTTATGAAACTAGTATATCTATTCAAGACTATCATGAATATACTTATCCTTTTGGAATATCGGTAACGCGAGAAATTGCAGTAAAAATGGCGCGGAGGAAGATTTATGATCCACAAGGTTGACACAAAAACATTATGACCACCCTGATGTATTTTAATCACCTGAATAACATTTTCCTCAAGACTTCTTTATACCTCTTGCTGACCAAGGTTTTCTTCAATTCATAATTGGTTTTCCCAGCTATTCTATTTGAATGAAATTTATAGTTTCGTTCAAAATTCAGAATTTCTTTTCATTACAGAGAATAATCAAAATCTGAATGAGTAATACAAACGTTTTTTATGAAAACAAATGTGTGATGTTGACCTTTATAAACTGTCTCGCGAGATATGACTCAATTCTGCAATCAGAATCGGAAATCAGGAACGGAAAAAACTGAGATAAAGAATGCCGATTAAATTTCAGATTACATTTTTGTAACCATTTAGATAACACCAGAATATCTATGTAACTACACCACTTAGTGTTGTAAGCGCTGAAAGAAGTTAAAATAAAATAAAAGTAAATTATTATAAATCTCCAATCGGAGACGACAGCTTATCCAGGTGAGCAATTATTTCTATTAAAAATGAATATTTTTTTCTCTTTAGCAATCAGCGAATTCGTGAATGCATTTTCTCTTGCTAGGCGTCAAAACGTAACTATTTCTGTTTTTCAGCCATAAAATCTCAAGCGTAAACTATTTAGAGATAAAGAGACATTGGGCTAAGTTTGACAGGTTCAGCACTTATGCACGCATCACGTCTACATCAACTGATCTTTCATTAGGAATAACTTCAGTGCACCTGCTGACATTAAAGGGAACATGACAAGTTCAGTTCTCTTTCTGGTAGTGAAAATTAAGGTTTTTCAGTAAAACTCTTCGAGCGTTAATTTTAGTCACCGAAAAGGTGGTCCTCAGGGTGATTTTTGAGGAGAGCAGACAAGATCGACGTTGCCTATGACGCCATAAGTGAATAATTATAATTATACTTGTTCAAGAACAAAGAAGAAAAGTATATTTAACTTATGTGAGTAGAAAATATACTTTTCATAATGAAATGGATGGGGCTCTGCGTATTCGTGGACCATTACATTATTCGACTTTTTATAAACATAATCACATGTTGATGTTTGAAATGGCTGGACAAATTTGTTGATTTATTTAAGAGGCAATCATCCATTTTGACATGACGCTAATTTGTATTTACATACAACGTTCCATTTTAATGACTGAATTGTTGAAATATACAGGAGAGTATGGGCTATAAAATGCCTTACACTAGGCGGCAAACAGCACGACACTATCAGAATGATCATAGAATTATTTTGATTTTTACAATGGATTTAATCCCTATTGTTGGTTATTATTTCGATAATGTTATCGGTCCTTACCTTTTCCATTTTTCAAGATCAGGGCCGATTTTGTTTTTATATACTCTTATTCACCGAAGATATGGTTCAAGATCCATTCAATTAATTGTTACTAAATAAGCTTGCAGTAAGTGCGAGAAAAGGAAGGAAAAGCGAAATGCGATTTTGAAGATATATAGGATGGATAACATTTGATACTAGACACGATGGAAGGAATAACGAAGGGGTGCTTAATATATGGCAGTGAATGCTGGACAATTTCCTCACGGAGAAGAGACTTAAATCAACAGAAGTGTGGTTCTACAGAGATGTGGTTCTAGAGAATATCATGGATCTCAAAATGTCAGTAACTTCAAAATAATTATACTTATAATAAGAAAGAGATTGTTGAAATTCCAAGTGCCTATAACGAGACACGGAGGCTTGGAGAGTTTGACTTTCACATGGCATATTGTGAAGATGAAGGCAGCGAAAAACCTACCTAATGAGCTTGCTTAAATGCATGACAGAAAAATGATTAAGAGATAAATCAAACAAAAAATAACTTACTAAATGACAGAAAGGGAAGACAGGTGTGAAGAGTCATAATCGCCAAAATTCTGAAGAGTACAGAGCACATAGAAGAAGAAGAAGAAGAAGAAGAAGAAGAAGAAAAGGAAGAAGAATAGTAGAAAGAAGAAGGGGAAAAATAAAAAAAGCGGAAAACAATAATAATAATAATAATAATAATAATAATAATAATAATAAGAAGAAGAAGAAGAAGAAGAAGAAGAAGAAGAAGAAAAAGAAAAAGAAGTAGAGGAGTAGGAAGAAGAGGAGGAAAAAAGGAGGAAAAGAATAATAATAATAGTAATACTAATAATAATAACTACAGAAGACTGGATGATGGTATGCGTCAAGGAACATGAAAGTAGTAAGCGTCTTTACTTCGTAATGAAAGAAGCCAACAAATTCAAAATGGAGTTTCAAATGGGCGTAGAGATGCAACTACAGCACAATACACCGGCTGAAACTGCAAAATACTTAAAAAAGGCAGCAAAGACGAATGCAACCGACCAGATACAGAAGCGATTCCAAGATAAACCACTTCATGGCCAATACTCTGCCCGTACCAAACAAGCTGATGTAGACAAAACCCGTACCCATCAGTGGCTACGCAATGCAGGGTTGAAAGCGGAAACTGAAGGTTTTATCCTTGCTGCGCAGGACCAATGCTTGCTAACTAGGAATTATCAAGCACATATACTAAAATATTGTGTCAGCCCAAAATGCTAATTCTGTGATAAATATCCAGAAACAATTGATCATCTTGTATCAGGTTGCACGATGTTGGCACCCACTGAATATAAAACCCGACTTGACAGAATGGGCCAATATCTGCACTGGAAAATCTGCAACTTCTACGGGAAGGAAACTGAAAGAAACTAGTATGAACACCACCCAGACCCGGTTACGGAGATAGGACCTGTTACAATTCTATGGGACTACACAATACACAGTGACAGAACAATCAAGGCCAACCGCCCAGATATTGTTATTAAAGACCACAAACAAAAACGGTGCCTCCTTATTTATATGCCAGTCCCTGCTGACTGCAATGTATATTCAAAAAGCTGTCAAAATACAAGGACCTTGAAATAGAAATCTCGAAAATGTGGCATATGGGAACATCAACAATCCCTGTTGTAGTTGGAGCCTTAGGAGTGGTTGGAAAAGATTGCAGTAGACTAATTGAAGGGATTCCTGGAAGTCCATGCCTCAAGGAGATACAAAAAATTGTTCTGACAAGTACAGCCCACACTTTACGTAGGGCTTTATCTATGTAATTTCTTTTTTTTTGTTTTGTCAGTGGAAAGTGTCATGATGCCATTTCTAACCTTAGGTCTCTGGGCGGGACCCGGAAAGAAATGTGTAAACGCCAGAAATCAAAGAAAATAATAATAATAATAATAATAATAATAATAATAATAATAATAATAAGAAGAAGAAGAAGAAGAAGAAGAAGAAGAAGAAGAAGAAGCAGAAGCAGAAGAAGAAGAATGTAACATGACTCAATAAGAATGTACCTTTGATGAGAAAATCATGGGATGAATATAATAAGAATGAAGAATGTTTTTAGAATTACAACCAAAAGACACATTTACACTTACAATCATGAAGAGATACAATATGCCTTATGGAGTGTGAAGAATGTACCGAATTGGCTACTTCCGTATCAGACGCCGAAGAATATAAAAGAAATGTGAGACAGAAAATCCGAAGGTGCCTGGGAATAACGAAGAATGCCTTCCAGAAAATATAAAGATAAGATATCCTCCAACATGGCCGTAAATATTTGAAAAATTTCTTACAAAGGAAGTGACGCGAGATGTGTCTCTACAGATGGATACTATGAATTTCTGTGAGCTGAATATATTAAGAACGAAGTGTTAAGTCAGAATCAGAAGACTTTCTTAATTTGAGACTAGACATTTACAATCTCTGAATGTATTAAAGCGGATAGAACTCAAGGAAACCTACCAAACGATCTTTATGAATAGATAACAGAACTGAAACAGAAGTTTATGCTATAAAGACAAAGTTGCTTAGAGTTAAAATCGACAGTAAAAATAGAGGAATGTCATGGTCACCCACGTACTCATGGATTATTGGAGATAAAAGATGACGAGGGTAATATATTTGTCAGTTGGGAGGATCCATGTATATTTCGGATTGTATTAATCATACTTTTGTTTATAATATCTTTTTGGTTGATTTTTTAACTTTCTTCATCTGCAGTTATTATCAGATTTTTTAGGATTTCCTTTCATAGTCATCCATCTGTTCAAATTCAACCGTTTATTGAAATTAAAAGACGGGGTGTCAAGATCTCGAGAGAGTTGTTCTGACTTGAAGACAAAACCAGGTTCGAGTAGTTTCTTCAGTTTTAATCTAGGGGGTTTATAGAATTTCCTTTTCAGTGAAACAAATATTGCTCCGGATGACCTGGGAAGTATTTTATACATATATTAGTCTTAGGAGACCAATATTAAACTCTTGTAAAAAATCTCTAGGAGTAAGTTTGTTTTTTTTTAAATATTCTGCGAAGTGAATGAAAAAAATATTTTACATAATCGTAGATAAATAATAATTAGAGTAAATTGCAGATAATAAAAACGAGAAATTTGAATACTTGAATCATTTACTATAAATAGTAATAGGGAAATAGTTGTTTCCATAAAATAAATATTTGACGTCTATAGACCGAAACGGTAGCGTTGCTAAGAGTCAAAATTTATAAAGTTGACCGACGCATCACGCTGAAATACACGTTCCCGTACAATCACCTAAGTTAAGCAACATGGAACCTGTTCTATACCCAAATGGCTAACTGTTTGGGAATACGCGGTGTTGTAAGCTTAGATGTGTGGATGGAGCAATGTATAATGGCTCGGAATTTTTAATCGGAGAGCAGAGTTTCAATTCCAGTTGGGTTTGTTATATTCGCTTACGTGCAAATACATTTAAAAATGGTATGAATCACGTTCTTCCCCACAGCTATGGAAAATAAGTAAGACGTGTATAATTAAATCATTATTATTTCCCAAAAAAAAAAACAAATATTCTTACAATATAAAGATAATCCTAAAATTAGTCGGTAAGCCATAGAAAACTGATCGATCAATGAAATTTATAAAATGAAATCATTTCGTTAAAATATTTTCAGGTTTTTAAGTTCACTGTTATCGATCTTTCTTGTACTCATAGGAGTTTCCTTCTTAACTTTTTTATTTAAGATTGTGTAAAAAGCCAACAATTTGATTATATTTTCTTTCTAATACCATGCTACACTTATTTTCATTGTTCTTACTGTTCAAAGACATCAAAAGAAGAACACATTAAATTAAAACTTTAAGAAATAGATCGACATTCATATGAAATAAATAACTTCGGATTCATATTATCTAAATATATAATTATCATGAAGTTATCAGTTAACATATTCAATCTGAAAAGATATTAATTTAACAGCCTCATTTTGAAATCTACACATTGTTTTTATTTTCTTTTCCGCGGATTGGTGTGATCATTATCCATTTTCAAACTAGGCCCTTTTTTATTGCGATATTCCCCGCTTAATCCTGTCAGCGTAATAAATTCGTAAGCAATTGAGGTGCGAAATATGTGTTCCTAAAGTTCTTTTTGTTTTTTTGATACGATAAAAAAGGGAGTAGATTCAGCATCTTTCATTTTTTGAACGCATCCGTTCTCATGAGTTTAGTAAGTCCAATTCTTGTACGCCCAATGAGTGTAATAGAATTATTTATTTACATGAAATTAATTTGCTTTATTCTTCAATATAATCAAATAATTGAAGAATCTTTGTTGCACCATTCTTCCCCATAATACTGTTGAGCTGCTTTGAAAATTTTTCTAACAGTAACATTGTTGCTGCGCTCAAGCTGGGTCTTGGAAAAAAAAACAATTACCTTAGCTACATGATTTATTCGCGGAACATTGATTAATGCCATGACTTAGAGTTGCACGCTAAATACCCCATTTTCAAAGTGATCAGTCCAATGAGATAGTCAGCGATATGAAAGTCTTTCCTCATATTTATTGTTTAATCACACTGTGTAAGCACAAATTTTAAGATACCCGTTTAAAGGTAACTTTTTATTTTTTGTTAAATACGTTTTCATCTATGTAATTTGATATTTTATGAAGCACGTTACTTAATGGGCTTCTTAATATTTTTCTCTCTTTCCCATAGTATATATTTATTCAAATGTTGTTATTCAAGAGCATTGTCAGTCGAATCGTAGGAATCAATATATATGTTCGGTTGGGACTCAATTTCGTTTTCGCGTCCAACAGCAAGGCCCCAGGAGGTTTTCAGGAGCATGGAACCACCTCTTAAATGTTGGTTTTCCCAGGTCCACCCTGACCCGAGGTGGTAGCACCTGTTAGGGTCCCAGCTATGGACAAATAGCTAAACCCGACAATGAGGAAAAAAGCATTACAAAAGTCTAAAAATAAGTTTTAATACCAGAAATACTTTGTAAAATATTATTACCAGAAATAGACTTTTGAAGAAGAAAAACTATTAGCAGCAATACATTTTTGAAAATAATATTACCAGTTATACATTTTAGAAAATAATAATACCAGCTATACATATTTGAGGAAAAAATATTACCAGAAATAGATTTATAACAAAACAAAATATTACCAGGAAAAAAAAAAGTTGTCGGCATTAAATAACCCACTGAGGTTGATATGCCGTAAAACAAAACAAACGAAACCAATTCCATCATAACGTTGTTTTCATAAAAAAGTATCGTGGATTTATTTTTAAATAACTTAGAATGTTACACTGATATCGGAGATTGGACACAATAAGTATTGTGCATTTGTGCACACATGGCAATTCTTGCTGTCCAAGCCAGCAATGTTGCAGATAAGCAAGGCAATGAATATGTAATTTCCAAGAGTTATCCTCTTACACAAATTACCAAATAGAAAT
>OZ010577.1:127541579-127551579 GCA_963932145.1 Acanthosepion lycidas | reverse complement strand
CGTTTTTTGCTTTGAGAAAGTCCACGTTGGACGAAGCGCGTCAGCAATAACTACAGTTTCCCTATTGTCATTTATATTTATAATATATATATATATATATATACGCACCCTGTATATATATATATATATATATATATATATATACAGGGT
The DNA here is from genome assembly GCA_963932145.1 of Acanthosepion lycidas. Classification (NCBI taxonomy): domain Eukaryota; kingdom Metazoa; phylum Mollusca; class Cephalopoda; order Sepiida; family Sepiidae; genus Acanthosepion; species Acanthosepion lycidas. The sequence goes on along the minus strand of OZ010577.1, from coordinate 127,551,429 downwards.
GCGTATATATGTATATATATATATATATAGAGAGAGAGAGAGAGAGAGAGAGAGAATAGAGAGAGAGAGAGAGAGAGAGAGAGATACACCGGTATATATATATATATATATATATGCCTGTAAATTATCCTGGAATAATATATATATATATATATATATATATATATATATATATATATATATATATATATATATATATATATATATATATATATATATATATATATATGTCTGTAAATTATCCTGGAATAATTTATATATATATATATATATATATTCTTCCACGATCATTTTTCAAATGATGATCAAGATGATCTTCGGCCTTTCTAACATTTTAAACTATCTGCCTCACACTTTTCACATACTGTTCCTTTTTTTTCAAACTTATTCACCGTTCTCTTGAATGGACTTTGAAGATGGAAATCAGAGTATGAATGTAGGTACCATTACTGAAGGGCTGAATGATCTTTTCCTCCACATTATTACCCATTTTGGAAGACAGTGGTGCTGACACAACATTTTTTAACCTGTTATCTTTCCATGTGAATAACACAAAGCTCTTTTCAGTAATTCTTAAGACAAATTTTGTCAAGATGGCTAAACGTCTGACTTGTAATCCCGAAAAAAAGAAGTCAATTAATTTAGTGATTTTCTTTTGATATTAAACAGTTTTGGATGGGCAGTTATGCTGTTACATGATTTAGACATATATATATATATATATATATATATATATATATATATATATATATATATATATATATATATATATATATACGTGTGTATGCATCTATTTCAGTTAACCTTCAAATTGAGTATTACGCTACTGAGAATTCATCTCAGGTTAAACTGGAATACATGCATTTATTCCTTCTAGAAGATACAAAGTGAAACCTCAATATTCTCCATGGTTCACACCAGTATGCGTATCCGTTATAGCCCCCAAGAACCACCATTTTCGTTTATACCAGCGTGACAGCTCCTGTCACAAGAAACATCTATTCGTTGCTGGTTGTAATGTAAACGAGTCCTCGAAGAAGCTAAGTCTCTGTTTGTTGAGAGAATGGGGCACAGCATTGCATCCAGCAACTATGGTTTTCGTGATTACTGGTGGCTCTGTAATAATATATTAAATAAATGTAAAATTGTTCCTCTTCTAATCAATCAATTTGAGGTGTTGACAAACTCTGCTGATAAATCAGAATGCTTCTTACCTAAATTCTCCTTAAGCTCTACTCTTGACTAATCTTGAGTTTTCCTGCCAAACCTCTCACTTTGTAATGAGGCTCCTTTGAGTGATATGCATATAACGCATTCTATGGTTTCTGCTATCATCTGTAAAGTAATTCTCTACAAAGCATGTGTAACCTGTAATAATCATTTAAAAGTGTTTTTCCTGAACTGGCTCCTGTTAACTCTGAGTATATAGTAAATACCTGGATGCCTCTTGCTTTTCTATTGCTGGAAGTCATCAGCTGTCGTTCCAGTTTTACGAAATCTGATGGACTGTCCTAGCTATTAGACTATCGGCTTGTTACTCGTCTGTCTCTTTTTGGGAAACTCTTAGAGGCCCGTATCAATGCAGAATTGATTAACTATTAAGATTAAGCATCACACGGCTTATTTTTCAGACAAGCACTATGTCTTTCTCTTCTCCAGGTCTACTGCTGATGTCCTGACGATAATTGCAGGATGAGTCATAATCTATATGGGAATGGCGATGCCCGGGCTGCAGGTTTAGACACCTCGAAAGCTTTTGATAGGATGAATAGTTACGCTGTCTCCAGATGAATATTTGAACTGACCCAGTCTTTCCTATGAAATCATGAAATGAAAGTTATCCTAAACGGCCAACCGTCTAGATTCTATCGTTTTAATGTACTTGTCTCCCAGGATTGTATCCTCTGTTATACTTTGTTTTAATTTTCATTAATGATTTTCCGACGGCATCAACACTCATTTTTTATGTAGGTTGGTGACACAGCAATTTACTCCTGTCTTGATAGTAAGTCTGATCAGTTCGATAAGATTAAAATGGCAACGGATGACCAAAATGATCTGTTGTTAAATGATTCAAAAGATTACTTGTTAATTTTAATTCTTAGAAAACTAAACTGTTCTCCATTAATCATCTGAGAGGCCCGTCTCTGCCTTCTATCAGCATAACTGATGATAACCTCCAGGAAAGTGACTCGTTGAGTCTTCTCGAGATAACGTTCTCAGCTGACATGAAGTGGAAACACTATATATAATCCATTGCTAGGTAGAAATATCGGTTTGCCTTTTCGTGCGTGACAATGTTTCTTTCTACAAAGTATCTCACATATCATTTGCTCAGGTGCCCCTGCTATTTACCTTGGTCTCTATGATAAAATCCAAGAAGAATCAGCAATGTTATTGTTCTTGATCCGGGGACTCGACTTCAGTCACTATGGGTGCCTCTCTGTACCTTTTCTATAAATTCATTCATGATAATTTTTAGGATGATCTCTTCGCTATAGTAACAAAACTTCTCCTTTAATTTAAGCGCATTACTAGACTGGCGTTGAAATATTTATCAGTTTACAGCTGATTTAGCAAGATGTAGCCGTAAGTACTATGATAACGATTTTTTCTGTTGCATTTCTCCCTTGTGGAACTCCTTTCTTGTTTGCGTGTTTTACAGCCAATTTTAATCGTCAGGATTTTAAATGTCAATCTCTATCTACTGTACTGCTGTTTACTCCTTTAGTTCCCGCTCATTAATAGTATTTTTGTTTCAAAGTATTCCACACCAAATAACACCTGGTGTCATAGTGGCGTTACTGCCTTACTTGAGGTGAACTCGATTAAAAATCTATCTATCTATCTATCTATCTATCTATCTATCTATCTATCTATCTATCTATCTACATATTATATCTATCTATCTATCTATCTATCTATCTATATATATATATATATATATATATATATATATATATATATATATATATATATATATAGATAGATAGATAGATAGATAGATAGATGAAGTGAGACAGCACATATAAATATTTAAATGTTACAAATATTGGAGGCATTATAGACGAAAGAAATATCACACACACACACACACACACACGGTGCCTGGAATATTTTAGAGTAAGATTACACACACAGAAAATATCGTGTTTTCCAATCTCATGGAATATCTTGTCATTGTCACTGCAAAGACCAAATAAATTCCAATAGATTCATCGCAATATTTGATGCATTTATTACGCATGCGTTAACTGACGTCACACAGCCAACTGAACAAGTACAGAGGAATTAATCTTTTGAATAAGTTATTTCCTAAATGAATTATCGGAAGATATTTACATACTTTTATAACTTTCGGAAATTGTTTGATTCATTGCACATTTATCTACGCTCATTGATTATAAACGATTTATTGAATATCAGATTTTTAGTTCACTATGTTTACAGGAAAACATTGGCCATTGGACCACATAAAAGTATGGTAGGTTGTAAAAAGAATAATAGCATATTGATCAACCGTTCGTGTGTTCTGATTTGAATATATGAGGAAACATGAATAAACGTTTATAGATTTCTTGAGGTCAGATATGTAATAACAGTGGCGTGTTGTATTCCTGCTTACACACCAATGCATTACCTTGACAATCGATATCTTCATTACTAAATTCTGTTGGTTAATGATATTGATTGCTTGTACAAAATGTTAGAATTTGTCGGTACAGTGATGTACTAGTGAGCCAGTCAAAATGAGCTAACTCATTTTATAGTTCACCATTAGAAGAGTTAACCAATCAGAATGTTCAAAATATTCAATGCGACGTGTATAAAGGCAGTCATTTTGTTTTTTCTCCCAAAACATATCTTCACTGCCAACCTGATATTGAAGACTTAAATAATTAACAGCCGCTACTTTCTCCGAATCTACGCTGACAACTTCTGATATTGAATAGATTACGGACTTCACTGGATTCCATATTCAGAAACTACGGCAAACATGATCAACATAAAACGAAGTGAATAATGAAGATATAATAAAATAATGAAGAACAGCAACAAAAAACGTGAAGAGGGAATGTTGAAAGAATTGAATATGAAAAAAACAATTTGAAAGACAATAACAAATGCATTATAACGAAATATGCCCAAACAATTATTCTTGAAAAATTGCTTCTTCCTTATTTGTGCTATAATTTTCAGGACTTTGAATATTATATATTTTCATTACTTCCTCTCTTTTGACTTTTTCACTCTTTACTATCTAACTCTGTTCTTATTCTGGTAACCATTTTATCTATGTGAATTATTTCAATCACTGTTTTCTCCTTTCTTCTCTTCGTTTCTATGTAACCGTTGGGTGTTTAATTCCTAAGGTTCAGCCAAGTATTACTGTGGCGTTTGTCTGACATTCTTCAGGGATAATTTATTATTATATTATTGCTCTCCTCGTTGTTGTTATTATCAAAATGTCTCGGACGTTTTGCTTTCCGGCATTTAGGTATCTATTGATCTGTATAACCTTCAAAGAATTCCTAATTGAACCGTTTTGTTATTTACAGAGATATATTTCTCTCGATCTGATGTCCATGTCTAGGGATCTCTTTTTTATTTTTAGTACTGATAAGTTATTGATTGTCCCCTTTTCCGGTGAGGTTAAGTTTGTACTACTAAGCAAAGGGATATAACTCAACATTACTATGTCAGTAAATTCACCCAACAGGGCTTTCACCCTCTCGGCAATTGTCACATCATGGAACTGTTCTCTACTTTTACATCAATTTCAATGAAAAAATCCCTATACACTAATTCGTACGCAGATTTCAGGTGTCCTTAAATACTATATACTCCTCCTTAACATAAAAATAAAATAAAAATTTTGTTTATCTAAAATGATATTAAAAACTAATATATTATATTTAAGTACCTTCATATCAAACGCAATAACTAAGGTTTCAAATTAATTAAGTTAATAATAATATATGAACATATGACATATTATTTTCAGCCGGATTAATGTCCTCATTTTTCTTTTTTCATAACAACGTCTCAGTTGTAGTACCATTTGCCTTCTTCAGTGCTATATTGTAAACGTTACACTGTCCATGTCTAGCGCTATCGTATTCTATTTCTATTTTTAAGACTGATTAGTCAATAGGACTCTTCTATCTAACTCAGGATTTGAACTCAAAATTTCTACACGACAAAATTCAATCAGACTATAACTAATTGAAATTATGAGAAACGCTTCTTCCCAGAAATGTAGACAGAAATCTTGAAGTTAGACTACGGTGTCTACATAAACGTTAAATATAAGACAAGGTATAAAATATTTCCGAAAAAAAAAAGGTGGTCTTACATGGGAGAAAGTAAAAACATTTGTGTGATGTTAGTTAACAAAAGTGTTATTTCATTCATGTCGATTTCCTTATTATAAAACTGGATGTAATTCATGACGATCGGATTAAATATTAATCACGTATGTCTTGTGATTTTCCTTTGCGTACAATTGTATCATTACTGCAAGAATTTTTAAATGTTTTATCGTCGCAGAATTATTGACTGTTTTTGTTCATGTACGCATGTGGATACATATACACATACATATATGCATATATATGTATATATACATATATATATATATATATATTATGTGTGTGTATGTATATATATAAATATATATATATATATATAAATATATATATATATATATATAAATATATATATATATATATGATATATATATATATATATATATATGATATATATATATATATATATATATATACTTTTCGTCCTTCAGGATTCCATCGGACTACACAAGCGCACGAACGAGGGATGCTGGTGATTTTAGATTTTGTTTTTATTATATAGTCAAATTCATTTGGAGTCTTTTTTTCTTTTTCATTTTCATTCTATCATTTTTATTAGTATATATCCCACATTTTGATAATAGAAGACCTAACAGGAATGGTGAAATGTTTTAAGACCTAGGTCACAAATTTACTGCAGATGGCCTATCGATCCAAGAATTCTCTAGTCAGTTACGTCGTATGTATATATCTATATCTATCTCTATCTCTCCATATATATATATATATATATATATATATATATATATATATATATATATATATATATTGTTAAATTACATTGACTATAACGATGCCCGTTTCATGCGAATTTACAAAAGAATCACAAGCATCAATTACCTTAATTAATTTCTTAAAAATTCACGCGTACGTATATGTATTTGCCCTAATAATTTATAGTGAATTAATGTAATAAAATATTTCACTTTCATTGTACAAAAAACGGCATTTAAGAAATATATTGAATCAGTAAAAGTGGAGGTCGATTTCATTTTTCTTACAGTTTTGCTTATTTTATGAAAAATAAAACCAAAATACAAAAAAGCATGATTAAATCATTTCTTATTTCACGAGCGAATATTCAATTTTTGCTTTTTCATTATAAAAATTTCGTATTTGTATTCCGGATTTTAATCGATATCTGTCATCTTTCGATTTGCTTAAAAAGTATTGCAATCAAAAACTGACTTTAGGAAAAAGTCAGTAATTAACTGGACTTTTTACATTTCAGTTTGAATTGTACTATTTAAAGAGCTTAATATTATTATGCCAAAATTTAGTCGTTGCTAGCTGCTTCAATCAGATTTTGTTTTCAAGAATCAATGCTGCATTATGTTTGACACATGCATAAAAACAAAACTATTCTGATGAGTTCTTTATAATACCGCTGTTCATTTAAAACAACACCGATCAGGCAATCAAGGTGGAGAATAACAGAATGAGGTTGTTGTAAGGACGTACATGATAAGAGAAAGCGATACATATTATGATGATATATAGGATTATTGATATTTGAACCTAGACTTGAAAAGATTAAAACTATAGTAATCGGGTACAAATATTCTCTGTAGTCCGATTGAAGTGTTTGAGGATGATTTGACTGTGTCACTCTAATAGAATACAAATCTAAGTTCATAGCATAGCATTTGTTGGACTGGTGGAAGTAAGGAATGCCCTTTGTCGGCCATGAAAATAGCGGGAGATAAACCAAAGGACAGCAACTTTCCATCCCTATGGAAGGTGTTGGAGTTTGGAAATTAATTTATCATTCACAAGACCACGTAAATTTTTTGCGAATTTATCAAGCTGGAAACTCAAACTCAAAAATCTTTCCACATTTCTGAGATGAGGTATTATGTACATTATTTACATTATTCGGACTATTGTCCTCATCTTTGTCTCCACAGGACACGTAGCACAGCGGATAAAGACGTTAGTGACACGACCCAAAGAGTGTGAGTTCAATACCCGGTTAAGGCAGTGGAGAACTTTCAGGAGGAAATTAACAGGAGATAACTGATAACTGACATCCATCAAACATGGCACGTGGAACTAGAACAGTCTACCGCAGTGAGCAAAATAAAAATTTCAGTTCTACATTCCAAGCACCTGAAGAAGGCCGGAGCGTACAAAACGTTGTAATAAATATGGCGGCAAAGATGAGGACAATATTCCGAATAATGTAAATAATGTCGAACTCAAATAATTTGAATGCTATTTGTAGTACAATTAAAATGGATCAGCGTTTTTTTTCTGTTTAAACCAAGATGTCTTCGACTAAAATGAGCAATATATAATCTGGTGATAATTTCGTTAACAGAAAACCAGGAATTTCTGAAAGAAGCGGTTAACGGAATAATTATTTTGGAAAATTTAATAACTATATTTATTAGTGTTCCTAATATTTTTCATATTAGCCCTCTAAAAAAATTAATTACATTGGATGCATCATTATATTTAACGTTATAAAATCTCCTTTTTTATTTTGAGCCTACAAGTAATTTTTTCCGTTTTCATTAAACGTCAAAAAACAAACAAAAAAAAAAACAGTTTGTAAGTGGATCCCCGGGCCGTGTTTAACAAAGTGATAGATTTCAGTAATATTCACTAGTAATCGACATTTGTATTCTCTGGGAAACGTACCTGAGCAGGATTACTATTTTTGATCTAACACGTTTGTAAAATTCTCATTGAGTACAGCAACTGGAATTGGATGTAGAAAATGTCCTGAAAACTTAATATTGTTTCTTTTTAGGAAGACAGCATTTCTTCATTTTCGATAAGTGTTGTTATATAAACTTTTTAACCGAATTTTGTCATTGTATTAATAACCGTTTCCACTGGCTGTTGTTCATGCCGCATTAAGTGGAATATTTCACGTTCTTAGCAGGCAGCATATTTATCTGGATAATTTACTGCAACGTATTTGCTTATTTCCATTTTTTATTTGAAACATAGCATTCTGAGTTTATCTTACGTCTCTAGTAAAAACGTCTACAAATTGCAGCCAGATGTTCTTAATGCAGACTCTAAGAAAAGGGCCACAACGAGTCATTCTATTATCCTACAGAATTACTAAGAGATGTCTTGTTCCCATCTAGGAGACCTTTTTGCCCCTAGTGAACATCCTGTCCTATTGAGAATAGTACACAGTATACAATGTCGTAATCTTTGTTGACTACACACAAGAAAAACTGATAAGTCCCCCAAGCGTAAATCTATCTATGTTTTCAAAGAATTTCATACATTTATATGTAAATTAAAAAATATCTGCATAATTTTTATTCATTTTCGTTCTATCAGAAAATGAAATATATATTAATTTTACGTTATTCTTTGTATATTTATTGTTACTTTTTTGTATTGGGAAACTTCAATGCATCCGCTTAAGTAAAATAACTATTCGTATTAGGTTTTTTTTATAAAGGAAAAATAACAAACGTTTTCTTAAACGAAAGCAAGTCTCAAGCGCTGGCAAATGCAGATGAAATAGGATTATAGTAATTGGTGAAATATCCTCTGGAGTGTCGGTTATAAACCGTAGCATTTCTGCAGAAGCCACTATCTGAGTATAACTACCTCTCTACTAATAGAATACGAATCTAAGTTCGTAGCATAGCGTGTCTTAACACTTACCTATCAACAATATATTCGTCAAATGTTAGTAGTTTCTTACGATTGCGAAGAGAAAGGAAATATATTAAAGAAGATAACTGTCGTCACATGATTTTGCTCGGAGCCGATCTGTCTTACATTTGATTGCTGATCAGACGTCGATGAGTCAAAGGCGGGAAGATAATTTTCACTCACCGGGAAATCAATTGACAGTAATATTAAAAAAAAAAAGCTTTGGCGAATTGGAGTTAAACGAGAGAGATCAAAGGGTATCAAGTGGAGAATGACGTCATGGATCTCTTGTCATCATTCGTAAATTCGCTTTATTAGTAAAGAACTTTCTCCATCCGTATCACATGCGTTCTGTCTATATTTAAAAAAAAAAAATGTTTTATTATTGATTAGCGATATCAAAGGGAGAGAACTAGGGCTAAAAATCAAAGGAAGAAAAATGTCAATGCTTTTAATGATTTCTTTCTGAGTAATATTCACTAGTTTTAGTACAGAATTAGTAAAACAGAGTTAAGTAAATGATGTATGCTATTTTTATTGTTTCAGGAAATAGTAAAGTAATTTTATCACGGTGATTTTTAACATACATTGGCTTCTTTAGGTGTATAACACGCATTTTGACTTGCTTCGCACACACACAGACACATACACCCCACCATATATATATATATATATATATATATATATATATATATATATATATATATATATATATATATATATATATATATATATATATATATATATATATATATATATATATTTAAATAAATTGTTGGAGGTACAGAACCGTAATATTGCAAGGAATAGATACAAATTATTTCTTAAAGGCATTATGAAAATAAAAAGTAAGA
>OZ010577.1:127486579-127536579 GCA_963932145.1 Acanthosepion lycidas | reverse complement strand
GATTTAGTAAACTTTGATGCATGACTTGGTGCTTTGTATAGCATAAAGATCATGGATCTACGCTTGGCTAAAGACTGGTTATAAAGCCATTCAAAGAATTATTGCTTTAGAAAATCACAGTAACTTTTGGAATTCATTTTAACCCCGTCTTTCAGTTTAAATGGACCCACCATTACTAATAATCCCAGCCCATATCATGATCCCACCGCCGTCTTGTTGGCGTTTAAAAAAAATCTTGAGTCATGTTTCTTGCAAACCCATCCTCGAGCCCATCCATCGGCCCATCAGAGTGATCCTTGATTCGTCTGTAAAAATCACTTTACTGAAATCAGTTTTCATGTATTTTTTTGCCGACTGCAATCTTCTTTCCTTATATTTTTTTGTTAAAATGGGTTTCTTTATTTCATTTTTTACATCAGCAAACTTCCTTAATGCTTTACACCTTGTTTCCCTTGACACCATAGAGGCTCCAGCGGCCTCAAATATGAACGCACTTGACGCATTTGGGTTTCTTATTAATTCTATTCGGATATGTGATAGATCTCGCTTTGTTTCATTCCTGAATTCAGCATGAGACTTTTTTCTCCTTGGTTGAATTCCCATTTGACATATTTTCTTGATTGTTCGATGATCCCTTTTCAAATCCTTAGAAATTTGAAGCGAAGACTTTCCTTTGCTAATTTCTTTGATTATATAGTTCTTTTCATTCATTGTTAGTTCTTTTTTACGAGACATAATACTAAATTCTAGTTCTTGCAAATAATCTCTTGACACTGGAAATTGCCATGATTACTGAAAAAATACTAAATATCAATCTGAAATTGAAAATTGGGACTTTATTTGCTTTCATGCTTACTCGCATAATCGTAAAAATTATTTAATTGGATAACACATATCTATGAATTTTACATAAAATATTTGACAATACCTCTTTTGCATATAATCTCTAAGCGCAATTTATATATATATATATATATATATATATATATATATATATATATATATATATATATATGTGTGTGTGTGTGTGCAAATTAAGGATGATCTTTCAAGTGTACGGTGTCCGAACACTACTGTAAGTTTGTTGCTTTTACTCAGTCGTCAGTCGGTCGGTATCTGTAGTGCAAAACTTTATTACCCAGGCAAGAAAAAAAACTGGAAAAACAGTATGGACGGTGCGTGCACACAAATCATACCCCCGGACCAAACTCACCTGGAGGTTTGAAAACACCTATCCGACCAAGATAAAAAATAAATCCGTAAGCCAACAATTATCCACCCCGACCAAAATTAAAAAAAAAACAACAAAAACAAACAAACAGAGCGCTTGCAGTTCAGGGGCTTAATGCTTTCGCGCAAACAAATTTCTCAAAAGAACCTGACCCACAAAGACACCCATAGTAGAGCTTTTCTATATTAATAGAAATAAACCGCTGTTTTAAAGTCTTTGGCATGCATGCATACCGGAAAGAAAGATGCTCAACACCATATAAAGTATCAAAGACTAAGAATGAGAAAAAAAGTTCGGCGCGTGCGCACTATCCATACACCAATCAAACTCACTTGCTTACGGTTTTATTTTGATCTTACCTAGATAGCTGCCTCGCCAATTCTCTAAGTGAGTTTGGCTGGTGGATATAAAGTTTTTACTTAAAGTCCCAACATGCACTACTTAAGCGCAAAGAGCTCCTCATCTGAGAGCTCAGGAACGCATGTCTTTCATTTTTTGCATGAGTCAACTTTTCATGAAGAAGTGTTACGAACAAAGGCAAAAAAAAAGAAAATGAAATTAATACTGAAATTCAAAGTCGGACCTACAATGGATACAGGTGACAATAAGAATCTGTCCCAAAAGGCTACAACTGCGCCTCCCCACACAAAATAATATTCATGGGGGTTTAGGTGGCCAGATATAAGGCTGATATGGTAATAGAAATTGTCTGACCGCCATGACTGGTATCTACTGCTTGTGTGGCAAGGAGCACAGTCCTGTTATCACACATAGAATCTTCAGTATCCAAACACTTGTCCTAGGGGAGCACTACCTCCTCAAGGCACTTGATTTAGACCTTCATGTTGAATTGGAGGCCCATTTGGAAGATCAATAGAAGAATAACGTCGCCATCACTGATAGATCGCTCAAAAAACATTCGTAATCACTATTAGACTCATCCAAATCTTTCCGAATGCTCTGAACTGTTCTCAGATTGACACCCATTCACTCTACAATGTTCGTTTTTGGGTTTTTACTGCGAATGCTAAGCAGTAGAGGATGCCGTTTCCAAATTTATGGCTGAATGAATTGCGTCATCGTGCTCTTTTTATCATGCTGCCCAAATGAGCTTACGCAGTCGAAAAAAAAAAAAAAACGCATATCTGTGAAAGTAAAAATATCCAATGGCGACAATTTATTCATCGCACCGTGTAGATATCTATATCTTTGTATATCTATTTATTTATCTATCTGTACACACAAACACATACACGTACAAACATACACACACGCACACATTCACTCACACACACACACGCACACACGCATATATATATATATATATATATATATATTATAATAATATTTTTTGTTTAAAAATATGATTCCTTCGCTACATAAGAGTTCTCATGTTTCAAAAACGTGAGCCGAAACCATCCAAATAATTAATAAAATTAAGTTGGATTGAGGTGTTTAGTCACGTTTCATCTTCAAGCGAAATTTTAGGAATAAGCTATCTCTCGGTTTACGTGTATTTTTACAGAATTTGTTATTGTGGGAGTGGCTATACTATTTTCATTCTTTAAGTGGTCAGGGAGTTAATTCTTATCAGTAGATTCATCATCCTCTGAGAGGTTTTGCTAAGGTTGGGTAGGGTATCCATTTCAAGGCTAATGTTTACGGTCATCCTTTAGTTGGTTCCCAGTGAAGGATATTTTTATGGCGCGCCTGCAGTCGTTCTGTGTCTGGAGAATTGTCTCTTATTCTTGTCTATCTGATTATCTATTTATTTATTTGTTTATTTAAGTGGGTGTTTAATATACAGATCGCTTTGCATTGAATTTCGGTTTTTTTTTTTTTTTTTTTTTTTTTTTTTACGACGACAAAAAGGGGTTTTTCATATTTAAGGGTTTGGCTGAGCTTTTTAGAATTTTACTTAGCTATGTTTTTTTTTTTTTTTTTTTTTTTTTTATGCTAATTATCTAATGCGAAAGTCTGTTGATGTCGGCAAAAAACCGTTAACTCCTGCCTATGGTTTAATAATTTTTCATTATTTAGGAATTTAATGATGTGTAGTTTTTCCTGTAAGCATAAGAGGCATGGGTCATCCCAGGTTCTACAGGTTATAGTTTCGGCTCACGTTTTTGAAACATGAGAGCTCTTATGTAGCGAAGGAATCATATTTTTAAACAAAAAATATTATTATAATATAAGCTCTACTTCTGTATGGAGCACTGTTTTTTAAAAATAAAAACAAAAATACTAAGGAACCCCGGATTATGCACCCAACGTGTTCTTTTCTATTTTCTGCATACCTGCACAAGGATATATATATATATATATATATATATATATATATGCGGTACGATGGAGTACTGGATAGCGACTAGGATTGAGAAATTGGATAGACTTGGGAAAGGTATTAATCCTCTTCTTCTTTCTCCATCCATGGGTAAATAGACTGGGCTCTATAGCTTTGGATGGTAACTGGTCTTGGGGAGGGAAAACTCTGAATTAAACACCTCTGTATTCGGCCCTTCAACATGTGTGGTTGGCTCTTTACAAAGCCGTCACCAATGTAATCAAATTATATGTGCTGGTGTCTGGCTGTCGTTTGCTAGGAACCTAATACGTCATATGTCGAATGCGGTGGGAGAGTCCACCATTATCTATCTATCTATCTATCTATCTATCTATATATATATATATATATATATATATATATATATATATCTTTTTCAGTCTATCTCCATATCTATATCTATCTAACTGTATTTTCAATTCTCTTATATATATATAGAGAGAGAGAGAGGGAGAGAGAGAAAGTGAGAGAGAGAATAGAAAATACAGCTATATATATATATATATATATATATATATATATATATAAAAGTGAACATAGAAGTCAACACTTAGAGCCTCTAAGTGTTGACTTCTATGTTCACTTTTATATTTACACACGCTCTATCTCTGATATTGAGCACTTTATTCCATAAATATAGTACACCTTAAGACTATATTTCTTTATATATATATATATATATATATATATATATATATATATATATATATATATATAGTGAGAGAGAGAGAGAGGGAGAGGGAGAGAGAGATTGAGAGCGAGAAAGAGAGAAGAGGGGGAGAAACGCGCGTAGCGTTCTACTTATGAACGCAGAAAGTCTAATTTAACGTGTTATGTTCGAACATCAGACGAGACCATTTTCGTTTTCACCCTAATATTTATAATTATGGGGTGTAGGTCTCTTCTGGTATACCCAGGAGTTCATGGCTGTGTTAATAGCTTTGATTGCCAACAAAAAGAGCGCCTCTAATTTCACATCCTGTTAGTTGATAAGTAATATATCCTTTTAAACATCATATAAAAATGATATGGAATTTACTTTTTTAAAGATATTTAATTTCCTTTCTTTTATATGTTATTTTTTTCTTCTAATATATTGAGTCTTTCTTTTCATTGACGGTTGTGCAGTATTTCTCTGGTTAGTTTTTTTAATAACTCTATTTTGGATTTTGTGATGAGATGATAGGTATTTAGCTCTTGAAAATGATCTCTACATTATCTTGATATTTTTTTCATACGAAATGGTAGAAACGAATTGATGAAATAAAATGGCTGATACCAGTTTTGAAATAATACCTTTCCATCAATGGCCGACGTAAAGAAAAAGTATTGATTTACTGCTCTTTTAAGCTGTTTAGTTTCTTGCGCGTATATTTCTACAATTTATTACTAATCATCACTGTTACCAAGCAACATAATGATGTCCAGGAAATCTATAGTTTCAGACTGAAGGTAAATACATTTGTAATATGATACCATGCCAGACATTGCTTTCAATATCACACCAGATCATCAAACAAGGTCGATGACCCAGTAGTGGCCACCTTCAAATGTCTATAAGACGTGACCTTACATCTGAACCCAGTTTTGTAAGCGTATGAATGATTCCTGTTCGCAGTTATATAAATAACTGTTGAACAACCTCCACTAAAAGCCGAGAAACGAAGAGTTCACATATGAGAAAAGGGGATTCATAGGTCCCGTACTAGCCGAAAATAATTGACAAAGTTTTAGAGTGAATAAAATATAATAATGAATTCATGAAAACAAAAAAATAAAGGAATGAGACAATTATTTTTTCAATCGATTTAGTTTGTTTTGGTTTATTTTGTTTTACAGCTTATCATGGGATATTAAATGCCGACAAGATTTTTAGTATAGGTTCGTACGAATGGAATGTGTAATCAATTTGTAGATTAGGTTTCATTGATATAGTTTTTTAAATATTGTTTTTTGTCGAGAGCCTAATATATTGCTGGTATTTTTTTCAATAAAAATAAAGAAATAGAAGATAAGGGACATTACACGGAATAATGAAAACCTAACAATGGTCTTGCCATATTGTGTAAACAAGCTGGGGAAAGTTAAAAATTAATTCACAGAAAACCGAAAATACCTATATTTAACTTCAAAACTATTAGCGTGTTTCTGGGTGTATACTTACTATAGGAACGAGACACATGAAATTAAATAAGAACAAAAGTTACCAACGAAAGATAGGAAGTTGTGACGACACTTGAAGATATAGCATATGAATGAAAGAAACAGAAAGATAGGAATTGATCAGCTCGAGAAGTGTTAAAGGTAAACGTAAAAATGATAGACAGAAAAAATGTATGGACACAATTTTCCACCTTCCACTGTAGCTTTATTTGTCCTGATCAAAAAGATCTAGATTATTACTAAATTTGCGCAGGGAAGGTGAATTCAGACTTGCGCACAGCCAAATAGCTAAATTCAACATGTCCCAAGAGGATGTCTTCTTTTGTTCTATTAGCTGGAAGTGATCACAGCTTTAAAAATGTCAAGATTTATATGAAATTTTTTTTTCTACAAATTCATTTTTTTTCTCTAATCAACTCTAACATAATTTAAACATACATTGAAAAAGAAATATTTTGGTTGGTCATAAATATAAGACCATGTGTAAAAAAAAAATTAATGGACAAAAATTTTAGAACTAGTCAGTGTGCCCATAGCTTCAAGCGTGTAGACATCTACGTAGCTCATTTCCAGTGTTAAATTTCAGATGTTAAAATGGCCAAGACTAAAATTTTAAAGAAAGATCGAACATGGCAGGATTGTTGAATTCCAAAGACCCGGACATTCGCAACGAGCCATTGCAAATGAAATTTTCCGTAGCAGAACTGTCATTGCTAAGTTTATTAAAAATCCAGATGCGTATGCTTCTAAAAAGTCAAGCGGTCGCCCCAATAAAATCTCACCATCTCAAGACAGACGCATTAGGCGAGAAGTTAAGAGAGATTCAAGTCTAGCATCAAATCAGATAAAAGAGAATACAGATGCTGAATGCAGCTCTCAAACAATTCCACGGCATTTAAATAAGAACTTGAAACGGCTGCAGAGGCCATGAAACTCCCGTTAAAATTTGCTTCCGATTATTAAACTTGGGATGCAGATAAATGGAATAAAGTGTTGTTTTCAGTCTACAAAAAATTCAATCTTGATGGCCCAGACGTTTTTCAGCGTTTGGCACGCTTGATTTTTCACAAGGTGAAAGATTATAGTATTTGTAGACGGATTTTTGAACTGATTCAGTTGTTTCTATCAAATCGCGAAATTGTACTTGTTTTGAATGACCACAATATCTAGACTTGTTTGCATTAATGCAGGGGTCTTCCAGCTCTCTATCCTTGGACTTCCATTTTGTTCCTAATAATCATCAACAAAGCTCTTGAGGCCATCAGTTCTCAACCCTGTATATATACTAAATATGCAAATATTTAATCATATCTTAATAGTAAATCTGATCGGTTCGATAAAATCAAATTGACAGCTCATCTAATAGATGAAAATAATTAGTTGCTAACTGTGGCAAGGAAAGGCTTGCTAATTTTAAAGCCTACAAATCGAAACTGCTCTCATCGAACATCGTATAGAATCATTTTTGATTTTCATTAGCATGACCGAACTTAACTGTCCAGAGATTGAATCATTATGCCTTCTTGAGTTTTCCGCTGATCTGAAGTAGAAATATTATATTGAATCGATTCCTAGGTCTGCTGCTAAGAACGTATCGTTCACTGTGTCGTGCCAGACATTTTTTCTCGTTAGAATATACCTTATATATTTTATAATTCTACCATTCACCGTTTATTTAAATATTGCTACCGTATCTGGTTTGGTTTTCCTACGATATATTTAGAGATACTTGATAAAATTCAAAGATGAAATGTTACTGTTCATATTTCCACTGACATAACGTGGTTTCCTTTCACCTTTTCTATTCATATTTTATGTTAATTGTTCTTACGAACTCTGCTCTATGGCACTATCGTAATTGGATTGTTTTATTTTCACAGACCAATTGAAATACCACTGCAGTCCCAAGAATTTACCTTTTTATTTATTTTATTTTTTTTACCACAAAAAACTGGTAACTTTATATTTAATTTTCTTACGTTTTTTTTTTGCTAATTTGTGTGAGTTTTCGAATTTTCTTTTGCAGTTTTATTCGCTTTATTTACTTATTTTTCAATCTTCCCCGATTGTTTTTTATTTCTATTGTAAGTTTTTAATTTCTTTAGTGTTTTGATTTGTTGATTTGATTCTTTTAAACTTAACACACATAGTGAGCTAAATTTCTTACATTTATAGCAACATTTTCATATTTGTTTATCCTGTTCGTCATTTTTATTTTTCTACTCGTATTTTTCTTTAACACTCGAGCAGCTTTCGTTTGCATTTAATTATTATTTAATTATTTGGATTAATCTTTTACGTGTTACTTCGTCCATTTTGTTTTGTGCGCAAATCTTCATTCGCTCGCCAAACCCTTTTTTTTCTGTTCCGGTGACCATTTTTTAATTACCAAGATTATTTTTTACACTTGTCTCTTTTTAATAATCATTTTCTATTATTTTCTCATAATTTGTTTTATTTTGTTTTTCTAATTAAAAAAAAAACACTTTATATTTGTTTTTTTTTATTTAATTGTCGCGTCCGAGTAAATGAATTTCTTTTGGATCAAAAGCCAAACCATTTTACCGTCTGTCTTTTTTGTTCCCGTTTCTATATTGTTAAATTTGTTATTTTTTCTTTTATTTATCGAAGGCTTTTCTTTAATTTGTGTATATTTTAAATTAACTTTTTAGTTTTCACGTTAAACCTTTTAGGCAAACTAATTTTCGTCTATTTTATTTTAATTTGTTTTGCTGATTTTTTCCATTTTCTTTGTCTTTTTAAAGTTTATTAACTTTTGTCTATTTATCTTTTTAATTCTGTTGTTTGATTTTGCTTTCTTGAAACTAGAATTCTGTTTTCGTTGAAAGAAAAGAAAACCCAAAAAAAAAAAAAAATGGAGTTAAAAATGGACCAAAATAGCCAACAAACGTCCGTTAATCCAAAATGACCTCTTCGGGTGGAAAAAGCAACCAACCCTTTCCGCCGATAAAAAGACAATGACTACAATGTCGTCAAAGACACTGGAACAAGATATCGAATATTTATACTCAGAATTATATCGGAAGAGACAATACAAATGTGCAGCTGTGTTTTATATTATAGACTATGCAAAAACGTTTTATACACAACTGCTAGGTAATCTTGACATATTTGGGAAGGATATTAGAATATTACAGAAACTATACTAGCAGTAGGTCACCTACACGGGTAGAAGAATGACTTCAGTAAATATATAAAAACAAAACAGGAAGTTGTTTAAGATAAATTGCGTCTTTTCACTGGATTTCTTCAACCTATACAGCGAGGCAATTCTAAGAGAATTAAGAGTGCTACTAGGATTCAATGTTTGCGGTCACAATCTTAGCAACATAAGATATGCTGATGAAAATGTTCTCAGTAAATACATAACTGAACCTACAAGGACTCCTACAGTGGGTAGTTAGGGAAAGCGACAAGAAAGGGCCAAAAATCAAATGCAAGTATGTTTGTTAGCAAAAGGAACAGCTTTACATACATTTAGAAATTGGAGGTACCAAAATCAAGCAGGTACAAAATTTTAAATATCTGGAAATTTTTTTCAAAAGAGGACGGAATGTGCCACATTGAAATCCGTAGTTTCACTGTCATAGCGAAATATGCTCTCAAAGGTAAAGAGCACTGAACATAGGACATGATATTAATGCTCATATATGTCAATGAATACTGTAGAATCTCCTCAAAGATGAATCGATGACTTCAAACAAACAAATTGTGGTTTTAGAGAAGGATGCCAAGAATACATGCATCGAAAATGTGAGAAGCAATAAAGTTTTGGAAGAAAATGGCACTAAAAAAGTACATTTATACGTAACATCAAGAAGAGGAAATTGAATTTTAGGGAATGATGAGGAACGAGGTCTTGGAAAAATTGATACTCACAGGACAAATTAAATGGAAGAGGGAGAAAGGAGAAAGGAAACAAAGCTTATCTTAGAGAGTTTCAGTAAATAAATATCGGAACAGGGTTTAGGAGCGATAAGAAAAATATAAAACTTATTAAGAGCTAAAAAGGACAGGAAACTGTGGTGAGCTATAAGCAGCAACGTCCTGAAGGGACACGACACACAGAAGAAGAAGAAGAAGACACATTGACACGATCTGATACGAGATAAAAACATATTATTTGCCATTCAAAATCATCCAGATATGTACCCTTTTTCTATCTTTTGTTTATTTGAATATTAGACAAGTAGTGTAATGGCTGTAAGCTCGGATAGATAATTCGGTTAAACATTCGAATATTTGTTGAGGGGGTTAGATTTAATTATGCCAGATACATTTGGGGGCGGTATTAATTAATATCTACTGAAGTTATTTGTTAAATTGCAGGGAAGACTAGACACTCCAGCAGTGTCAGCAACCGATCTAGGAGAGGAAGCGACATGAATTCAAAACCCGGAATTCTTTATACATTAGGTGAATATTCTATGTCTGTAAAAAGAAAATGCAAAGAATGTATATCCTGAATGTTGTTAGCACCAGCTTTCATAGGACCCAAAGAACAATACATGAGTGTATGCATAGGTAGTTAGACGGATGTATATGTACATACACATTCAATATAGCATAAAATCAAGGAAGAGAATATCATATAAGAATTATATATATATATATATATATATATATATATATATATATATATATATCTGATCAATTATATCCGAAGTCTGCTTATAGTTTCCAATCTGCATACATAAAAACATTATTTAGTCTGAAGAATTCATTTGAAAAAGAAACACAATTTAATTTTTCCATTTTGTTAACCAATTATCCATAAAATTAATGTTGATCATCCAGTTATTTCAGGGTTCCCTCGGCCATGACCGCAAATTATACCTCTGACCTAATAGCATTAGTACAATCTATTTGTTATGACCCGGCTCAATAATCAAACCGGAAGATATTCTGACAATGTTTGTCTTGTTTCTGCTTTAGTATAAGCCCGCTTTCTAGAAGTGAAAAATTTGAAGAGATAGGGAAAAGCAATCAATGAAAGCAATATGTATAACACTAAACATACAAACGGGAAACAAGTCCTACTGAAAATATGAGAATCGGAAATCCTTAAATAATCCTCAACATGAAGACAGATATCGACAAGCAGTGAATGAAAATTCTTACTCAACGTTAGGTGGCAGATACAATTAATTTCACATTCACTGATTCTGGTTTTATCTGAATACAAAAAAGAGTTGATATTTTTGATATAATTACATGTGGGGCTAACCGTACGTAATGTGATAGTCGCATACGATAAAGGTCAGATGGCTGAGAGCCACAAGACAGGAACAAAATTTACACATATATTTTTGTTACATATAAATTTTCTATTAAATTTTTTATATAGATATAAGAAATGCATGTGTGCAATCATACTTATTCATGCATACAGTTCTTTAAGCTGTCAATTTTTATAGGTTTCAATAATCAAAAAGTACACACACGCATGCATGCATGCTCTCTCTCTCTCACCCACACACACATTATATATATATATATATATATATATATATATATATATATATATATATATATATATATATATATATAAACATTTTATTTTGCAATCAACACCATCACTTGACAAGACACTAGTAGAGTTGAACCAAAATGGCGATTTTTGTAGTGATACGTGCTTATATATATATATATATATATATATATATATATATATATATATATATATATATATATATATATATATTTATACATGCATATATATATATATATATATATATATATATATCTGAAGAAATATAGTCTTAAGGTGTGCTATATTTATGGAATAAAGTGCTCAATATCAGAGATAGAGCGTGTGTAAATATAAAAGTGAACATAGAAGTCAACACTGAGAGGCGACAGTCTGTTTCATGCTATGTGCAATCATCAGGCCACGTGTGCTGTTATTTTTACTCGGCTATATATATATATATATATATATATATATACCTATTTTTTTCAAAATCTTCACTGATCATCATTTTAAAGAGGCCAATGAATATATTTCTACGAGCCACAAATTCAGGATCAAGATATATATATATATATTGTCACCGAGGTTAAGACCAAGAGGTGACACCCAGTTTCCTATGTGAGCGCTATCTTCAGGTTTTATAGTGTGCGGCTGGTATTTGAGGACATACATATTTAAGATTAATACTGCTTCCCACTAACGTCTAATGCTTTTATTTTTTATAATTCAAAATGGAAAATCCTATGATAACAGAAGAAAGTAAAAGGCATGCTCTGATTGTGACATTAAAGGTTGATCATAGCGATTTGGATATTGCACGTTTCCTCGGAGTTGCAACATCTTTTGTCTACAAAATACAAAAAAGACCTAGAAAACGCTGACAGTTCCCTAATGTCTGTATCAAAACGTAAAAAAACACCTCTACACGTCCTGATAAAGTGAGAACATCCGAATTTATTCAGGAAGTCAAGCAGACAATTGATAAAAACCGAGGTCAATCAATGAGGTGAATAGCCAAAAAGATGCATGTGTCTGGAAAAAAAAAACAATCAGAAAGAGTGTTCATGAAGACATTCGATACAAGTCCTATGTGATGAAGAAAGTTCAATTCATGTCGCAAAAAAACAAAAGACAATCCGTTTAAACAGATCCAAAAGGCTTTTAAACAAACATAAAAATCCTTCAGAAGCTGGTGTGATTTGTCTTTTCTCAGAGTTGAAAAATTTAGATCAAGATGAAAAACAAGAAATGACAGATAACCTTGTTTAGATCCTTCTGAAGTGACAAGATTGATGCCTACAAAATTTCCTTAAAATTTTAGGGTATTGGGTGTTGTTAGGAACGACATACATGTTATGCCACAAGGTCTTAGACTAAATGCTGCTGCTTAAATTGAGATTCTAGAAACAGATTTCAAGTAATGGATTGAAAACGGCAGGCGTTACATATTCCACCAAGACTCGGCTCCATCCCACAAGGATTTACGAACACAAGAATGGGTGGCTGACCATTTATCCAATCACATCACATCCAGCGGTTGGCCTCCTCACACTCCAGATCTCAATTCACTAGACTATTATGTGTGTAGCGTTGTTGAGAAGGAGGTTAATAAACAGTTTCATAACACCAAATACTCTCTTAAAGCAGCAATATTTTGAGTAATGTCTGACAAAAATTAGGAGCAATTAATCAGAGCTTGCAGTTATTTATGTTAGTGGTGATTTTATTGAATAAAATTAAATAAAAATTAGCAAAATTTCATGTTTACTTGTTTGTAATCAAATATAATTATTCATCAAGTTTCTTACTAATCCATAAAATCTGTCTTCAAATATGAACCGCACGTTATATATATATATATATATATATATATATATATATATATATATATATATATATATAAGTAACGAAAATCTTGGTAATCCATATGGATAATCCCAAGGAGGATAAAATCCTGAGAGCTCAATATTAATTCAGCGCGAATAATTTAATTTAAAGAAAAACAAAATGAAAATCACTTTATTCTTCATTTTAGAATTTAGGCAGTATTTATTGTAAACCTTGCAAAAGGGAGAGAGGACGGATGTTTTTGAAATGACTGTTACTCAGCCCCATGTGAGAGACATATGTGAAAGGCGTCAGGCAAACTTTGCTGAGCAATCCGTATGGTTCTGCTGGCATGCATGCTACTGAACTTGGCATCGATAATCGTTCGGGAAGACGTATTTTGCATGAAGAACTGCATTTCCACTACTACAAATTGGTCATGGGTAACAGATAAAACCAGTGGACTATGCACAAAGGCTTACCGTCGCACGTCAGCAAGAAGCAGTTTTTTTTAGGCAAATGACAAAAACATTTTATTAATTAGTAATGAAGCACATTTTCATCTCACTGGTATAGTAAATCGAAATAATTGTCGTATATTGGGTTATTTGAAAGAAAATATTCGGGTCGATGTAGTCCAAATTGACAGAGCGATACTGGAAAGATTGGAGTCCAACTTCCAAGGATGACTTTAGAAAGGCATCAATGTAAACGGACACCACATGATTTTGTCAAATGCTTATTCAATACGAACACAGTGATGACATTAAAATTATTTTGAAGCTCAAATTAATGATGTCCATCCTCCCTGCCTCCCTTTATAAAACATACACACAGGATATAAAACAGAAATTCCATTTTTCCTCGGAAACTCCCCTAAAGTTAGGTGTACTTAAGCAATTAGTTACGGGAGACAACCCAGCAAGATAAAGCCCAATTATCTTTTGTAAAAATACAGTTTTCTTTTGACCTGTTACGCCCATCTTTGCCTAGAAATAGATTTTTCTTTAACAAAACCTTCAATAGCCAAGGCTCTCAGATATCAATTTGACTGTTTAAATAATTCGGATGCTTAGTTAATTTCTTTTTTTGAAGAAAAAATATCTCGGTATACTTGTTCAATCTATAATTTAATGTAATATGTACAGGCATAAATTTAAGTCGATAAGAAAATTGCATGAATATTTAATAACAGGGACGGCTGGAATAGACTTGGGTTGATTTTTCTCAAGAATAAATAAACAAAATAATCGCCCCAACCTATCCATCCATTCAGAAATAAAATACGCCTTACCAATCAAAGAATAGCCGAACCAGAAATCAATCAGAGTAGTATGGTGATTTAGAAAATTGCGACCCAGCTTGTTTTAAAGATATGGTAAATGGATATACCTCGTTTTGTATGGTTTTCCGGCACTTTACAAAGGTGACGCATGCTGGGATCACCCTTTCCTGTCCTATAACAACAGGAATTCTCTTTCCTGACAAATCTCTCAAAACTGGGTCCCCACTTTTGACTGACTCCATAAAGAAAACAACACCGTGATAAAACATTGAAGTTTTATGTTTAACTTAATGTGAATACAGTAGCGACCATAATATAAGGAACGGAAACAACAAAGACATAAATATGTGTATTTCTTAAAAAGTAATGCATGATTAGCAATGCTAATTTTACCGAATAAAGATTAGGGTGTAATGCATAAATATTATAGAAAGTTACAAGAATTTACATAATAATTTTTTTAAAGAAAGATTAAATGGAACAAAGGAAATAAGCTACTGGACAAAAGTTAAGGAACTTTTTATTTACATTGTTAAAAACTCGATGGAGCTTTTCAACAATAAATAAAAAGTTCATTTATCATTAGGACTTTATTTTTAACCAATATGACAATTTCTACACGCAAAACGATCTCTTTTTTTAAGAAAAAAACTCATAATCGCTATCAAGAAAAAATGTTTATTTCAGAAATTTCTGATATTGTTCATAGGTCGTTCATCGTGTAATTAGCAGGTAAAACCGATAAAACGTTATATGCAAAACCAAAAACCGGCAGACCTTCAAAAACATCGCAAAGAGAAGATCAAAGAATTGTTAGAATATCTACAAAAACGTTTTGAAACTGCTACATCAATTGCCCGTAAATTTAATGAAGAGACAGATAATAAGATCTCAAGGAAAACGTTTGCTTGCAGGTTAAAAATGCAGGATTGCATGCCCGTATTCCAGCTTCGAAGCCTCTCATTTCAAATCGAAACCAAAGGGCACACCTGGAGTATGCGAGAAAACATGTTGTTTGAACTGACACACAATGGGATACAGTTCATTTCAGTGACGAGTCCAAGTTTACTATATTTATTTCTAAGGGCAAAACTTACGTAGGTCGTAGAACAAGTGAAACAATGTTTTCTCAATGTGTCAAGAAACCGTTAAGATTGGTGGCGGCAGTGTGATGGTGTGGGGAATAATTTAATCTGCAGGATGTTGTCCTATCATCCACGTACATGGCAATATCAAGGCTGAGATTTACAAAAGGTTTCTTCAGCAGCATATGGTACCAAGATTACACCATAATCTTTATGAATCTCCTATTTTCATGCAGGACAATGCACCTTGCCACAAGGCTTAGAAAGTTATGGCTTTATTTGAAGAAGATGGAATCGCCCTAATGAAGTGGCCAGCCCAGAGCCCTACCTGAATCCAATAGAAAATGTTTGGAAGATAATTGGAGAAAGGGCTCAGAAAAGAAACCCACAAAACCATGATCACCTGTGGGAGGTATTGAAAGACGAATGGGAGGGAATTACTGCTGATTTTTGCAAGAAATTAATTAGATCATGTGGTCGATGATGCAGAGAAGTCATTGAAAATTAAGGGATGTTTACCAAATATTAAATTTTGTTGATATTTTGTTCAAAATCAAGTATTAACAAGATCGTTCCTTAACTTTTGTCCAATAGCTTATTTTTTTTGTTCCATTTAATCTTTATTAAAAAAAAAAAAAACTATTATGTAAATTTTTGTAACTTTGTATAATATTTATGCATTACACCCTAATCTTTATTAGGTAAAAATTTCATTGCTAATCATGCATTACTTTTTAAGTAATACACATATTTATGTCTTTGTTGTTTCCGTTCCTTATATTATGGCCGCTACTGTATAAGCATTTTGTTTACATTTTAGAAATAATAAGAATTTATGATGAGACTTACTGGAAAAAACGTTACCCTTTTTACCGGGAATATTTAGAATTTTTTTGTTCATATAAGATTAATAATTTACACAAAATTCAAAGGATAATAGAAACATTCTCGCTTATAAAAATCTAATTTATATATGAGGCGTAAATGAAGACGTGTATGACGATCCGCGGCAAAACTGATTAGTATTTTGACATTTCATCGTAAATATGTATTGATCCGTGGATTATCTGAATTGTAGAACTGACAATCACCTAGGGAGTTGATTTATATGTATACACACTCTCTCTCATTCTTTCTCTCTCTATCTATCTATCTATCTATCTATCTATATATATATATATCTATCCCGTTTAAAATTTGTTACAATATTCAATATTTGAGATTTAGCGTTTACAAATTTAGCGAGAACACTGGAATGAACAGAGCACGTTTTAAGTTCACACTGAGGCGTGAATATGATAGACACATGTCAACACACACTCTAACGGTATGTGTGTGTGTGTGGGTACGTGTATGTATATATATATATATATATATATATATATATATATATATATATATATATATATATATATATATATATATATATTGTATTTAGCGTATGAGTGCCAAGCAGCTCAGTTCCTAGGAACCGACAGCCAGACACCAGTATATATGTTAGGATTATATTGGTGAAGGATTTGTGCAGAACCAATCACACATTTTGAAAGACTGAATACAGAGACCTGGTCCTCAAATGACCCTCCGAAGGTTTTGAATTCAGAGTTGACCTTTTAGACTCGTTGCAATCCAAAGGTACGTAGGTGATTCGTCAATCGGATTCCGCAATCCGAGACGCTATACATGACTCCACCGTGCCTCATATATATATATATATATATATATATATATATATATATATATAGTAATCCATTGGCATAATCCAGGGGATTCCTATTAACACAACATAGAATTTGAAATATGTTAAAACTGACTCACAACAAAGGCTCTATGTTAAATAAACAGAGCAAATCTTCTTTACGATACATTTAGTATCGTAATTACAATTGCAAAGGAGTATATATATATATATATATATATATATATATATATATATATATATATATATATATGTATACGTTTTTGTGTGTGTGCTTGTTCGTACGAATGTGGAATCCCGTAAGCATTTCAAGAATGTAACACCTCAAAAGGACTCCGTAACCGGTTTTGAACTCCTTGTCTATCTGTGTGTGTGTGTAAAAAGATATTTATGAAAAAATTCAAAAAATCACATATAAAAATATATCTTTTAAAAGATAGTATGAATAAAGATTTTATTTGCCAAAGCGTATCGTCCCCTGCAGATAATTTTCTAGGTAAATGTAAGGATTTTGTTATGCAACATGTATTTAGAAACATAATATTTTTAAGTACTCAAAAATTTTCAATTTACATTGTAACTTACTTTCTTTCATTAGGCCTTAAATTATATCACTTAGCGCCGCCGATAGTCTACGTTTACTTAGACAAATTTAATAATATTTTTAGCGTTTTTAAATTTAAAATTTTGGAAACAAAATATTTTTATTTCCGTTTATAAGTGTTGGAAAATCAAATCATTACATCAAGATCTGTATGTATTTTTAGCCGACACATTTCGTTCACAATACATAGCAGGAACATGCAGAAATAATAAAAAAAATTACTCATCTATAAACACAAAAGCAACCTTATAAAAAACAATTTGGAAAATACACAGAAATAATTCAACCAAACTCATAAAAAAATGAAAGTCATCTAGAGTTGAATATTATCATAATAATACATTAATTGAATATTATTGAATATTGAATATTATCCAAATATTAATCTACACTCCGGGTTTTTTTCCAATCTCACAATTTCTAGCAGAATCATTCCTCTCCCAAGCCAACATACACAAGGAATATATCAAGAAATCAAAATAAAACGGTTGAACCTGTCTTCACAACAGTTGAAACTATATTTCTACATATGAAAAATTATCTTCAAAAATAAAAAGTAAAAGCGTAATTTTCAGTTGACCCAATGAATATATATATATATATATATATATATATATATATATATATATATATATTTATGAAAATTTCTCCGAATTAATCAGTAGAGAGACAATATTTATGAATAAAAATGACAATAGGAAAACTGATAATTGCTGACGCGTTTCGTCCAAAGTGGACTTCAAAGCAAAATACGAAAATGAAATTAAATGAACAAAGTAACTAATAAAAACAAAAACAGAATGTACCTAGCAACTGGAATGTAGAGAAACGCTATTTTCATATTTTTAACTGAAATATAACGTCAGTAATTGTCACGTGTGGAGAGTATTGTCATTATATCTGTGTTGATGTATTCAACCATTTTCTTTTGATTTTATGCATTTGTTGTGTATATTTGTTTGTAAGAGGATTAATTTTGTTAAGAAAGGTGAAATTTTCATATACCAATATACCCACCACGAAATACCTTAATATACTAAGAAATCAGCTAAGAAAATGAAAGGAAAAGGTTCTCTTAGTAATCCATAATATTTTAAAGGTATGCAAATTAACTACTAATCGTGGTTACATTTCTTCAATCATCAGTTTACACATGACGTCTCCTAAAAGTGGTGTTTCCTGGTTTCTATAAATCTTAGAATGAGCCCAATTTAAACATGTCATACGTAACAGCTCTACTTACCTGATATATATATATATATATATATATATATATATATATATATATATATATATATATATAACGTCCTCTAACTTTATTCCCAGGATATAATAACTAAACTCAATAAGGTTGAACCACCGTCGAATTCTCGCACAAACTTGAAACAATCGTCTCTTTTTCTTTGACATCTTATTAATACGCAACAATAAATTAGATTTTAAAGTTTGCGCAAACCACACACAAAAAAACGACCTAATCAATTTCTATTCCCACCAAAACCAAAGAATAAAATCTGGACTTATCATAGGATTTTACCTCAGAGACCTTGGAAAATTTAGCCCTGTATGCCTAAGTGAAGAAGACGAATATATTGAGAAATAATATATATATATATATATATATATATATATATATATATATATATATATATATATATATATATATATATATATATTAAATGGACACTATAATCATTTAAAGCATTGTACGTACCTCGATAAGACTCCGCAACCGGCTGTGATCTCAGATTTGCCCTTCGAAACTAGTTGCCAACCAAGACTCCAGCTTCCTCTGTTATTTGAGACTGGGCAAAGTCATGGAATTCGATGATTGTTAACCGACTTCCCTTTCAGAACAGCGAAATTATAAAAGACATTTATCAGGACCTTCAAATAGCAAGAGTTTAAGATTGAGATTTCTTCTAACCTTAAAATAGTTGACTACGTAGACGTAACCCTTAACCTTAATGATAAACATTTAAACATTATCATAAAATGAACGCTATCCCCAACTACATTAATATCGGTTTTAACCACTCTAATACAATCCTAAGAAAAATACCGACTATCGTTTGCATTAGGATTAGTAAACTATCGTCCAATGAAAAATTCTTTAATAAAAATAAAGAACCATATGAAAAGGCCCTCCAAAAAAGTGGTTTCAAAAATAAGTTGTCTCGCGGAACAAAAAGTGGGATGTAGGTGCAAAAATAGAAAAAAGAAAAATCAATTGGTTCAAAAACCCTCCACCTTTCTGCACTATCAAGTATTAATATCGAACAGTATTTCCTAACATTTATAACTAAACACTTCCACAAAAAAGAAATTCTCTAAATAAGATATTAAACAGGAAATCGATCAAAAGTAGCTACTCCTGCACTAATAATATGTACCAAATTATTTATTCCCATAATAACTACATTTTAAGTATGGGGAAAAAATATCTAACATGGAACCTCCCTCCCTCCGATTGTAGAATTAAGAAAAACTGCCTAATCGATGATAAATGCAAATCCATTAGGGAAGTATACCAGGGAAGCAACATCACTAAAGAAAATATGACAAATCATAATATATGCATTGGCATTTCTGCTGGATAATTCAAGTAGCGAATCTATAAAGACAGTCCTTTCAAAAAAATAAAAAAAAAATAAATAAATAAAATAAAATAAATTGGGAATTGAAGGAAAAAGGGTCTGAATCCTCAAATAAATTGGAGAATTCTAGGTTTTGCCACAACCACCAATAGCTTTCGAGATAGGAGCAAAAGCCATATTTAGAGGAGAAAATCAGGATAATAAGATACAAAAATAAATCCAAAATATTTAATCAGCGGAAAGAGCTAATTCTGAAGTATAGACATAGGAAGAGATTCAAAAATACATAAGAAAATATGTATGTATGTGTGGGTATGTATGGTTACATATATATAAACGCACATGTGTATATATATATATATATATATATATATATATATATATATATATATATATATATATGTGTGTGTGTGTGTCTGTGTGTGTGTGTAAAACAGCATGATTTATTCCATTGGGTGTCCCGGTATTACTTACTATTTATGAATCTATCATGCAAGAAGTTTACCTTAATTTTAATTAGATCTATGTTTAAATCATCCCACACCCATTAATAATATTAAACCCTTTTGGTCTAAATACTGCTTACTGTAAAGCCCAGTAAAATATGTTGCTTGGCTGGAAAGCACACCATAGTAAGGAAATAAATTTATTTACAGACAACGAAAGACTCTCGCCATGAACAAATACCTACCACAAAACACTTCCTCGTAAAGAGATACCTTACGTCCCGCAGTCACCAACACAAGCCTTACAAAAACAAGCAAACCCAAATTGCAGACAGACAATTAAGGGTTGAAAACAGCTGGTGTCGGACCAGCTTGAAAAATATTATGCCGGTGTGAGGTAATTTTTTTTCCTGCAAAAATTATATATATACTCTGTTGTAATAAACACAATAACTTCGCTGTGGATCGGTTTTAATATTTGATAATACTAGGATCCAAATGAATTATATACCAACGGATCTATTATCTATAATATACATATAATGTATATATATATGTATATATATATATATATATATATATATATATATATATATATATATATATATATATGTGTGTGTGTGTGTGTGTGTGTGGGTTTGTGTGTGTGTGAAATGTGTATCTATATAAATATTGTACTTATTGGAAAGCGCTCAATATCAGTGATAGAGTAAACATATTTAGATTTTTATTTGCGATCGTCAGACAAAATTTTTATCTGACGATCGAAAATAGCGTGAAACCCAGGGTGTATATATATATATATATATATATATATATATATATATATATATATATATATACATACACGAACGCACATGTGTATATGTATGTATGAGAATACATTTTATATATGTATTTACTTCTATGTTTGTATGGGTAAGTATAATTGTATATGTTTTATATGCATATGCTCCATATGTATGTATGTATGTATATATATATATATATATATATATATATATATATATATATATATATATATATATATATATATATATATATATGATGTATCTTAAATTATGAAGATGAATTAGAAAAAATGAATTTAAATTTTTTATATGATATATTTTTTATTTTTTTCACTTTTCAATAGTTATGATGATGATTAATAATACAGTGATGTAGATAAGATGATAAGGATATAATCTTTTTTAATTTTAATCTATTTCACTAGATATCATTTATACTTCCCCCTGCTGTCACTAATCGTTGTGGTGAGACGTTATTTTTTTTTTCTTTTCCCCAGTCTTCCCTCTTTAATACTGTAAATCCCCAGACAAATTTTCTCGGTCTATTAATTTAGACATTTAGTTGCTTTTCTCTTGTGATTTAATTGTAAAAAAAAATTATTATATTTTCCTTTATAAATTTAAGCCATTTTGTAATTTTGATCTGATGAGAGGCAGATTTTAAATTATTTATATGTCGAAATAATTTTTTTTACCGAATTCTTCGATGATGTTGCAAATTTTTTTTTTACTTTTTGATAAATATATATATATTGTGTGTTTATTTAACCAGCATTTTTTCATTGATGAATTTTTCACTAAATAATATAAACAAGTTTTGTCTATTTAAGTAGTTTAAGTTATCATATTATCTGATAAGCTTAATAACATTATAATTACTCGTGTATTTATGTTGGTCACACCACAAACTCGATTTCACGACGCTTGACTCTACATTTGAATGATAACTCTAAACTTTTTAGGCATTTGAAACAACATGTCTGACCGCATATACCATACCGGAAAATCCTCGTTGAAAACACAGCGATACTTAAACATGAAAATAAAAGACAAAAACTAAAAATTCTTGAATACATAAAATGCATAAATTCTTTAATACATAAATTACATAAAACAGTTGAAACTTAAGCCGTACAAAATAAATTATGACATCTCGACAAATATTCTTAAATGCCTATAATTAATAACAGAAGCCATTGGTTTATACCAACGGCTTCCCATTCTTAATACTTCTCGTTTTCACTCTCGCATGATCATGTGTGACGTCACGAGATGCGGTGCGATTTTCACATTCGCGTATCGGATACACGAAATGTCGATGCTTTGAAATCTTTCATGAAACAGAAACAGACTATCATTATTTTTTTGTTCGTGTATTGTTTGATATATTGAAATGTAATTGCCATCTTTGATAATGGCTTATGTAAGCCAAAAGCTTAGATAGGATTAAAAGACATGTATCAATATTGTGAATTTCTTTCATCTTTCAATGACAATGTTATTAAGTTTATCAGACAATATGAAAGGACTTTACTTAAAATAAATAGATAAAACTCGTCTATATTATTTAATGAAACATGTATCCATATATATATATATATATATATATATATGTATGTATTTATATATGTGTGTGTTTGTTTGTGTGGTGGAGAAAAGGATATATATATATATATATATATATATATATATATATATATATATATATATATATATATATATATATATATATATATATAAGGGAAAGAATAAAATGAAAGCGATTAAATATGCTCAGTTATTGCTCTTCCTGAGTGCCAGTAGCCAATGACTGGCCGAGGTTCTGCATACATGGATCCAGGAGAAACAGGACCTCCAATAACTTAGAAAAAAACATTTAATCACTTTTTCTTCTTTTTTATTTCCTTTCATGGCTTTAACTCAATAAAATGATTTCAAGATGATTTCAATCACAGAATTGTTCACTTAATTCAATTTGGGATATCAGTCTTTAGAAAGGATCGAACAACCTTAAACAAGTTAAACTAAATTATAACCACTGAATATAATTTCATTTCAAATTCAAGAAATTAATTTTAAATGTTTCCAATTATATTTCTCTCTCTTCCATTTTTCGTTTTCATTTATGACAATAGACTGTTTGGTATGAGACTCAATATAAAGTTACCGCAATATTTTTCTCATTTTTTTTTATTAATATTTGGCTTTTAGAAACCATCTTAGCAATTACTTGTTTCAATCTGCTCATCTTTCGCGTTTTTACATCTATTTCTTAGACGTATGTTTGTTGTAATAATAACTTGGACTCTTTTATTTATTATCGTACTTCTGACAATCGAGGCACTTTCACGAATCCCGTAGGACTGAAAACTTTATACCCTCCTAAACGTAAACAGTCTTAGCACAATTTAGAAGTAACTTGAGTCGATTGCTGATGACAGCGGTAAAATTATTCGTCTTATATTTCATGCAAGATATTCTGTCTGCTATACAACTTCAGAACTTGCTTCGCTTTTCAAACATTTACTGATTATTGAACAAGAGCTTACTAAGTATTAGCTTAGAACATTCGTACAGTGAATGCGTAACATATTTAGTAAGGACATAGAAGGTGCTATAAATCTAGATTCAATATTATACAAATGATATTACGGAAATTATCTTTATGTCGTCACCAATAATATTTATGAAATTGCTTTCAGTTTCTTACAAGTTCTAGACAATAACATCTGAGGAATCACCTTCAATTACTTGTAATATTACTTAAAATAATAAGTACATAATTAGCTTTAATATTGACCCAATTTTATTTCGAAAACTATCTTCAATTTGTTTACAATTATTATTCAATAATATTTCAGAAATTGCATTTAGT
The DNA here is from genome assembly GCA_963932145.1 of Acanthosepion lycidas. Classification (NCBI taxonomy): domain Eukaryota; kingdom Metazoa; phylum Mollusca; class Cephalopoda; order Sepiida; family Sepiidae; genus Acanthosepion; species Acanthosepion lycidas. The sequence continues at coordinate 127,512,138 of OZ010577.1, read as the reverse complement.
TACTTCTAATTTTTCAATAATTACACGTAGGAAATAGCATCATATTTTATTCATGTCGTATTTGGAAAATCGCCTCCTGTTTTTATTCAATACTATTTTGAATATTGCCTTAAGATGTCTCCAATCAACGAAATAACTCATCAAAAGAAGAAAAGATTTTTTCAGAACTGACTTTTCGTGATGGCTAAAACATTACTGGTATCTGTTCATTTGGATTTAGTTCATCACTGGCGATTATATTTTGTTAGAGGATTTTAAAATGCTTGGCACGAAGATCTTCCCTTCGTTTCGATTAATCTTCAACTTGTTTGGATGCAATTAATATAAAAAGTTATTCCTAAAAAACTACTGCTAAAAAACAAAAACGAGAAAATAACCAAGCGAAGTCAATGAGCTCTTCAAAATCCTCCTTTTGGATCTCACACATACTAATAATGTTCCTCACAATATTCGGGCCTTTTTCGGGAATGCCATCAGCTGCTACTCCGATTAATCTTTAACGTCATTCCTTGTCTAATCTACTATAATCAGTGATATTTAACGCTGACATATTGATTGGATATGTGCCTAAACGAATTCAAAACAATTAAAGAAAAAACAGATGCCTTATAATTAGGAAAGAGACAATGACAAACAAAAGAAGTTTATTGAATAGCATTCCACTGCCATGAAAATATTCCTAGTTAAGTGTCCGTTCATACATGTTCAATAATATTCTCTCGAATTTGTTTCTGAATACATTGTGCGCATATATATATATATATATATATATATATATATATATATATATATATATATATATATATGTGTGTGTGTGTGTGTGTGTGTGTGTGTTTTTCTAAATTGGCCAAACATCAAAATATAACACCCCCTTACTACTTCAAAAACCTACGTCCATGTCTTATTTCTTATGTCTTTTCTTCCCACTTTTTCTTTTCTTCTTTTCTTCTTTTTTCTTTTTTCTTTTTCCCCACATGATTTCCGTTGAGTTGACCGATTAAATAGGACAATGTCTGATCTTTACCCCCTCTTCCTCACTATTAAGTATTGTAACAAAAATGAAAATAAAAATAAATTTAAAACTCTGCCTTTCCTCTCTAATTTCGACCATGTCTCTCACACTATCCCGCGCTACCCTTTATCTCACATTATATATGCTTAATACTGATCTCCAAAAGGCTAAATTCTTAAATTCATTTTTCCCCTTTGAAATTGAAGTCAGTAGATCCAGAGGGAAATAAAAATCGCTGGTGAAATCAATTAAGACAATAGAACCTTAAGGTGATTTTTTTTTCTTTAAATTATATATATATATATATATATATATATATATATATATATATATATATATATATATATGTAAGCCATCATAATATTCACTTCATTAGACCAGAATGTTTCAAACAATGATGGATTCAAAATTCTTCCCGTAACCTAACGTAAAACGAAAATTTACATAAGTTGTTTTTTAACATAGTTATGTCTGTCCGTCTATCTATCTATCTATCTATCTATCTATCTATATATATATATATATATATATATATATATATATATATATATATATGAGCATATGTGTTTTTAACGTCAAAATATTGCATGTCCACTCATTTCCCTACAGAAATTTCTAAACTGAAAATATAAAACTCTTATTGCCAATATTGTTGTATGTTTTGGTTGCATTGCAATTTGTGCAAACATATAAATCCGGGGTAATATAGATAGTAAGAAGTAAATTATTATTAGTAGTAGTAGTATTAGCAGTAGTAGCAGTAGTAGTAGTATATTTGAAGAAATATGATGAAATTCCTATTTCATTACGCATCAGTGAAAGGAGTGAGTAATTTCAGTGAAAAAGATTCAGGCATTTATTATCTTATATCGAAAACTTACATTTCAAGCGCGCAAAATTTATAAAGAATGTATTTGCAGTTGCTTTTAGCATCAATGTGTCATTGCGGAAATATGTTGAGGAAAAATGTAATAAATGTTTTCTTTGATATTACTTGAGTTAAAGCATGCTTTCGTCCAAATAAACCAGTGTTTATAAATTATCTTTTTCAACAATGGAAGCATAATTTTTCATAAACAAAATTCAGTGTTAACCAGATATTTGACAATCCATTAACTTCAAAATGTCACATACGTTCACGTCGAAGGAGATCCTAATTCTCCAAGGGTTCATTTTCTTTATTATCTCTGATTTGCCATAACGTCTTGAGAAATTTAATGGCCTAGTTTAACGCTATCTTTTCCGCATTTGTGAATTTAGTGTTGGTTTTTCTCCTATATATGCTACTACTCAAGGCTAGAGAGATTTTTCAATACCAAACTGTACTGGGTGAATGCAAAAGCACATTTTTATATCTATTTATAAATTCAGCTACGTGAATAGCGCCTGCTACAAAAAGGTTTATCACATGATAACACCGATAAGAATTTTTTGAGGAGAAAGCTTCATTGGCACACAACCAGATCCCCTCCTCAGAAGTTTGAATTCGAAACGCTACAAATTATACTCATTGGTCGTAAGTACATATTATATACCGTATCTATAAACACTAATGGGTATGTCCCAATCCTCATAAATACGGTGGACCCTGTTGTAAGTGGGGGTAATATGCTGACTAAGCTGGAAGTGAGAGCTGTCAAAGTGAGAAACTCGGTGCGAAGCTCTTTGGGCAGAGAGGAACTCGGACCTCAAAGGGCAGAGTCTCGTCCGGGTAGGTAAACAGATACCCGATTCTATGTATGCGGGGTCTACTGGCAATTGTTGCCATAGCCCACGGGCTCGGATTTCCCCGCGTTAAATTCGCTCTTCTGCCACATGCTACCTCGTGGCGAGGCTGGTAAATGTCGTAATATGCTGCTTAAGCTGGTAGCATCAGGTGTCAGCGTTGGAAGCTCTTGCCGTGTCGAATTCTTTGCCTTTGGACAGAAAGGTTCCTAGACGAAGCTCTGCAAATGTGCAGAGTCTCTTACGAGGAGGTAGAAAGATATCCGATTCCCCGCGTTAAATTTGGCCTTGTACCGATTTCTACCTCTTGGGGAGGTAGTAAAATTTCGTAATATGCTGTCTAAATAATCTACCACTAGCAGTGTTTTTTTTTTTTTTTTGAATAGGGGTTTCTATTGGGACCATTCGCTTGTTAAGCATGAATGGCATTTATGTTTACATCTTTCTATTATTATTTTTTTAAATTAACACTACATTTCTACAGTTACAAAAAGTGAGATTAGTAATAGCGACATATTTCCGTTTTATATATTCTGCTAATGAACATTAATGGGTATGTCCCAATCCTCATAAAAACGCTGGACAATATTGTAAGTGGGGTTATATGCTGTCTATTAATCCACCAATAGCAGTAGTTTACCTACTTCGCGCCGCTTGCGAGTATTCTATTTTGTTGATGTTATAACGATTACAACTTCATTTACAACGTCCACTGTGGTTATTCCTCATTCAGCATACTTTTCTAGGTTAGACCATTCTGCTTCTGCTCATATATATATATATATATATATATATATATATATATATATATATATATATATGTAAAAGTGAACATTGAAGTCGCCTGTAAGTGTTGCCTTCAATATTCCCTTTTATATTTACACACGCTCTATCTATGAGCACTTTATCCGATAAATATAGCACACCTTAAGACTATATTTCTTCTTCTTCTTCTTCTTCTTCTTCTTCTTCTTCTTCTTCTATATATATATATCTATATATATATCTATATATATATATATATATATATATATATATATATATATATATGTATGTATGTGTGTGTACGTGTTTTTTTTTCACTGTTTAAATTGTACTTTACTTTTGTTTTGTTTTGAATAGGGGTTTTCATTCCGAGCATTCGCTTGTTGAGCATGACTAGAATTTGCCTATTTCACGTCGCTGGCGAGTATTGTATTTGTTAATGTTATAAAGATTACCGTTTCATTTAGAACCACTTTTTGGTTATTCCTCATTCAGTAACCCTTCCTAAGTTACAACAGTTCATGAAAGCGGATCAAACACCAATAATCAAAAAATAAATTAAAAAAATAACACAAATGTAAAAATACCAGAATTTATTTAGTTTTTTCTTTTTCTCCATATCACGTTCTCCATATTCCGTTGAAGATTTAATAAAAGTAAAACATTTTACACTGATAAACGTTGCTTGTTTGTTCTTATATCTTATCATATATATGTGTGTATGTGTGTGTATGTGTGTGTGTAAGAAAGAGATCGTAAAAGAAATCGTGCATTGTTGCTATATATAGGATGGATCATCCGATCTTTTTCCTCTTCAATTTTATTCTTTTGCTCTAGTGATTTTCCAAACGTAGCTTAGAAGCAGCAAAAAACTGAAAGTAGGAGGCACCCAGTGAGGACTGAACTCACTACTCAATTGTAATAGCGAGACAAGCTTGTTAACTCTTACACCGTCTCAAGGTTCACGTCAGACTGTTTCGCTTTAAAACAGCGCTTCACTGTGGCTAGACGTCCGATTGCTTCCAGCCGGGATCAAAACCCCTAGACTATCGTCGCACGGCATATGCTTTATATTCGGTCATATCCTCATATCGCCTTTTAAATTTGTTATTTTAATGTTATAAAAATATGGATAAATCCAGAGCAATGCTTATTAAATAAATGTGTTTACATAATATCTGGAAATTCTCCAGGAAGTTTCTTTGGAAATATACTGTGGTAGTTTTGTTTTGTCTAGGATACATTTATGAATTCAGATTTATCATTGTCGAGGAACCCAGACATTGAAACTGTCTTCTTCATTCACAGCTATTAGGAGAGAAGAAGTGTAGACATGGCCGTCCCTACGTTTCTTTTGCACGAAGTGACCAAAAACTGCATTAATTTAAATTATCTGAAATATACTCAGCAATTCCATTCAATTCACTATCGATGATAAAATTGTCTTAGCCTTGCATGCCCGTCTGATAGGGTTGATAACGAAGATCGGTTGCAGATGTTAGCTCAGGTACAATTGAATGTCTTCAAGACAAACAAAGTCATCTTATACTGCAAGTATACGAATCAGATCTTTGTTCTACCTTCTGAGAAAGAGAACTTTGTTAAGATCAGTAGCTGAAATGCTTAGTACGCTCAAACAATGTGAGTTCTTGCTATCAGTAATCTAGGAAACAGTTTTGTCTACTACTTTCGAACTCAAACATTTTTTAGGGGTTTCATAGCAGTTAACCTTTGTGGTATTGTCTCAACAGAAAGATATCAAGAATTTACATAATCGATATTTATATATATATATATAGAATTCACGTTTTCTGTTTTAAAAAATTAAAGTTGTAACCGCTAGTGTTCCTGACACTATCCATAAACTATATTTAGACGCAACTTTAGAATTTCATTATCTATTTCTCATAGATTTCGTTATACTTTTGGCCCAAGAATATATTTCTAAACAGGTAAATGGTAACAAATCAAATTAAATGTTACTTTTGTCCCTTTAAGTAAATTTATCTAATAATAAAAATAATTGCAATTATACTTACATCAAACCTTCATATAAATAAAAGTCAAATCCTTAACAAATATTTAGATATGTCTCTCTCTATTTCTCTCTCTCTCTCTCATACATGCACACGTATATATGTGTGTTTGTGTAATATATATATATATATATATATATATATATATATATATATATATATATATATATATATATATATATATGTATATATTTATATATGTATATATATATATATATATATATATATATATATATATATATATATATATATATATATTACCTAAAATAGATTTTGGTAAGGTAATTACAAATTACATGAATTATTTTACATACATATACTATTGACGAGAGAAAAATTTTGTTTTGTGTTTTATAGTTTGATATATGTACAAATACATTTTTGCTATAAAAATAGGAATCTCCAGAAATATCGTATTAATTTTCTTTTTATTGAAAGGAAACCATTACTATTGTTATAAAAAATATAATAAATAAACGAAATTCGACCTCTGGATAATGTTTACTGTTAGGAAACCTTATCCAATGACTCATTAACATTATCGTCAGAAGAATCCGTTACGACATTAGATTTTCGATGATATTACCTATTATTTTCTTGTTTCCTATTAAATTCTTACTGAATATTTTCCCGAAATGATGTATAAAAATCCTAATGTCAGCTTGTACTTTAACGCGATTTGATGTAATTTGATTTGATTGCAGTTGCTAATATATGTAAATTGTTCAAAGATTTAGCAATGTTAAACACTTCGCAGTGAGATTTCATGTGCGTGAAACAAGGAAGTTGAACGAAATATGTCATCTCATAGATGCTCATCTAATCTGAGCAGAAGAAATATCTTGATTTCAATCTATGAAGCCGTATCTGCAATGATGTCCGTCGGCAAATGTAAACTTAAACAAATTCAATTTGTTTTTGGGCCTCTGGGATAATTTATTTATAAATCAATGACAAAAACAAACACTTTTCTTTATTTCGCAACGCATAACACACTTACTTCTTCCTATGAAATATATTCAAGCAATAATGATCTATTTATCTATCTATCTATCTATCTATCTATCTATCTATCTATCTATCTATCTATCAAATCTTCTTCGTTGTCTCTATTTTTTTCTGTCTGTCTATATCTCTTTTACCCCTCTCTCTCTCTCTATATATATATATATATATATATATATATATATATATATCTGTTTGTCTGTCTTTCAAATTAGAAGTTTTCCTCATCGCATTTTCTTGGTTGCAAACATAGAACCCTTACCTTGATTACAATATAGCAATATCAGTTTTAGACCTCATAGGATAATTCTTGATATATTCAATAGCACTGGAGAATCGGTACGGCCGTAGCATTAATAATTTAAATGCTAGCAAACAAATTTTAAAACGAAACTGATGACAACATATTTATAAATGCGGTAAAGGAAAACAATCTGTAGACGTTATTCCTAATTTCAAACTTTGGTCAAGCAGAAAACTAAATGGAACAAAATGAAACTCATATTATTATGAATTCAAAGAAAAGTTATGATTTCATATTGAGACAAAGCTTTCTTTTTGAGATATACTGACTTGCCAAAATTCCTGGATTAGGTACCTAGGTAGAACCACTTCCAAATCGACGATATATTAACGAATTGTTCCACCGATTCCACACGTACTTCAAAGATACTAGATTGATATTAAGAGATAGCTATATACTTCTTCCAGGTAACCTTCTTCAAAACATACCATAAGTTCACGTTTGGGCTCATGGTTATTCTATTCTTCGGATGTTAGTAGAATGTTCCTCTAACAAATCCTGGGTAACATTGTGATCTATGGCGTTGTGAATTATTCGACTGGATTAATCGGTTGTTCGTGGGATAAATGGCGTTCATGAATAAGGGAAAACAACAACTAATATAGCGATCGCTAAATAGACAGGATTGGATCAGTTTCTGAAAACCTCTTGCATTGAATGGGCATATGATATCAGACAGTGACGCCTGCCCATGGCACTGGTCCTCACCATAAATAATCCAGTATCTGCCATAAGGTATGTCCTGTACACAAGTGACGCTAGAGATCGAAGAATATTAACTTTCGAAAGATTTAGAAATGAAATATCACCCCTCATATTGCGCCATTCAAAATCTGATAATTAATTTAACATTGCTGTGACAATACAGTTGGTGTTTATACGGACTAGCTCGATGTCAGAGCATAATTGACATAATTCTGGCGTTTGAATGAAGTTTTTGTACAATGCCAACTACCATTAACTTTACGTACATTTATCCCATGTCTTTTGGCACGTCATTGTAAGATAATACTAAAATAATATAAAATCATGTAATTTTATAGCTTATAAGAATAGATAAATCCATATATAGTAATAAATACATATGGGGGATGTGTAGTTGGTGTAAATGAGTGCAGTTCGGAAATCGTGGAACCGAGTTCGAATTCTAGTTGAGTTTGTTACATTTACTTATGCACAAATTGCTTTGGAAAATTTATGAATTTAAGCATTCGTTGGCCTATAGCTATGACTTAAATATTAGGGAACACTATGCTTGTTTGGCAACCAGTCTAGAATTACTTAACAGAATTGAAAACCTAATGTGACCTCATAAGTGATACATGTACGAATTTTCTGTATTCAGTTCTTCCAAAAATCTGGACAGTTCCATTTCAACCTTTAACCACAGAATGGGAGGTGTTACTGGAGCTGAATTTATGGAGCCTAGGCCGGAGATGATGGGGCAATCCATCATATATGTTATTATATAAGTAATATATATGGAGATATGTAATGTTATGCAAGAACTTTATGAGTGTATATGCATAGGTTAATAATGAAAAAGATTTATTTAATATTTCCACAAAATAATTTTTACAAACAAATCTTCGTTTCAGCTAACATCATTAATTCAACGTACCTCCATTAAATATGTGAGCTGAATATTATCTAATTAAAATTCTAAATGTAATTACAGCTAATAAATGTCAAGGCAGTGAGTAATTGGCTCCAACTTTATCTAGTCATATGTAAGAATAATACGATAATGCATTTTAATATGTCAATAACAAAATTTCTCATCTAAAGAAGTTGGCAACAAATATTTTTTAGAATTTGGAACGTTTTGCCTTTCCAGCAATTCTTCGAATATTGGACAATTTCGAAACTACATGTGTTACATACGGATGCTATGCTTAGAATACTCGTGGATTGAGCATGCGCTGCATAAGGATTTTTTAAAGAAAATGGGAATACAAACGACACATAATTAGAATTGACAGTTAAAATTTTTGGAACTCATGTGGGGAGCGGCATTAGAGAATATGGCATTCAGATATACTGATATTAGAAGGAGCGGGGGAAAACAGCGAGCAAACCACTTAACTAGTTTATGCGAACTTATGGAAGAATAACTACAGAATATTGCTAACATATATCTATCTATTCCAACCTCACCAGAAAAATCTCTTACAAACACAAATTTAAATGTCTAAACAATAAAAAATACAATGTTTAACCTTCTAGCATTTGCGAAGGTGAGCTAAAGACTTCATCGGATGAAATTACTTTTGAAGTATTCATTGAACAGTCAGATATCAGTTTACCTGGAAAGAAACAATGCAGTTATCAATACAGTTGAAATTAATTCATGCAAGATTTGACAGCTGTAGCATAAATCATTCCTAGTCAGCCTATTAATCTTTCAGGCCACCCTCGTATATTTAACCTTAATTTTAATTCTGTAATCTTATCATCATAAATATATACATATATGAAATTTCGTTGCTATGATGTAGAGGTTCACAGTTTCAACTTGAAAGTCATTGATACTAGAGTGAGAGGGTGTAGAAAAATTTTGCTGAACTCTTTAACCGAACTAGGGAAATGTAAGTAAATATGTTTGCATTCTACTAATGTGTTATCAAGTTGCGTGTTTCTTTTGTACAAAGATATTCTTTGTTCTTTTATATAGGCCATGTCTTTTCAGAACATTGCCAATCATGAGTTTCTATCACCTCAAGTCTTATACTGAACCATGTAATTTTTGATAGTTTATCAACCCAACGCTGTCTTTGTCCTGCTATCCATTCATGTATCCATTTTATGTAGGTTACTTCCTCTTGCATACTTTATTCTATTGTCTTATGACAATATATATGTGTTTATCGATGTTTCTACACGTAATATGATACAGACTTGCCACTGATCTATGGCTACTTTGTCGGATGTAATGATTAGCTTGTTAAACATCATGAATCATTACGAATGACCAGGGTGTTCACTACTCTGTAGGTGCTCATTATGAAATTTGTTCTATGTTACAAAAATGATATACACCATTTGTTGTATCTGTCTATATTTCTGAGATGAGTTATTATGTACATTATTTACATTATTCAGACAATTGTCTACATCTTTGTCGCCATATTTATTACAACGTTTCGTCAGCTGTTTGCTCCGGCCTTCTTCAGATAGTTGGAATGTCAAACTGAACCATTTATTTCGCTCACTAGGGTAGACTGTTCTAGTTCCACGTGCCATGTTTAATGGATGTCAGTTATCAGTTATCTCCTGTTAATTCCCTAATACTTATTATCTGTATGGATGCTACAACAGTTACCCATATCGATATGCAGCGGCCGAAACTTTTAATGACAACAATAAAGATGAGGTCAATAATTTGAATATAAAGACATATCCTCATATAAATTCAGGCAGAATGTATCAGTTTCCGTATTAACAGAAATATCAATAAAACGATTAATAATAATTGCACTGTTCATAGTGGTCAAATATGTTGATTTGTCTTAATATGCGTAAATAATAATAATAATAATAATAATAATAATAATAATAATAATAATAATAATAAGAAGAAGAAGAAGAAGAAGAAGAAAGAAAGAAACTGGTACCAACACCACCCAGACCCGGTTATGGAGATAGGACCTGTTACAATTCTATGGGACTACACAATTCACACTGACAGAACAATCAAGGCCAACCGCCCAGATATTGTTATTAAAGACCACAAACAAAAACGGTGCCTCCTTATTGATATGGCAGTCCCTGCTGACTGCAATGTATCTTTGAAGATATTCAAAAAGCTGTCAAAATACAAGGACCTTGAAATAGAGGTCTCGAAAATGTGGCATATGGGAACATCAACAATCCCTGTTGTAGTTGGAGCCCTAGGACTGGTTGGAAAAGATTGCAGTAGACTAATTGCAGGGATTACTGGAAGCCCATGCCTCAAGGAGATACAAAAAATTGTTCTGACAAGTACAGCCCACACTTTACGAAGGGCTCTATCTATGTAATTATTTTATTTTATTTTATTTTTTATTTTTTTTTTTTTTTTGTCAGTAAAAAGTGTCATGATGCCATTTCTAACCTTAGGTCCCTGGGTGGGACCCGGAAAGAAATGTGTAAACGCCAGAAAGCAAAGAAAATAAAATAATAATAATAATAATAATAATAATAATAATAATAATAATAATAATAATCTGAAATTCAGGATGTCCGGAAAATATAATGAAACTGTCGACTATATTATCTTAAGATGACCGGAATTGGCAAAAAATGAATATATCCAGAGACATTAGAAGGTAGCGATATATTTCCACTGGAATATATGCAAGAAGCACAAAATCGAAACCACTGAGAGATGGCAATAGAACCAACCAGACAGAGTTACCCAAAATAACAATGTAACTATCCTCTGGGACATGCCAATTCAAACTGACAGGTAAATACCAGCCAACAAACCTCACATTAACATAAAAGACAAAAACTTCAATAAGTGTATGCTTATTGACATAGCTGTACAATCTGAGAAAAATAACTCCATAAACTGTACACATACAATGACCAGGAGATCTAGATTAACAGGATCTGGGGAATGAAGCTTCAGACTATATCAATAGTAATCGGATTTCTGTGCCTCGTGAGAAAAGGAATGGTTAGTTTTACTAAAAGTTTCCCAGGTAACATCAGCATACAAATTTCCCAGAAAATCGCCCTACACTGAACATCACATTCAATAACAAAAGTGCTATCAATAAAATGACAATTCCCCTATAGGGCCTAAGGACCGTAGTTTGAACCCGGCTGTATCGGATATAAAGCAGGAAACATAACATACACAAATAATATGATCGCAGTCTAGAAATTGAAGTATTCATAATTCCTAGGATCAGTGCCATTCATAATGCCAGAAACTACCTGAAATATCCTGAAACGAACAGAAGCCCTTCCTGTCGTGTATGTGGCGAACATTCGGCGACAATATTCTAATTAATATCTGATTTCGCCAACTGTTCCTAAAATTACTTGCAACGACATGATAGTGCTGCTCCATATCTGCATTGGTCAGTATGCCCAGCATGTAGCCTCTCTTGCAAAGACAGTTGGAGGAAACAAAGGCCACTACATGTCCTTAATGAAGTGTTACTGTTCTCTGAAATTGCAGTGTTAACATGGATAGAGAATCCCAAGGAAATTAGTCACATATGATTGCGAAAAGCCATTTTGATAAAGCGCCCTCTGTTATGAGACTGTATATCCAGTCGATAAAAAACTGATCTTTGAAAGCATTTGAGGCATTAAGTATATACAAGCCCCACAGAATTGAGATCATTTAAGTGTAGCATATCAAAACAAAAAATATTAAATATTTTTATTGAGGATTTTGGATGGATATAAAAAATAGTAAACCAACACGTCAAAACTGTAAGCCCTAACATGCAAATTGCAAAAAAACAAATTCATAATCATGGATACTTCTCACATCGTAAATACATTTGTCTTTATTCAGTGACCACTATTTCATATTTTCCTCTCTTTTTTTTCATGAAAAGTCATCTCTTTGCATCTCAAAAATCATTTCTCTTCAAGTCTTTGGGCGAGTTCTGGGGTGGAACAACAACAATAATAATAATACTAATAATAATAATAATAATAATAATAATAATAACAAAAACTATCAAAATACACAGACCTTGAAATCGAAATGTCAAAAATTTGTCACATGGGGACATCAACAATTGCAGTTGTAGATGAAGCCCTCCTATTGATTGAAATGATACCAACAGACAAAGTAAAGTGATGCCTGATAGCCCATGACTTGAAGAAATAAAAAAAATATGTTCTGACAAATACAGACCACACCTTACGAAAGGCTTTATCTATGTAAAAAATATGATACATTTTTCAAAGATGCTCTGTGGAAAATGTCATCATACCATTTCTGACCTTAGGCCTCTGTTCGGGACCCGGAAAGAAATGAGTATACACCAGAAATCAAAGTAAATAATCTATATCTATAAAACAGAATATGCCACTGTGTGTGTCTATCTGTGTTCCTGTGTGTGTGTCTCTCTCTCTGTCTATGCTATTTATGCACGTCCGCATTTCTCGACCGATTTCAATGAGATAGTACACATATGTTGCAAATTTAGCAAGGTAAGTCAGTTAAAAAATATTCCATCTTAGCCCCCCTCTCCCAGTTTTTGGCAGAAATTCGATAAAACTGAAGGTGGGTACGACGTTTTTCAAAAACTAAAGCAAAGTTACACGTGAATAAAAGTTTTACTGAATGAACTGATGTTCTTTGCATTTAATGCAATACATTGCTCATGTTACGAGTTTTCCTGTGACATTGTTTTACTAAAAAAAATTCAAAAAACAAAACAATGAATAATCGAGGTTTTCCTACGACTTAAATAGAAACTTGAATAACTTCCTCATGTTTTATCTGATTTTATTAAAACATGTCGCAAATAATTGTCATCATGCGAGGGATGGTTTAGTCCTGCTCACTTGCCCGGTATAACGAAAAACCACGAAAATTGTTCAAAAAGTCCGTTTTTCAGCCATAACTCCCTGCTTTCCGAATTTATCATATATATTACATATGACGCACAAATTGACTTGAGTGAATGTTTGATTTTGATTATTTCAGTTAAGTCGACGTAATCTGCGGAAAACTAGGTACGAAAACGTCTTTTGCCATTTAAGCAATAGTTTCTTTCTACGATTCCACCCTAAATTGGTATTAGAACAACCTTTGATGTAGAGACTTTTTGAGAAGGATTACTGAAACGGTAAAAGAGAAAAATTCCCGAAAAACCTCTTAGTAAATCTATCTTTAAAATAAACGTGCGAAGGAGGGAGGCGTTCCTGTTTTTGCATCTGCAGTTGAATCAAGCTCTGACGCTTCATGTCTATTTTTGTTTGATTATCAGATTTGTGAACAATGCTATACTATTTGGAAGTTATTACAGCCATAGGAAATTTACTGAATATCTAAAACATTGAAACAATTTAACTCAAAAAACGACCACACAAGAAGGTTTTATCGATAGAATTCTTTTATTAAGAACACTTGTGAAGGACATAGTGGAAAAAGATGACTGGGGGAGTAGCTTTGTATACCAACGGATGATACATGCAAGCGGTGACGTAGGCAGATATTTCTAGACAGATATTTGTTATACAGGGGGGTTGGGTTTACAATTCAGACGTGTGAAACTGCGCAATGCAGGGTACATCTACTACTACTACTACTACTACTACTACTACTACTAATAATAATAATAATAATAATAATAATAATAATAAATGCGCTAATTTTTTAACAGACTGGTTACTCATAACTTCTAATCTTAAGTCAGTGGAGGTATTAACATGTACATGTTTTCTTTTGATTGATTAAGATTCGAGAATATCAATCCTCAGTACAAAAGATTCCCTTGTTTGCAGCCTGGCCGCAACCTGTTAGTCATATCTCTTGCGGATTATTCACTGTCCTTTTCTGTATATAGACGCGATTAGTGCGAGAATATTGTAACGGAGTGCCCTGGAAATTTAATGTTTGAAAGATGAGAATTCCAATGCAACATCGCGATACTTGCAATAACGCACCGTCGGAGACCATCAGAGGAGACGCGGTTAAACTCTCTTGAAGATATTACTAATTGTTCCCATATGCAATATTATGCGCTGATTTTCTCAAATTATGTCGTGTATATTGAACTTACCTGTGAATAATGTGCCAGGTATAAACTTATCTGACTGGTTGGTATGATGGACATACTGGATTTTCGTATGAATACTAAACCACTATCACTGATTAGCGTTCTGCTTTCAAAATCAATAATAATAATAATAATAATATTAATAATAATAATAATAATAATAATAAGAAGAAGAAGAAGAAGAAGAAGAAGAAGAAGAAGAACTAGAAATTATCAAGGACATATACTAAAATAATGTGTTATTTTAAATTGCAGATTCTGTGATAAATATCCAGAAACAATTGATCATCTTGTATCAGGTTGCACGGTATTGGCATGAGTATAAAACCCGGCATGACAGAGTGGGCCAATATCTGTACTGGAAATTTTGCAACTTTTACGGGAAAAAAACTGAAAGAAACTGGTATGAACACTACCCAGACCCGGTTACGGAGATAAAACCTGTTACAATTCTATGGGACTATACAATACACACTGACAGAACAATCAAAGCCATCAATTATTAGAGACCACAAGCAAAAATAAGTGTATCCTTAATGATATGGCAGTCCCTGCAGACCGCAATGTATCTTTGAAGATATTCAAAAAATTGTCAAAATACAAGGACCTTGAAATAGAAATCTCGAAAATGTGGCATATGGGAACATCAACAATTACTGTTGTAGTTGGAGCCCTAGGACTGGTTGGAAAAGATTGCAGTAGACTAATTGAAGGGATTCCATACCTTAAAGAAATAAAAAAAAAAAATTGTTCTCACGAGTACAACCCACGCTTTACGAAGGGCTTTATCTACGTATTTTTTTTGTCAATAGGAAGTGTCATGATGACATTTCTAACCTTTGGTCTCTGGGCGAGACCCGGAAAGAAATGTGTAGACGACAGAAAGCAAAGGAAATAAAAACAGTAATAATAATAACTAAACCTACCCCTAAGAGAGAAATGAGTTCATATTTGAATTTTCTGATGTACCTTACTTTTTAAGTTAATAACTGAATAAGTTCCTTGTGAGTTCCGTGATTATAAAATATCCACAGAAATCTCACTTCATCAATTTTATCAGTGAAACAACAAGATGTCGGATTAATCAAAGTAAAAGTGGCTGAAGGTCACTGTTTGAAGATACTAAAATTGAATATATTAAATCTTAGCAAAGTTTTGCATTTCACTGATGAAAACATTAAACATAAAATATTACCTACACTTCCATCTTTCCTTTGTGTGTATGTGTGTTTGTTTGTTTCTTTCATTCTGTATTTCAATTTCTTTTCGTTTTATTAAAATCTAACAGAACCTTAGATATTTATTTCCTTTTGATTTATGGACAAGGTAAAGACAATGGCTATCCTTGCAATCGAACATGAATATCACATTCTTTAGATGAGGTGAATGCACGACCTAACGCAAGCGCAATCTAGGGAACATGTTGCTACATTCTACAATTACTACTACTACTACTACTACTACTACTACTACTACTACTAATAATAATAATAATAATAATAATTAATGCAATTGGTGTAAATTCAACTTTCACTGGGCGTCTCACGTATGTTGTATTGTGCTATACAAAGATAAATGTAGTAAATCTTTACAAATCTGCACTATATATATATATATATATATATATATATATATATATATATATATATATATATATATATATATATATATATATATATATATATATTATTTGCCATTGGTAACCAGGGCGTAAAGTATCACAAGAAACACCTCCGTAAAACCTTGACTTGGCGAATTTCTTTAACCTACGATAACCTTAAGAAATCCGTCAGAACGTATTTTTTCCTCTGTATTCATTTCATTTACTTGCCTTTCCTTGGACGAGGTTGCTAGCCAACTTGCTGACCGGAAATTGTATCTAGAGAGAAGTGACCCCTTAGCAATTGGCTATAATTCCGCTTGAGACGTGATTCAGAAATCTGTCCATCAGCGGAAACTGGTGCCGGAAGTGACATCACTTGTGTCTTTATCTGTACCGAGTTGCGGTTTTTGAGTGTCCATATTTATAGCGCTTCACATAAAGAAAAAATCTGGGATTCCAATTTTACTCAAGAATATCAAGTTTGGCTCGCGGTTTCCAAAGTAGTTATGCAGGCAGGAGCGACCGTATGAGAGAGATACGCACGGTGGCCAAATGAATGCAATTGAAAATATGTAAGAGGAATAATTACGAGCGAGAAAAGAAAGTAGTAGTGTTTCTTTTTTTAATTCTTATTTTCTTGTTGCCTTCATGTCTGAACAGAACTTTTGAACGGCAATATGAGGTGCATAGAAAACGAATGTTTTTCACAATCGGCTTTCCTTATCATGCGTTTTTTTTTTTAGTTGCATCTAATTAATTTCCGCAGATATTTTTTACGTTATTCTTTTGTAACCTGATTCAATTCTTATTTTATTATAAAAAAAGGAGAGAAAGCAATAAATAAAATAAAATATGACCAAAAATAAAATAAAGCATCAGTAATTTCCGTTTTTTACTGTATCCACCGATTGTTAAACCATGTTATACAAGAAAACTCCTTTATTCTTGAATAAGACTAGAACTGTAGAAGCGGCCAAGATAAAGCAACCATGACAATCGTCATAGGATGGAGACGAAGAATTAAATGTTTTATTGATATTATCGGTAAGCTGATGCCCATCTGGAATAAAGTGAGAAATAGAGAATCACTCAGATTCAGCTTCAAGACAGGTACATCGATAGGTTTAATAGGGCGCTGCTTCGTCTGGAAATACGTGAACCTTGATTAGTAAACTCAAAATGTATATATGCGCCATGTCCGTTAAGGAATTACGTGATCATGGCTATCCACAATTTTCTATCCTTTGTAGACCTAAGCAATATTTTCTCCCGACACACACACACACACACACACACATATATATATATATATATATATATATATATATATATATATATATATATATATATGAAGAAATATAGTCATAAGGTGTGCTATATTTATTGGATAAAGTGTTCAATGTCAGCGATAAAGGTTGTGTAAATATAAAAGTAAACATTGAAGTCAACACCTGTCGCCTCTAATTGTTGACTTCAATGTTCACTTTCATATATATATATATATATATATATATATATATATATATATATATATATATATATATATACATACATAAACAAAGAATAGTCAGATTTGTAGTCCACAGTTGTTTAGCATTTAGTTTTAGAACCAGGGCACAATAAACATCAGTGCATAATATAATATTATTATTATTTAAAAAGTGTGTATTCATCGAGACACATAAATTACCATGTTTCGGAAACTAAAAACTAAACTTTACATTAAAATTAACGTTTTTGTTCCATTCTCAAGGGATGTTGAATAACTTTCGAAAAAAAATGATTTACTTCTTTTAGATAAATCGTATTATATAGTTTAAGTTGGAGGGCAAAAGGGATTACAAAATTTTATAAAACTGTCGCCGTTTTTTTTTGACGAATCAGGATATAAGTCTAAGATGGCAAACTGTAAATATAGGTAAAGGGTTAAATGTGGGTTTGTAATTTCTGCCTGTCGATACGGCGTCCTTATAGGAGAACACTGCATCCCCTCTGTATTTTTATTATTTAGAGGCATAAATAAGATATACTACAATACATTGGCATTTTTATTCATTTTTTTAGTTTTTTTATATCATACCTTGGGGTTGTGTGAAAGGGGCTCCAAATATGATTAAGCTTATATTACATATTTATATTTTTATTTATAAATATCTAAAATACTATATTTATTATATTCATTAATATACTAAATAGGGTATTGTTAAAATCAATATTAAAAAAAAAATGGAATTTATTTACGCATTTTCTGACTTACTTAGCTCTGATCAAATGATAGATATATAATTATGAATTTTAAAAAAATTAATTAGGTTTTAAAATAAATATAATGCAGTGTCTACAAAAACAAATATTTCTTCTCTTTGATTTAATAAATATTTATTTCTAGAAACTTAATAATATATAAATTTTCATGTAGGCACACAGGACATGGGACATTTAAAGAGCTACAACTTCTGTTTTTTTTAATAATTTCTATTTTACTGTGGGGGTTTTATTTGTTTCTTTTAAACGACAATTTGGGTAGGGATGTTTGATTACGATACACCTTATTTCTGAAAGAAGACATGTTGTATCAACCTTAATTTAAATTTATTTTGTATGCTAACAATATAATTTATTTAAATATAAGTATCCTCAGTAGCTAAGATAAGACAGTGATAAACTATATATTATTATGACATTTATTATTCAATGGACAATTTTTACGATTCCTGCAGTTAAATAATTTTTCTTTACTATTATTTATTCGTATTTCTGGATCATTATTTTTTGAGATTCTGTTAAAAGTATTTATTTAAAATATTATTATTGCGTTATTTTATATTTTTCTAAAGTATCAATACAAATATAACTTACATTTAGGGTATTTTTATTAAATATTTTGTTATGCGTAGCATTTCTAGGAAAATTGGTCCTAAATTACTACTTACCATTTGGTGGAATGGTGGTGTGTACCAAATGATTTTCTATTTTATTTCTTCACTGGTTATTTTTATTATCATTTTTATATTTAATGTCTGGGCATTTATAGCCAATATTCTTTAAAGCTTTATTATAAAAATTACTATGTTCATAGAATATTCATTTATTAGCAGAATTTACTTTTGTTTGTTTTTATCTGGTGAAGGCAATTGCTTTATTATAGATGAGGGATGATTTGATTCAGGGGGATATATAAAAGATTGCTATTTTTATAAGTTTAGTATATATTTTTCATTAAGTCTAATATTATATCGAGGAATTTAAAATTAAACTTGCATATATATATATATATATATATATATATATATATATATATATATATATATATATATATATATATATCATATCGTTCTTCAGAACTTCAAAGGATTAAATTTTGTTATGTTGATAGGAGTACACATGCGCACGACAAAGGGAAGCTGAGAATTCTGGTACTTTTTTTATAGCTGACTTCATATAGAAATTATATCTTTTACTTTGCATCACATTTGGAAGTAGTTATCCCGCACTGTCGTATGAGATCTGCCAGGAATGATGATATATATATATATATATATATATATATATATATATATATATATATATATATATTAACAGACCAATTATACACGTCGCGATAGATTAATGGTTATCGATTAACATATATATATATATATATATATATATTTCGGTTTCGACGTATGAGGACCTGACAGCTTATTGATTCAGTTATGAAAGTTTGTGCATTTAAGACCTGCAAGTGATTTACAAAGGAGGCCACATATAGATCAAGTTTGAGGATTGTGAAACGAGATCCCTTTTAGATTGGCTGACCTTTTAGATCTTGCTCTCGCTACTTGAAGATGATTCAGACAAGCAGATTGATAATTGCTGCGTCCACTAAAACACGTTGATCTCAATTCTACCGGCTCCTAAGATAAGCGCTCAAGGGTGATATGCGGTATATTGACTGCTGACTAGTTGCTTTTCAGCTTGTCTTTATATCTTAGCCATGGGAGTCCTACGTCCCTTTAGCTCTGATCTAAATGGCTCTACATTAGGATCTTGGGTACCCTGTCATCAGACATTCTCAAGACATGACCAGTCCACCGTAACTGAGACTGTATGATAAAAGTCTCGATTCCTCCAATATTACACCTGTTAAACAGGTCTACGTTAGATGTCCTATCTTGATGCTTAACTCCACAGATTGCACGCAGACAGCTTTTATGGAAAACATCTAGCTGCCTTATATGGTACCTGTATCGAGTCCACGACTCTGAGCCATACAAAAGGATAGCAAGTACAACAGCTCTGTAAACCCGAATTTTCGTATCCAGTCGAATACCTCGCTCATTCCAACAGCGATGGCGATGTTTGTCGAAAGCACTGGTAGCCTTAGCCATCCAATGCATGATTTCATCATCTAAAGTTTGCTACCAAGATAGGTGAAAGACTTTATATAGTTCAGGGGTTTGTCTTCTACTTTCAATAATCTCTCTGGAAAATTGCAGACTGGTAGTTTTTGTTTCTCACCACGCAATTGGCTCGGAGTAGGACAAGATAGTGCACAACTTCAGTTTTCTTTATGCTAAGTGTAAGACCAAATGCGTTACATGCAGAAGAGAAATGATTTATTAGTTGTTGGACCTCCTCAAAGGATGTCGCGACAAGAGCCGCATCATCAGCAAACAACAAATCACGAATAATATGCGTACGAAGAGACCACCAGTTGTTCGAAACTGAAACTTGACGCCATTCTCTGTGTCTGCAAATATATATATATATATATATATATTATAATGAATCATTCATACAAAAAGTAAATTAGTAAAGTTATGATATAAAATGGCGAAATCCCTTCACTAACAAAATTTTAAAGATGCTTCAACCTACTAATCACTCGATAAATGTTATGATCCTTGCTTTTTTAAAATTATTTTAAAATTTTTTCGACTGTACATTCAGTCTTCTTAAGGCATGGAAATTGTTTTGTTTTTGTAAAATTCAGGTAGCATCCGAGACGAAAAAATATAATGCGTATCGACAATGGTTATCGTAGCAAAGCAAACTGTGTGTGCGTGTGTCTATATTTGTGAGTGTGTGTGCAAATATATAGGAAAGAACACGTTAGCTGAATTATCCGAAGTTCTTTAGTATTTTTTTCAAAAAGAGTGCTCAATACAAAAGTAGAGCCTAAATTATAATTATTTTTTAAAACATATGATTCCATCATTACATAAGAGATCTCATGTTTCAAAAACAGAAGCTAAAATCTTCAATTTAATTATAAAATTATTAAAAAAAAAACAGAATTTGATACTTAATTCAATTTAATTTCTATAATTAAATTGAAGTTTTAAGCTCTTGTTTTTCTAACATGAGAACTCTTATGTAGCGATGGAATCATATTTTTAAAATAATTATAACATATATATATATATATATATATATATATATATATATAGATAGATAGATATGAGTGGTTCTGTTAATATATATATATATATATATATATATATATATATATATATATATATATATAATAAGAGAGAGAGAAAGATAGAAAGAGTCGGTGAGAATTTTTATTCTATTTTACTATAGACTTTTTACTCATAATACTTTCAGTGTATATTTCTGTTTATTCGTCGATCACTATATCATATCTTCACAGAATTAGTTAAGAAAAAAATACAAATTGAAGTTTCCTGTCACATCTTTTCCTAAAGTTCTCTAAATCTTGTTGAAACATGAATAGTAAAATTCTAGAAGCAAAGCATTTAAAATTCTATAAACTGGATTCTACTTTTTTGCTCGAAACAATACAACATAACAAAGGCTTCCTATTAGATTAAAAAAAATCTTTCTTCACGAGATATATTTTTTAATGTTTAAAAGAAATCACAAAAGACGCACTGACAAGAGAGCAGAAATGTCAGCCCACGCATGCATGATACTTGGAAATGTTGCATTGTACTCAAGTGGAAATATTATATACCGATGTGATGACATCTTTACTGTGCCTACTTGCATTCGTTTTAAACAAAGAAGATTCTGTACTAAAAGAAAAATATTGTGTGCATAATTTTTAAAAAATATCACGAATTCATGTAAAACCGTTGCTAAAACATGAATACGTTTTGCATACACTGTGGAATTGATCAAAAAGAAATGAAAAAGTGCTATGTATGATGAACATGACTATAGTTAAATCATATTAAAACGTCCGTAATATATATATATATATATATATATATATATATATATATATATATATATATATATATATATATATACATGCACACGTGTGTGTGTATGTATATATATATATATATATATATATGCACATGTGTGTGTGTATATATATATATATATATATATATATATATATATATATAGTGGTTACACGTGTTTATATAATTATTTTCATGGTTTTACATTTTATAAATAACAACCTGCCACAGTAAACTAACCTCTGCACAATTTTCTTTTTATTAGGGATACATACTCCTATCTCTCTCCCTCTCTCTCTCTCTCTCTCTCTCGATATATATATATATATATATATATATATATATATGTGTGTGTGTGTTTGTGCGTGTGTGTGTGTGTGTATAACGCAATTTATGATTATGTTATAGGGTCTATGTTTAAACTGGCATTTTTACTACTTGACATGTTGTTATTAGTGGATACTCATAATTGGTAAGGATATGAAATTTTGCAAACATGGGCTTTCACGAATTTATGTGAACAAAGAAATATGCATTCGTCAAAAAGGTGAAAAGAGCCTTGCTGGACTGTGAGGATCTTTATGGACAAATGGAGAAGGAGTTTCAGTCTCAGCCGGAGAACTCATTTTCCCTGTTAAGATTTCTCAAATGCCAAGTATAATAATGCACATTGGCTAACATAAAATAACTACGTTGCGTACATTTCAAATACAAGTATCCATTAATAATAACATTTTCTATAATATATATATATATATATATATATATATATATATATATATATATATATATATATATATATATATATATAGCCAAGTTCGAATTCCAGTCGAATCCATTACAGTCACTTACGTGTTAATACCCTTGGGAAAGGTGTGAATCCTCTTCTTCTCCCTCCATCTATGTGTAAATATCAGGACAGACTGGGTTCTACAGCCTCTGTATTCAACACCTGCAGCTGGTCTTTTGGAGACCCTGTGGCACTTAGTGCACCAGGTCTCTGTATTCGGCCCTTCAAAAAGAGTGGATGGTCACCATTATAATCAAATGTCATGTGCTGTTGTCGGGCTGTCATTTTCCTCAGAAAGATCTGCTTGACCCTCATACGTCGAAATTTTTGAGTGTCGAGTATTTATACATACATATATACATATATACATACATACATACAGTGCTGTTCGATAAAATGACTCACCTGATTTTTTTACTAAATGATCTCTTCTCCGATGAAACGAAAGTTGAGCTAAATTCAAAGGATAAGCGATCTAAAATCCGAAGAAACTTTGAAAGCTCTTTGAAGCTAGCAGTAAGTAATGTCAAGCATCCACTCAGTATAATGTTCTGGGGAAGCTTTTCTTTTCATGGAACTGGTTTCTTAAATCCTATTGAAAAGACCCTCAGGAGCGAGCAAGAGAATTTTAGAGTCTTGTCTGCTCCCTTCTGTTGAAAGTGTGCAAATCGATCCCATTAAGCTCATTTTTATGCAGAATAATGCTCCCTGTCACAAATCAAAATTGATGAAAGAATATTTTGGTGAGAATCAGATGAGTGTTATGACATGGGCGCCCCAATCTCCTGACCTCATCTCCATAGAAAACTTATGGCGCATTATAATGTACAGGCTATCGAGAAAGTAGTTGAGCTCTATAAGTTTTCTATATGGTTGAAGTCAGGAAATTAGAGACCCAATATATATATATATATATATATATATATATATATATATTTATTTATGTTTATACTTTCTTTTTATAGATACAAATATTTAAGTCAATGCTCTGTTTTATAGTAAACAGTATTAAACAACATTTATCGGCTTGAATGTATGAGAATAAATGTTGTTTCATACTGTTTATCATAAAACAGAGCATTTACTTAAATATTTGTATCTACAAATAGAATGGATAAACATAAAAATGTCTTAAAATAACAGTTGGACTTTGTCCATTTCATAATATATATGCATTAATATATATATATATATATATATATATATATATATATATATATATATATATATATATATATATATATATATGTCTAATGGTTAATCTAAATTAGGACGTATATTTCTAAAACTCATCAAGAAACATTTCCCTAACCCTGAAACTAACCCACTTAGTGAAATATTTAATCCTAATACCCTTAAATTAAGCTATAGTTTTGCAGATAACCTAGAGAAAATAATTAAAAAAACATAACAACATAGTCTTTAACAAGTATAGGGACTCAAAAGCTTGATTACTCAAAAGGTTATTAACAGTGATACTAAATATAATAACACGAATAACAACTTATGTAATTGTAGGTATCCTAATAATTGCCCACTACAAAATAACTGTGGGATTAGTTCTGTAGTCTATCTTAGTACAATCTCAACTATTGAGAATCCAAATATAAAGAAATTTTACATTGGTAGCACAATGAAAACATGCAAAGAACGCTGGCGGGGGCATATGCAATCTTTTAATAACAGTGTCTATAGGTACATGACTTCATTATCCAAGTACTTTTGGAATCTAAAAGAAAAGAACAAAACACCTACGGTTAAATGGACATTAATTAAGAAAGCCCGGACATGTAACTCCCTATATGCCCCATGTTACCTATGTCTTAATAAAAAAATTTAAATTATTAGATTTAAAAACCAGACTGATCTCTTAAATGAAAGATATGAACTAACGGTTAATTGTAAACTCCTTTATAAATTTAACTTATTATAGGGGTCGCTGTAAGTTTAATAGATGTGTATGTGTACTGTTATATTGTGTACCTAAATTTATATTTACGTATATTTCTGTTTGTATGAATGTGTTTATATATGTATGTTAGGATACATGTATTTTTGTGTTTGCATGTATATGGATGTATGTCTATGTCTATGTGTGTGCATCTATGTACGTTTATGTATGTATTTGGTTGAATGTCGTTGTATTTATGTGTATGTACGTATATATGTGTACTTGTTATTATAGATAGGTATTTTTATGTATATATATATATATATATATATATATATATATCTGTGTGTGTTTACTTATGTATGTTTGCGGTTGTATATGTGTATGTTGACACCTATTGTATATGCCATTGTGTGTACGTGTAGGTATGGGGACTTGGGTATTTCATTACGGCCACATGAATTAGTATATGTGTGTATATATGTTTATACTTGT
>OZ010577.1:127371579-127484079 GCA_963932145.1 Acanthosepion lycidas | reverse complement strand
TTATTTATCACTTCACATTTAAACCTTTAATAACAAGCCATTAATTGTTTAACCAGCGCGTCGTTTTGTCATGATTTTCGAAAAGCTACTTCAGATAGCAAAGCCATTTTTCAAATGACAAGTCAGGACATAAGCGATCACGGCTCTCCATATATCATTTTGCTGTCGAATGACATTAATTCTTGAGAAAGATAATGGAGTAAATTCACGTTGCCTTGCCAATGTCTTTGAACTCATTGTAGTCTTCTCGTATACCGGTGTCCAGGCAAAGATAAAGAGCCATGGTGATCCTTATACCAGGCCTGACAACACTGCATCTTGGGTCAACGACTGGTGCCGGGCATGTGGAGACCTAAATTACTACAGAATAACAATTACTGAAAACATTCGTAGGTCATTAATTGTTAGTAATGTCCTGTAATTATTTAATTAGCAGTGTATATAATTGAAAGCATTTTTACAATTATCGACATATTTCCATAAATGAAAATGTACAAAGAAAGAACAAAAATGCCATAAAATAATTAAATGTACAAAAATCGCTTTATTCACCATAAATTAGACATTTTTAGATAATAATGGAAAAAATAATGTGTTAATTTGTTTATTGTAATTGATTACAGAAAATGTAATTTTATAATAGAATCAGAAATCAATATCAGCATTTAACCAAATCGTGTATCAACAAAGTCTGAAAATATCTTTAAAAAATATGAATTTCAGAGAAACAATAATTTTGACAATATTTTAAAAAAATATTGTGCTACATGTACAATTTGTTTCACAGAAGAGGAAGAAATACTTATTTCGCTATGATAAGATACTAGATATTACCAGTACACATAGTGTCCAAATTTAAAAAAAAAAATCCATTAACAAGAACACAAAACTAATTAACATGATAATAAGGGGAGATAATCCAATAAATATATGTAAAAAGAACGAAAACTGAAAATAAAAAAAAATATATCTGGTATTTCTCTGTTATCCAGTGGGACTTTTAAATTTTCACAATCTATTTCTTTAAAAAATGTTCATATTCTTGAAAATAAAAACTAATATTATTAAATATTTCTCTTCTGTGGGACAATCTTTTCTTGTGACATAGACTGTTCGATAAAAAGTTACATTTTCATAACTTTATTGATCCTACAGTCAAGGTCTGGAAACTTATCAAATATTTATCATTCGATTTCATCCAGCTGATTCCACATTTTGAGCAATTATGGGATAGATCAAAGTTGTATTCTTTGATGTCAACATTTTATTTAAGAAGTAGTTTTAGTTTTTTCAATATTGATTTTTTACAATAAAAATTTGAAGTATTATAAAATATGCACCTCTAGAACTTTGTCTTAAATTTCTATGTTCATTGTCTAAATATACTTGGTGGATTTACCACAGACTAAAAAAAATTAAACCCACAGCTTATCACATATCTACAAACATCAATTAAACCATTGCTTATATGTTCAATGGCTAAAATAGTATCTCTTGTTAATGATTTCATTCTTTTCCCAAGATTTCCGTCCATTCCTTTTATCCTTTTTTCAGAATTAGAAAGAAAGAAACTTTTTCAGTGGATCATTGTTCTTAGCATTAACATAGATTTTTTTGATAGAGAAAATTTTTCAAAATTTTTACTTTATCATTGAAATTAACTGTTTTTGTGGTATCCTACACATTTAACAGTGAGTGTGTTTTAAATGGCAGTGACAGTTTGATCACAAAAAAAAACAAAAACATTGGGTAAAATTTTGTTGCTCAACAGGTTTTGGGTAAACTGCTACTTCAGTTAGTTTCAACACCTTAACTAATTGAGATTTTTATACTCAAAACGACCTTTTATAATTTCCCATTTTACTGTCATTTTTTGCCTTCAGAATAAAATAATAATTCAAATGGAGGTTCAGCAATGGAATTATTCCGAATTTTTTTAAGAAGATGGACATAACCAAAAAGTAAACAGAAACCATTTTAGTTATCCAAGGTTTATAAAAAATGTCAAAGCTTTTGAGAAAAAATTGATGGGACATGTTATTGTTACATAAAATTCCAATTACTTCACTGTTTGATTGTATCAAGACTATATAAAATTTTATCAAGTAAACACATCTCTAATTTTTCGACTGCGATCCTTTTAAATTAATATTTTGGCCCTCCGTTTAAACATATTACCATAATGCGCAATATTGTAATTCCTACATGCTACTGTAGAGCAACATTGGCAAACATTCATCAACTAAAAGTGATACTTTTTTCTGATTTTCAAAGATTTTACAAAAAATATCATCAAGAAAATTCATCTAATTTTGAAAACTTCTGATTTCAAAGCAGGTAATGTTCTTATACAGGGTAATTTAAAATCATTCAAATGTGGTGTTAAGTATATTAGAATCAAAATATTGTGTCCCAATCATTTAAGGGGACATAACATTAATATTTTCTTTTAATTTCCTTTCTTCTTATTAATATTTAATTTACTAAGATAACAAACTGTTTAACTGATTTGTGATATGTAATGAAACATTAATATTCAACTTTTTGAAAGAGAAAAATTGTTGTAATAACTGAGCAACATTCAAATCACTAGTTTTTAAAAATTTTTATTAAAATCTTTCGAATTCTTCCATGGGAAAAAGAAATCAACAGATTGGATGGAGAGCTGATTGTTTGATTTATAGCATGTAACTGCTGAAACAAAATCCTGTTGCTCAATATTCTGATTCAATTTTTCAAAAGTGATTATGTTGTGTTTTTCTAGAAACTGTGCCAACTCATCATTTTGCACATTTTACATACAAGGAGAGCTTTTGTTTGTTGATTTTGCTTGAGGATTAGGCAAAACACTTATAGCAAATGATCAAATATTAATGGTGGATTTCTGGGTCGTACTTTTCACTGTTTCATAATCAGATGGAAATAACATTCACAAAAAACAAACAAAAAAAAAACAATAAAAAAACATTGTTTGGTTTGCCAGGGGTGTTATCTTTAACCATCGTTCTCACTCATTCAATCACTGTTAACACAACAACCTGTTATTACTTTTGAACTTTTTGAGAAAGAAATTGGCTGAAATAAAAAATATATACTTAAACAATTATTTGGCAAAAATTACACGGTGCTTCTAAAAAGTGTAGGAACTTTATATTCTAAAGTGTGGAGTGGTTAGGATTCAGAATTAATAATTTTAAAATTTGTATGAATATGGGAATTTCTCATCTTATGTTACTTTCCGTTGCCGTTAAAGAATTACGTAGTTCTAAATTAAAAATTTGCGTGTTGACAGTTGACCCCATTGCATAAAGAGCAACAGGCGTTGTATATGCTTTGTGGATCTCCTTGTATAGAGCCCAATCTACCCTGATATTTAACCCATAGAAGGGAGGAGATTTATGCATTTCCTAAGTGCATTTTTGCGGGTTAATAACAATTATAACCTCCGAAGTTATATACCACTTTATTAAACATGGTAACGTTTGTCTTCCAAACATCCACTTTTTCCCGAAAGGGTTTTCCTGGAAGCGACCGAGCAGATATACTTAAAGTCACCTCGTGTAAAACAGAGCTAGGCATGAATCACTTCCCCACCGTCATAAAGTAGTTTCCCTGTGTCTTTTCTATAAATAATTTTTATGGTATTTATTCTGACGAGCGTTCTTCAGTGAGAACCTTCAGAATTTAGCCACAGAAAAGGATTAGCAGTTATGTATCATTTCTAGATGTAACCGTAAATTCTATGCTAATAGTTTCTTCTTTCGTATTTTTTATTTGTGGAACACAATTCTGTTTTCTTGTTTTCTTGTCAACGACGATTTTTAAAAATTGAAATTTTACAAAAGTCTCTGTCTACTTAACCGTACTTTTATTTTCCTTTCTCATCAGTACTATTTTACTGGTTGATTTTTACTCCCAGTAAGATCTTGCATCTCAGTGACTTTATCGCCATGCTTAGAGTGTTAAAAAAAAAAAGATTAGAAATTATTTAATTATTTCGATTTCTTATGTATTCGGCAGCGTTATTCCATCGTAGAAATGTATTATTTTATGCGACGATTGCTATTCTGTAAAATTAGCTTTTTTAATTGTCCGTATTTTACGAAATATGACCACAGAAAAACTTGCTAGAACAAATAGTGTTGAATCAGGCTGTAGGTTAAAATCGAGCTGGCAATAATTGGTACGTTAATTATTATTAATTTGTGAATAATATTTCTTTGATCATATGTCTATAGGTTTGAAATGAAATTCTTGAAATGCCAGTCTATAGTTGTTATTAGCAGAGCGCATTCGAATGAAACTATTAAAAAGCAGCATGATATGAGCGCAGATTGTTTTACTGGATTCTTATTAAAGAAGATGTACAACTTAACGTGGATTGAAGCTAAATCTGGGAAATAATACAAAATAATACATTGATAATCTAGGCCAGACAGATGATAAAAGAACAAGCATATCACTTTAAGCACATCCTTTGCAGGAATAAAAAGAACAATGTTTTTTTTAATCAATTACGATTACTTTGTTTAAGTGCCCCTTGAGAAAATATATACGTTAGCAGATATAGACGCCGAAAAGTACAAATGCGTCATCTACATTTATTAAAAAAAGAATAAATAAATTTTTTCTTGCTATAAAGACATCCATAGTCGAATCAATAAATACACGCGTGTCCATATATATATATATATATATATATATATATATATATATATATATATATATATATTCATTTCAAGTCATTTATTTATTATTACTATTATTTCATTCACACACACACACACACACACATATATATATATATATATATATATATATATATATATATATATATATATATATATATATAAAACTTTGCTCAACAAACATTTAAAACGTTTATTGCGATACTCATAGTTGACTTTACATTTGCTTTTAATTATCTTATATAGAGAGCTTTTTTGCAAATTATAGATGTATTTTCTAATAATATCGGTCTAAACTGTTAATGTGGACATGATTTTTAAATCCTTTATCTGCTGTAAAATTGCACGATGCTCATCCAGGTGAGATGTAAGACTTCTTCTGCCAAGATACCGTGGAATTAAAAGGATTAAAAGAAAAATAGACATATTGTGTCTAAATTATTTAACAAACATGTTTGAATGAAAATATGCTGCCTAAATACACAAACACACACACACACACATATATATATATATATACATATATATATATATATATATATATATATATATATATATGGATAGATTTATACGGTAAAATGTATATTTGGGAACCAATCTTTGATTTAAACCTGTTTTGTTGAATATGAAGATACAAGGAGAATTTGATGAAATTTATTTTTTATTGTTTCTAATAAATACGAAAAAATAGACACAATGGATAATTTTTTCCCCAGTCCCATCAAACAGAAAAATGAAAAAAATATTAGAATAAAAAAAAAAAAATAAATGATTAAAATTTTCCTTGGCTGTCATTTCGTCAAAGTCATTTTTTTTCATTACTTGTGGTGTCTTATCAAGTGATGGTGTTGAATGTAAAATAAACTCTTTATACGCAAATCATGTGTGTGTGTGCGCACGCGCGTATCGGCATCTCTGTATCCTGATTAGTAGAGACATGATAACGATAATTGTAATTAACCTTCTCTTCATAAACATTCAGCATTCATGGACCGAATACCCATGCCACGGTCGGTTGAAATAAAATCTTTATCTTGAAACTATTTTCCAGGAAAAACAGGTTTTCCAAGTCAATTAGCTATTATCACTCTTTCTAGTATTGGTGATAATTTCCGTCGCAGTCTTTTGTTTGAATTCTGTGTCCGACAAAATACTGACTATTTTATCTGGGCTATACATTTTATCTGATGCTATTGTTGAAATTCCTGTGTTATTTGTCATTTGATACAGTACTTTCATATTCTGTAACGTTATTCCACAAGATTCAAAGAGGAATGTTCTTCGTCAAAACACGAATGCTTCTTTCGCCCAAAGCCATTTTAATCATTTATTTGAGAATGCACTGCTATACAGCTAACACTTAAGTTAGGACCCACTTAGACAGGAAGTATCAGTTTCTACGTTCTGTTAACTTCGAGGAGCATCTGAACCATCTTCATCTTCGAAGCAACTTATTCTTGTTGACTAATTTCTGCCTGCAAGCTCCATTCGTTTGGTTGGCTATAATATGTATAGAAACAGTATAATTACGACGGCATTAGAATAATACGTACATCTATATAAATGTGAAATCATTAGTTTATGTTTCGAGGTTCATAATTATTGATAGATAAATTATTATAGTTATCTATGGAATATTCAACGATGAAAAATATTTCAAATTTAAAATTGAGAATCAAGACAATATTCTAATCAATCGAAAATATCAAATCAAGTTAAATAAAATGTTTAAAATTGAATTGATTTTTAATACAAATTGCTAAAGCATTTCAAACGTTTTCAAATGTTTTGTCTGTTGTGGGCATATGGTCGAGTATTTAGGCGAAACAACGTGTCTCCTGGTAAATTTATCCTACAAAAAATGGGTTACTCGAAATATGAACCATGGTAATAAATGACAAAGTAACAACAACAACAATATATATATATATATATATATATATATATATATATATATATATATATATATATATATATGAATATATATATATATATATGAATATATATATATATATATATATATATATATATATATATATATGTATATATATATGTATGTATGTATGTATGTATGTATGTATAAACGATAAGTATGTTTAAATGGAAAGGTATACGTAAACAGTAGAAAGCAATGAACACGAATAGGGAAAACGTTTAAACAAGTGCGTGAATTTGTGTAGAAGTAAGTCCTAAAGAAATTTGTTACCTGGAAGAAAGTGAAGGGAAATGAGCTGGCATACATGTGCCCTTTTCTCCGCTTTCGAACTAGATCTTATCGTCCCTGGGTGAAATAGGAAATAGCCTGACAGAGAATGCTATTACGTATTTATAGGCTTAGGTAGCATCACCTAGATGCTTTTTCTTTAAGAAAGTAAGTTGGGTAACTCCACAAGCCTATTGAATAAGAATCTTCTAAATTTACAATCCACTTATGTTCCTTATGTACTCAGCAAAGCGCAGGGTTCTCTCTTAATTATGTTTTCCCGCTAGTAACAGAAGCGTAGATTGTAGGTGAAGTAAAAATTAGAATTTTTAAATTGTAGTGAGGTTTGAAAGCTGAAATATCGCAAATGATTATACCACTACCATTATTTCTATAACATTTGTGGTCTTTGGTAGAAGAATCTGAAGCCAGTCTTGGCGGTAAGTATTTGTGATTGATGACTAATTAATTTATTTGTAGAAATGAAAGGAAATGAATTACATTAAATGTTTCTATTTCTCAAAACTCAATAAAATACACAACTATAGTCGTCTCAAGTCGTTTCTCAATGAGCTTAGACTTGTCAGGTGATAAGAGTTTGTTTTCTTCATGTTGACTAATTTCATTTCTAGTATTCTTAAAAGTAAGAATATAAAGTTATTATTTTACTGTTTATCCGTACCGCACAGATATAGTCTAATGCTCAAAGTAGTATTAAGAAGAATAACTATACATTTGTAGACAATCGACATACGTTCAGTCCTTAATAAATATATAAAAATATTTCAGTAAATGTTCTGTTTATTATAAACAGTATGAACAACATTTACTAGCCAGAATGTCAGAGAAATGTCCTAAAAAATATGTGTCCTCCGACAGGAACTGAACCTGTATCCTACACGGAACCGTCGTTTAGCCTGACGTGCTATACCATTAAGCTACAGAGCATGCGTCCGTTTAGCAACGTTGTTCCAAAAACAGTAATTTGCTTTTGTTAACAAAACACTTACTCAAATCTTAAAAAAAATGCCGTAAAAGTAAATAAGAACTGTCGTGAAAATTAACTTGCATAATATTATGGTATGGTTAATCCATTTTTTAAAAAATAAGCGTAGGAAACGCTGGTCGTGATGAAGTTGGAGAAGTACAATTTATAGGTTTGGATTTCCAAACAAAGGATGCGTATTACGCTTGAGTAGAAACATTTTTCTCGCACAAATTTAAGTGTGCGTATTATGGATGAAGGCGTATTATACATGAGGAATTACGGTAATATGAAATGAAACAATAACATTATTGACACAATGGAAATCCAAGTAAAAAAGAATAGACGATAGCAAATAAAAATAATAGGAATGCAATGAATAAAGAAGGGAAAAGAAAAAAAAGAAGGAATAATGAAAAAGCAAGAATAAGTGGGAAAAAGAAAAAATGAACCGTAAAGTAAAAAAGAAAGAGATGCATAAAGAAAGGAAGAAATTGAAAGCGAAGAAAGAAATATTAATATTAAAGAAAGAAAAAGAAGTGATAAATAAAAAGAGTAAACAAGTAAATGAAATGTGAAGAGGAAAGAAAAAAAAAGAAAGAAATGAAGGATGAATTGAAGAGAAGATAAGAGTAACGAGAAGAAAGAAAGAAAGAAAGAAAGAAAGAAAGAAAGAAAGAAAAAAGTAAGAAAGAAAAAGGAAAGAATTATATGGGAATGGAATGTGAAAAAGAAAGAAAGAGAAAAAGGAAGAAAGGGGTAAGAAAGCAATAAGCAACAGGTGGAGGACAAATGAAGGAATAAATAAAAAGAAGGAAAAGGATATGAAAGAAAGAAATGAAGAAGCAATTGATATAAATAGGAATAAGAAAGAAAGAAAAAAGAAAGAAAGAAAGAAAGAAAGAAAGAAAGAAAGAAAGAATATAGTACGAAAATATATGACAAGAATGAAACAAGGTTAAACGAAGGCAAAGTAAAAGAAAAGAAAAAAAAAAGAAGGTGACCGTAGGGCATTGGGAAGTAAAGAGAGAAGGGAAATAGGAAAATGAATGAAATCAATTAACGCAAACGAAAGAAAACGAACGATAATATCGCATGTAATGAGAAAAAAAGTAAAAATGTAGAACAAAGAAATGATGAAAGGATAATGCCAAATACAGAAATGAAAATAAACAAATAAAATAGGGAAGAACAAATGAAGCCAAATCAATTTTATCAATAAAAACGATGTGAACATCAGACAGACGTGACTGAAAAGAGTGTTTTCTTTTATTACGAAAATATCTCACACAAATTAAATCAACAACTTTGACAATAAAAGTAAATTTAAAGAGAAAAGTAAACACCAGGAGGATATTCGGAATGGAAAAAAAAAAAATAAAGAAATAATTTTGAAAAATGTACAAGAAAAAAACAAATGAAATTGCGAATCCATCCAAATTAGGAAAAATTAGAAAAAATATAAGTGAATTAAAATCAATTAATTAAGTTTTAAGAATTGTACATAAAAAAAACGAAGAAAAGATATGAGAAACTCCGTCTCATAATTTTTTTTTACATCTGCATGTTTCTTTTTTATTATTGTTGGAAATATTTATTAAATCTTATGTTTATTTGCTGCGAGAACAACTGCGTTTTATTACAATATATTAATGTCTTCTAAGAAGAAAAATTAACATTTTTCCATTTGCACCTGCTGTGCTTATATATTTCCGTAGATAATATCAATAATGTCTGGAGATTTGATAGCACATAAGCTTAAAATGCAAAATGAAAACTGGTATTCAAAAATGATATTATCGGATTTGTTATAGAAAATCGATAGAGGCAAAACCTAAGGATAATACATTTATGATGTTTAATAAAATGGGATAAAACATGCTATTTTATTTGATATCTATTTTCTTTCACGTTATTTACATTATTCGGACTATTGTCCTCATCTTTGTGACCAAATCTATTACAACGTTTCGGCCGTTGTACGCTCCAGCCTTCTTCAGTTGGTTGGAATTTCGAACTGAACCCTTTATTTCGCTCATTCGGTTAGACTGTTCTAGTTCCACTTGCTATGATTAATGGATGTCACTAAACAGTTATCTCCTGTTAGTTTCCATCTTTAATTTCTCTACTGCCTTGAGGACACTTGGCCCAGTTCATAAAGGCGTTAGTTAGATCCAGTGAAAGGACACAAAGTGTGTGAGTTCAATACCAGGCTAAGGCAGTGGAAAACTTTTTTTTTTTAATTATTACATGAAACATATGTTATTTTAATGATTTTTGAAAATCTAATGGTTCTTTTCTTTGATTTGCAGTGCATTTTGAGAAAGTTCTCTTTTATTCGTTCCAAAATTATATAATGACCTGTTCTCAAAATATAAATACATTCTTTGTAGTTTTCAGATAAACCTTGCAGTTATTACCTAGTTGAAGAGAAAATTAATATCCAGGATCTAAATCAAAACCAAATAAGAGTAATATGGCAATCGATTTACTAATAATTATTTCAACAACTTTACTAACCCATATTAGTCATGGCACAATTCTGGAGACTCAGAGATCTGGGGCGACTACAAATATTAATATTCTTTTAGAATGGCACCCACGGCAAGGAATCTATAATCATTGAGTAATTTAAAAGAAAGTACATTCTTTAAAGGATTAATGCAGATAGCAAATTACAACAAATTCGATTTCTTTGAAATTTCACAGCTTAATAACTGATTTGCTGCAAACATGGGAAATATCCAAATTTTTAAATTTTCTATTTCAAAACCTTCAGTTAAAAATCAAATTAAGTGAGGCAAATGCAGGCTATTTTTCTCAACTTAAAAAGCTTTCTCAGGGATCCACCTAATTTTAACGATGTTATTGTCAAAATTGGTGAGATGTCAATTCAGTTGCAGAAAAACATCGGGAAACATGATTTGTATTGGCAGCAGAAGTAATTGTATTTGTTCCCAAGCAGTAATAATTCTTCCGTTTGATACAAGAAACAGCAGCAGGAGCATTTGACATAGAAACAGTGTGAATACATCGACGATCTTTTGTCTTGAAAGTCTTTCGAATTAATTAGGATTATAAATTGTGATGTCGTCTTGGTTACAAAAATCTGAAAATATTTTCATTTTCCAAAATTTTATTAATGTTCAATGTTGCCAAGAAGTGATTTGAAAATTGAAACATTTTTCTCATCATTGTACTGAGGATCGAAATATAATCGCTAAAAATATTGATTTGAGTTTTTAATGTTTGAAGTGTACAAAATCTGTTTTAATTATTGGATAATATTTTGCACCCATTTATATATTTTTTTATCTGACAATATAATTAAATTTATTTATATAATCTTTTATTTTAGTGGCGAAACGTATTTGAGTTGAGGTCTGTTTGATTTTATTAAACAGTGTAATTAATAACAACCGGCCTAGATGAAAATGTCCTACGAAATAAAAAGAAAGGCGTTTCTATGGCTGAAATAAACGGGGCCTTCGGAGCCGAAATGATAATGGAATGTTTCGACTATAGAAACGGTTTCCCTTATAGAAAAGCGGCTACAGATTCGAACATCTCAATGTAGGACAGCGTATTGATCCTTCTTCATAAATATATATATATATATATATATATATATATATATATATATATATATATATATATATATATATATATATATATATCTCTCTATATATATATATATATATATATATATATATATATATATATATATATATATATTGAACTGTCGCTTCGATTTTTTAACAGCCAGTCACCTGCATATATGATTTGATTGTAGTTGTGAATGCTTTCTGCAGAACCAACCACAACTTTGAAGAGATCTATTTCACAAATTATTACAAGATCCCCGCAGGTTTTGAATGGTGAGATGTCCTTCTCGAAAGCTACATAACGCAGTCTGTCCTGATATTTAGCTTGGAGGTGGGGGAGAACAAGAGTATTCATACCTTTCCCAAGATTATTAGCACGGAAGATCCGACTGGAATTCGAATTACGCTGTACGATTCCTCAATCAAAACCGTCATATAAAGTTAGTAACGAGGAATATATGGAGATTTACAGTTATATTACACCACGGACGACAAATCTTCGCGTAAAATAAGATAAACTAATTTTATCTGCAGTTTCGTACAATGTAACTTTGGTTCATCCGTGGATAGTTGATAAAATTCATGCCATTAGAATGCATATTACATTTCGAACAGAGTAATGTTATATTAACATTTAAGTAAAATAAGGCGTAACGACAAACATGAGACATAACATCTCTGATGATACTATATTAATTAGAAAACAGGACTATGAATTTTGTCCCGGACGGTGATTGAATACATATTTGTGGAAAGTGACGTTTATTTAAATCAAAACACATACCAAATATAAAATAACATTTCTGGACACAAGTTGAATTTTAACGAATAGCTTAACGTAAGGTGGCGTACTTTATCAAAAGTAATTTACAAGTTCACACTTCGTGTCAGGACTTTCCCTTCCTGAAGAGATTTATCATCTATTTACAAGATCACATTTAGGGTCAGAAAGACTTTCCCTTCCTGAACAGTTTTATCAACTATTTACAATTCACACTTCGGGTCAGAAGGACATTCCATTCCTGAACAGTTTTATCATTTATTTAAAAGTTCACACTTCGGGTCAGAAGGACTTTTCCTCCCTGAAGAGTTTTATCATCTATTTATAAGTTCACACTTCGGGTGAGAAGGACTTTCCCTTCCTGAACAGTTTTATCATCTATTTACAATTTCACATTTCGGGTCAGAAGGACTTTTCATACCTGAAGAGTTTTATCATCTATTTATAACTTCACACTTCGGGTCTGAAGGACTTTCCCTTCCTGAAGAGATTTATCATATATTTACAAGTTCACACTTCGTGTCAGAAGAACTTTCCATTCCTGAACAGTTTTATCATCAATTTACAAGTTCACACTTCGGGTCAGAAGGACTTTCCATTCCAGAACAGTTTTAACATCAATTTACAAGTTCACACTTCGGGGCAGAAGGACTTTCGATTCCTGAACAGTTTTATCATCTATTTACAAGTTCACAGTTCGGGTCAGAAGGAATTTCACTTCCTGAAGAGTTTCATCATCTATTTACAATTCGAAATTCGGGACAAAAGTACTTTCACTTCCTAAAGAGATTTATCATCTATTTACAAGTTCACACTTCGGGTAAGAAGGACTTTCTCTTCGTGAAGAGTTTCATCATCTATTTACAAGTCCACACTTCGGGTCACAAGGACTTTCCCATCCTGAACAGTTTTATCATCTATTTACAAGTCCACACTTCGGGTCAGAAGGACTTTCCATTCCTGAACAGTTTTATCATCTATTTACAAGTCCACACTTCGGGTCTGAAGGACTTTCCTTTCCTGAAGAGTTTTATCATCTATTTATAAATTCACACTCCGGGTCAGAAGGACTTTACATTCCTGAACAGTTTTATCATCTATTTATAATTTCACACTTCGGGTCAGAATGACATTCCCTTCCTGAAGTGTTTCATCATGTATTTACAAGTTCACACTTCGGGTCAGAAGGACTTTCCCTTCCTGAACAGTTTATCATCTATTTACAAGTTCACATTTCGGGTCAGAAAGACTTTCCCTTCCTGAAGAGTTTTATCAACTATTTACAATTCACACTTCGGGTCAGAAGGACATTCCATTCCTGAAAAGTTTTATCATTTATTTAAAAGTTCACACTTCGGGTCAGAAGGAATTTTCCTCCCTGAAGTGTTTTATCATCTATTTATAAGTTCACACTACGGGTGAGAAGGACTTTCCCTTCCTGAACAGTTTTATCATCTATTTACAAGTTCACACTTCGGGTCAGAAAGACTTTCCCTTCCTGAAGAGTTTCTTCATCTATTTATAATTTCACACTTCGGGTCAGAAGGACTTTTCCTTCCTGAAGAGTTTTATCATCTATTTATAACTTCACACTTCTGGTCTGAAGGACTTTCCCTTCCTGAAGAGATTTATCATCTATTTACAAGTTCACACTTCGTGTCAGAAGGACTTTCCATTCCTGAACAGTTTTATCATCAATTTACAAGTTCACACTTCGGGTCAGAAGGACTTTCCATTCCTGAAAAGTTTTATCATCAATTTACAAGTTCACACTTCGGGTCAGAAGTACTTTTCCTTCCTGAACAGTATCATCATCTATTTACAAGTTCACATTTCGGGTCTGAAGGACTTTCCCTTCCTGAAGAGTTTTATCAGCTTTTTACAAGTTCACAGTTCGGGTCAGAAGGACTTTCCCTTCCTGAAGAGATTTATCATCTATTTACAAGTTCACACTTCGTGTCATAGGACATTCCATTGCTGAACAGTTTTATCATCTATTTACAAGTTCACACTTCGGGTCAGAAGGACAATCCATTCCTGAACAGATTTATCATCTATTTACAAGCTCACATTTCGGTTCAGAAGGACTTTCCATTCCTGAAGAGTTTTATCATCTATTTACAAGTTCACACTTCGGGTCAGAAGGACATTCCGTTCCTGAAAAGTTTTATCATCTATTTACAATTTCACAGTTCGGGTCAGAAGGACTTTCCATTCCTGAACAGTTTTCTCATCTATTTACAAGTTCACATTTCGGGTCAGAAGGACTTTCCCTTCCTGAAGAGTTTTAACATCTATTTACAAGTTCACACTTCGGGTCAGAAGGACTTTCCCTTCCTGAAGAATTTTATCATCTATTTCCAAGTTCACACTTCGGGTCAGAAAGACTTTCCCATCCTGAACAGTTTTATCATCTATTTACATGTTCACAATTCGGGTCAGAAGGACTTTCCATTCCTGAAGAGTTTTATCATCTATTTACAAGTCCACACTTCGGGTCTGAAGGACTTTCCTTTCCTGAAGAGTTTTATCATCTATTTATAAATTCACACTCCGGGTCAGAAGGACTTTCCCTTCCTGAACAGTTTTATCATCTATTTATAATTTCACACTTCGGGTCAGAATGACATTCCCTTCCTGAAGTGTTTCATCATGTATTTACAAGTTCACACTTCGGGTCAGAAGGACTTTCCCTTCCTGAACAGTTTATCATCTATTTACAAGTTCACATTTCGGGTCAGAAAGACTTTTCCTTCCTGAAGAGTTTTATCAACTATTTACAATTCACACTTCGGGTCAGAAGGACATTCCATTCCTGAAAAGTTTTATCATTTATTTAAAAGTTCACACTTCGGGTCAGAAGGAATTTTCCTCCCTGAAGTGTTTTATCATCTATTTATAAGTTCACACTACGGGTGAGAAGGACTTTCCCTTCCTGAACAGTTTTATCATCTATTTTCAAGTTCACACTTCGGGTCAGAAAGACTTTCCCTTCCTGAAGAGTTTCTTCATCTATTTATAAATTCACACTTCGGGTCAGAAGGACTTTTCCTTCCTGAAGAGTTTTATCATCTATTTATAACTTCACACTTCTGGTCTGAAGGACTTTCCCTTCCTGAAGAGATTTATCATCTATTTACAAGTTCACACTTCGTGTCAGAAGGACTTTCCATTCCTGAACAGTTTTATCATCAATTTACAAGTTCACACTTCGGGTCAGAAGGACTTTCCATTCCTGAAAAGTTTTATCATCAATTTACAAGTTCACACTTCGGGTCAGAAGTACTTTTCCTTCCTGAACAGTATCATCATCTATTTACAAGTTCACATTTCGGGTCTGAAGGACTTTCCCTTCCTGAAGATTTTTTTCAGCTATTTACAAGTTCACAGTTCGGGTCAGAAGGACTTTCCCTTCCTGAAGAGATTTATCATCTATTTACAAGTTCACACTTCGTGTCATAGGACATTCCATTGCTGAACAGTTTTATCATCTATTTACAAGTTCACACTTCGGGTCAGAAGGACATTCCATTCCTGAACAGTTTTAACATCAATTTACAAGTTCACACTTCGGGTCAGAAGGACATTCCGTTCCTGAAAAGTTTTATCATCTATTTACAATTTCACACTTCGGGTCAGAAGGACTTTCCATTCCTGAACAGTTTTCTCATCTATTTACAAGTTCACATTTCGGGTCAGAAGGACTTTCCCTTCCTGAAGAGTTTTAACATCTATTTACAAGTTCCCCCATTCGGGTCAGAAGGACTTTCCCTTCCTGAAGAATTTTATCATCTATTTCCAAGTTCACACTTCGGGTCAGAAAGACTTTCCATTCCTGAACAGTTTTATCATCTATTTACATGTTCACAATTCGGGTCAGAAGGACTTTCCATTCCTGAACAGTTTTATCGTCTATTTACAAGTTCACACTACGGGTCAGAAGGACTTTCCATTCCTGAACAGTTTTATCATCTATTTAAATGTTTACAATTCGGGTCAGAAGGAGTTTCCATTCCTGAACATTTTTATCATCTATTTACAAGTTCACAGTTCGGGTTAGAAGGACTTTCCCTTCCTGAAGAGATTTATCATCTATTTACAAGTTCAAACTTCGGGTCAGAAAAACT
Organism: Acanthosepion lycidas; assembly: GCA_963932145.1. NCBI lineage: Eukaryota > Metazoa > Mollusca > Cephalopoda > Sepiida > Sepiidae > Acanthosepion > Acanthosepion lycidas. The sequence goes on along the minus strand of OZ010577.1, from coordinate 127,467,690 downwards.
TTACATTCCTGAACAGTTTTATCATCTATTTACAAGTTCACACTTTCTTGTCAGAAGATCTTTCCCTTCCTGAACAGTTTCATCATCTATTTACAAGTTCACACTCTGGGACAGAAGGACTTTTCATTCCTTAACAGATTTATCATCTATTTACAAGTTCACACTTCGGGTCAGAAGGACTTTCCCTACTTGAACAGTTTTATCATCTATTTACACGTTCACACTCCAGGTCAGAAAGACTTTCCCTTCCTGAAGAGATTTTCTTCTATTTACTAATTCACACTTAGCGTCAGAAAGACTTTCATTTCCTGAACAGTTTTATCATCTATTTACAAGTTCACACTTCGTGTCAGTAGGACTTTCCATTCCTGAAGAGTTTCATCATCTATTTAAAATTCACACTTCGGGTCAGAAGGACTTTCCCTTCCTGAAGAGCTTTATCATCTATTTACAAGTTCAGACTCCGGGTTTAGAAGGACTTTCCCTTCATGAAGAGTTTTATCATCTATCTAAAAGTTCACACTTCTGGTCAGAAGGACTTTCCCTTCCTGAACAGTTTTATCATCTATTTACCAGTTCACACTTCGGGTCAGAAAAACTTTCCCTTCCTGAAGAGTTTCATTATCTATTTAAATATCACACTTCGGGTCAGATGGACTTTCCCTTCCTGAAGAGTTTCATCCTCTATTTACAATTTCACAGTTCGGGTGAGAAGGACTTTCCCTTCCTGTAGAGTTTCATCATCTATTTATAATTTCACACTTCGGGTTAGAAGGAGTTTCCCTTCCTGATGAGTTTCATCATCTATTTATAAGTTCACACTTCGGGTTAGAAGGAGTTTCCCTTCCTGATGAGTTTCATCATCTATTTATAAGTTCACACTTCGTGTCTAATGACTTTCCCTTACTGAAGAGTTTTATCCTCTATTTATAAGATCACACTTCGGGTCAGATTGACTATTCTTTCCTGAACAGTTTCATCATCTATTTATAATTTCCCACTCCGGGTCAGAAGGACTTTTCCTTCCTGAATAGTTTTATCATCTATTTATAAGTTCACGCTTCGGGTCTAATGACTTTCCCTTCCTGAAGAGTTTCAACATCTATTTATAAGTGCACACTTCGGGTCAGAAGGACTTTCTACTCCTGTAGAGTTAAATCATCTATTTATAATTTCACACTTCGGCTCAGAAGGACTTTCCCATCCTGAAGAGTTTTATCATCTATTTACAAGTTCACACTTCGGGACATAAGATCTTTCACTTCCCGAAGAGTTTCATCATCTATTTACAATTTCACACTTCGGCTCAGAAGGACTCTCCCTTCCTGACCAGTTCTTCATCTATTTACAATTTCACACTTCGGCTCAGAAGGACTTTCCCTTCCTGAACAGTTTCTTCATCTATTTACAATTTCACACTTCGGCTCAGAAGGACTTTCCCTTCCTGAACAGTTTCTTCATCTATTTACAATTTCAAACTTCGGCTCAGAAGGACTTTCCCTTCCTGAACAGTTTCTTCATCTATTTACAATTTCACACTTCGGCTCATAAGGACTTTCCCTTCCTGAACAGTTTCTTCATCTATTTACAATTTCACACTTCGGCTCAGAAGGACTTTCCCTTCCTGAACAGTTTCTTCATCTATTTACAATTTCACACTTCGGCTCAGAAGGACTTTCCCTTCCTGAACAGTTTCTTCATCTATTTACAATTTCAAACTTCGGCTCAGAAGGACTTTCCCTTCCTGAACAGTTTCTTCATCTATTTACAATTTCACACTTCGGCTCAGAAGGACTTTCCCTTCCTGAACAGTTTCTTCATCTATTTACAATTTCACACTTCGGCTCAGAAGGACTTTCCCTTCCTGTACAGTTTCTTCATCTATTTACAATTTCACACTTCGGCTCAGAAGGACTTTCCCTTCCTGAACAGTTTCTTCATCTATTTACAATTTCACACTTCGGCTCAGAAGGACTTTCCCTTCCTGAACAGTTTCTTCATCTATTTACAATTTCACACTTCGGCTCAGAAGGACTTTCCCTTCCTGAACAGTTTCTTCATCTATTTACAATTTCACACTTCGGCTCAGAATGACTTTCCCTTCCTGAACAGTTTCTTCATCTATTTACAATTTCACACTTCGGCTCAGAAGGACTTTCCCTTCCTGAACAGTTTCTGCATCTATTTACAATTTCACATTTCGGCTCAGAAGGACTTTCCCTTCCTGAACAGTTTCTTCATCTATTTACAATTTCACACTTCGGCTCAGAAGGACTTTCCCTTCCTGAACAGTTTCTTCATTTATTTACAATTTCACACTTCGGCTCAGAAGGACTTTCCCTTCCTGAACAGTTTCTTCATCTATTTACAATTTCACACTTCGGCTCAGAAGGACTTTCCCTTCCTGAACAGTTTCTTCATCTATTTACAATTTCACACTTCGGCTCAGAAGGACTTTCCCTTCCTGAACAGTTTCTTCATCTATTTAATATATCACACTTCAGCTCGGAAGGACTTTGCCTTCCTGAACAGTTTCTTCATCTATTTACAATTTCACACTTCGGCTCAGAAGGACTTTCCCTTCCTGAACAGTTTCTTCATCTATTTACAATTTCACACTTCGGCTCGGAAGGACTTTCCGTTCCTGAACAGTTTCTTCATCTATTTACAATTTCACACTTCGGCTCGGAAGGACTTTCCGTTCCTGAACAGTTTCTTCATCTATTTACAATTTCACACTTCGGCTCGGAAGGACTTTCCCTTCCTGAACAGTTTCTTCATCTATTTACAATTTCACACTTCGGCTCGGAAGGACTTTCCCTACCTGAACAGTTTCTTCATCTATTTACAATTTCACACTTCGGCTCAGAAGGACTTTCCCTTCCTGAACAGTTTCTTCATCTATTTACAAATTCACACTTCGGCTCAGAAGGACTTTCCCTTCCTGAACAGTTTCTTCATCTATTTACAATTTCACACTTCGGCTCAGAATGACTTTCCCTTCCTGAACAGTTTCTTCATCTATTTACAATTTCACACTTCGGCTCAGAAGGACTTTCCCTTCCTGAACAGTTTCTGCATCTATTTACAATTTCACATTTCGGCTCAGAAGGACTTTCCCTTCCTGAACAGTTTCTTCATCTATTTACAATTTCACACTTCGGCTCAGAAGGACTTTCCCTTCCTGAACAGTTTCTTCATTTATTTACAATTTCACACTTCGGCTCAGAAGGACTTTCCCTTCCTGAACAGTTTCTTCATCTATTTACAATTTCACACTTCGGCTCAGAAGGACTTTCCCTTCCTGAACAGTTTCTTCATCTATTTACAATTTCACACTTCGGCTCAGAAGGACTTTCCCTTCCTGAACAGTTTCTTCATCTATTTAATATTTCACACTTCAGCTCGGAAGGACTTTGCCTTCCTGAACAGTTTCTTCATCTATTTACAATTTCACACTTCGGCTCAGAAGGACTTTCCCTTCCTGAACAGTTTCTTCATCTATTTACAATTTCACACTTCGGCTCGGAAGGACTTTCCGTTCCTGAACAGTTTCTTCATCTATTTACAATTTCACACTTCGGCTCGGAAGGACTTTCCGTTCCTGAACAGTTTCTTCATCTATTTACAATTTCACACTTCGGCTCGGAAGGACTTTCCCTTCCTGAACAGTTTCTTCATCTATTTACAATTTCACACTTCGGCTCGGAAGGACTTTCCCTACCTGAACAGTTTCTTCATCTATTTGCAATTTCACACTTCGGCTCAGAAGGACTTTCCCTTCCTGAACAGTTTCTTCATCTATTTACAAATTCACACTTCGGCTCAGAAGGACTCTCCCTTCCTGAACAGTTTCTTCATCTATTTACAATTTCACACTTCGGCTCAGAAGGACTTTCCCTTCCTGAACAGTTTCTTCATCTATTTACAATTTCACACTTCGGCTCAGAAGGACTTTCCCTTCCTGAACAGTTTCTTCATCTATTTACAATTTCACACTTCGGCTCAGAAGGACTTTCCCTTCCTGAACAGTTTCTTCATCTATTTACAATTTCACACTTCGGCTCAGAAGGACTTTCCCTTCCTGAACAGTTTCTTCATCTATTTACAATTTCACACTTCGGCTCAGAAGGACTTTCCCTTCCTGAACAGTTTCTTCATCTATTTACAATTTCACACTTCGGCTCGGAAGGACTTTCCGTTCCTGAACAGTTTCTTCATCTATTTACAATTTCACACTTCGGCTCGGAAGGACTTTCCCTTCCTGAACAGTTTCTTCATCTATTTACAATTTCACACTTCGGCTCGGATGGACTTTCCCTACCTGAACAGTTTCTTCATCTATTTACAATTTCACACTTCGGCTCAGAAGGACTTTCCCTTCCTGAACAGTTTCTTCATCTATTTACAATTTCACACTTCGGCTCAGAAGGACTTTCCCTTCCTGAACAGTTTCTTCATCTATTTACAATTTCACACTTCGGCTCAGAAGGACTTTCCCTTCCTGAACAGTTTCTTCATCTATTTACAATTTCACACTTCGGCTCAGAAGGACTTTCCCTTCCTGAACAGTTTCTTCATCTATTTACAATTTCACACTTCGGCTCAGAAGGACTTTCCCTTCCTGAACAGTTTCTTCATCTATTTACAAATTCACACTTCGGCTCAGAAGGACTCTCCCTTCCTGAACAGTTTCTTCATCTATTTACAATTTCACACTTCGGCTCAGAAGGACTTTCCCTTCCTGAACAGTTTCTTCATCTATTTACAATTTCACACGTCGGCTCAGAAGGACTTTCCCTTCCTGAACAGTTTCTTCATCTATTTACAATTTCACACTTCGGCTCAGAAGGACTTTCCCTTCCTGAACAGTTTCTTCATCTATTTACAATTTCACACTTCGGCTCAGAAGGACTTTCACTTCCTGAACAGTTTCTTCATCTATTTACAATTTCACACTTCGGCTCAGAAGGACTTTCCCTTCCTGAACAGTTTCTTCATCTATTTACAATTTAAAACTTCGGCTCAGAAGGACTTTCCCTTCCTGAACAGTTTCTTCATCTATTTAAAATTTCACACTTCGGCTCAGAAGGACTTTCCCTTCCTGAACAGTTTCTTCATCTATTTACAATTTCACACTTCGGCTCAGAATGACTTTCCCTTCCTGAACAGTTTCTTCATCTATTTACAATTTCACACTTCGGCGCAGAAGGACTCTCCCTTCCTGAACAGTTTCTTCATCTATTTACAATTTCACACTTCGGCTCAGAAGGACTCTCCCTTCCTGAACAGTTTCTTCATCTATTTACAATTTCACACTTCGTCTAAGAAGGACTCTCCCTTCCTGAACAGTTTTTCATCAATTTACAATTTCACACGTCGGCTCAGAAGGACTTTCCCTTCCTGAACAGTTTCTTCATCTATTTACAATTTCACACTTCGGCTCAGAAGGACTTTCCCTTCCTGAACAGTTTCTTCATCTATTTACAATTTCACACTTCGGCTCAGAAGGACATTCCCTTCCTGAACATTTTCTTCATCTATTTACAATTTCACACTTCGGCTGAGAAGATCTTTCCCTCCCTGAACAGTTTCTTCATCTATTTACAATTTCACACTTCGGCTCAGAAGGACTTTCCCTTCCTGAACAGTTTCTTCATCTATTTACAATTTCACACGTCGGCTCAGAAGGACTTTCCCTTCCTGAACAGTTTCTTCATCTATTTACAATTTCACACTTCGGCTCAGAAGGACTTTCCCTTCCTGAACAGTTTCTTCATCTATTTACAATTTCACACTTCGGCTCAGAAGGACTTTCCCTTCCTGAACAGTTTCTTCATCTATTTACAATTTCACACTTCGGCTCAGAAGGACTTTCCCTTCCTGAACAGTTTCTTCATCTATTTACAATTTCAAACTTCGGCTCAGAAGGACTTTCCCTTCCTGAACAGTTTCTTCATCTATTTAAAATTTCACACTTCGGCTCAGAAGGACTTTCCCTTCCTGAACAGTTTCTTCATCTATTTACAATTTCACACTTCGGCTCAGAAGGACTTTCCCTTCCTGAACAGTTTCTTCATCTATTTACAATTTCACACTTCGGCTCAGAAGGACTCTCCCTTCCTGAACAGTTTCTTCATCTATTTACAATTTCACACTTCGGCTCAGAAGGACTCTCCCTTCCTGACCAGTTCTTCATCTATTTACAATTTCACACTTCGGCTCAGAAGGACTTTCCCTTCCTGAACAGTTTCTTCATCTATTTACAATTTCACATTTCGGCTCAGAAGGACTTTCCCTTCCTGAACAGTTTCTTCATCTATTTACAATTTCAAAATTCGGCTCAGAAGGACTTTCCATTCCTGAACAGTTTCTTCATCTATTTACAATTTCACACTTCGGCTCAGAATGACTTTCCCTTCCTGAACAGTTTCTTCATCTATTTACAATTTCACACTTCGGCGCAGAAGGACTCTCCCTTCCTGAACAGTTTCTTCATCTATTTACAATTTCACACTTCGGCTCAGAAGGACTCTCCCTTCCTGAACAGTTTCTTCATCTATTTACAATTTCACACTTCGGCTCAGAAGGACTCTCCCTTCCTGAACAGTTTTTCATCAATTTACAATTTCACACGTAGGCTCAGAAGGACTTTCCCTTCCTGAACAGTTTCTTCATCTATTTACAATTTCACACTTCGGCTCAGAAGGACTTTCCCTTCCTGAACAGTTTCTTCATCTATTTACAATTTCACACTTCGGCTCAGAAGGACTTTCCCTTCCTGAACATTTTCTTCATCTATTTACAATTTCACACTTCGGCTGAGAAGGACTTTCCCTTCCTGAACAGTTTCTTCATCTATTTACAATTTCACACTTCGGCTCAGAAGGACTTTCCCTTCCTGAACAGTTTCTTCATCTATTTACAATTTCACACGTCGGCTCAGAAGGACTCTCCCTTCCTGAACAGTTTCTTCATCTATTTACAATTTCACACTTCGGCTCAGAAGGACTTTCCCTTCCTGAACAGTTTCTTCATCTATTTACAATTTCACACTTCGGCTCAGAAGGACTTTCCCTTCCTGAACAGTTTCTTCATCTATTTACAATTTAAAACTTCGGCTCAGAAGGACTTTCCCTTCCTGAACAGTTTCTTCATCTATTTAAAATTTCACACTTCGGCTCAGAAGGACTTTCCCTTCCTGAACAGTTTCTTCATCTATTTACAATTTCACACTTCGGCTCAGAATGACTTTCCCTTCCTGAACAGTTTCTTCATCTATTTACAATTTCACACTTCGGCGCAGAAGGACTCTCCCTTCCTGAACAGTTTCTTCATCTATTTACAATTTCACACTTCGGCTCAGAAGGACTCTCCCTTCCTGAACAGTTTCTTCATCTATTTACAATTTCACACTTCGGCTCAGAAGGACTCTCCCTTCCTGAACAGTTTTTCATCAATTTACAATTTCACACGTCGACTCAGAAGGACTTTCCCTTCATGAACAGTTTCTTCATCTATTTACAATTTCACACTTCGGCTCAGAAGGACTTTCCCTTCCTGAACAGTTTCTTCATCTATTTACAATTTCACACTTCGGCTCAGAAGGACTTTCCCTTCCTGAACATTTTCTTCATCTATTTACAATTTCACACTTCGGCTGAGAAGGACTTTCCCTTCCTGAACAGTTTCTTCATCTATTTACAATTTCACACTTCGGCTCAGAAGGACTTTCCCTTCCTGAACAGTTTCTTCATCTATTTACAATTTCACACGTCGGCTCAGAAGGACTTTCCCTTCCTGAACAGTTTCTTCATCTATTTACAATTTCACACTTCGGCTCAGAAGGACTTTCCCTTCCTGAACAGTTTCTTCATCTATTTACAATTTCACACTTCGGCTCAGAAGGACTTTCCCTTCCTGAACAGTTTCTTCATCTATTTACAATTTCACACTTCGGCTCAGAAGGACTTTCCCTTCCTGAACAGTTTCTTCATCTATTTACAATTTCACACTTCGGCTCAGAAGGACTTTCCCTTCCTGTACAGTTTCTTCATCTATTTACAATTTCACACTTCGGCTCAGAAGGACTTTCCCTTCCTGTACAGTTTCTTCATCTATTTACAATTTCACACTTCGGCTCAGAAGAACTTTCCCTTCCTGAACAGTTTCTTCATCTATTTACAATTTCACACTTCGGCTCAGAAGGACTTTCCCTTCCTGTACAGTTTCTTCATCTATTTACAATTTCACACTTCGGCTCAGGAGGACTTTCCCTTCATGAACAGTTACTTCATCTATTTACAATTTCACACTTCGGCTCAGAAGGACTTTCCCTTCCTGAACAGTTTCTTCATCTATTTACAATTTCACACTTCGGCTCAGAAGAACTTTCCATTCCTGAACAGTTTCTTCATCTATTTACAATTTCACACTTCGGCTCAGAAGGACTTTCCCTTCCTGAACAGTTTCTTCATCTATTTACAATTTCACACTTCGGCTCAGAAGGACTTTCCCTTCCTGAACAGTTTCTTCATCTATTTACAATTTCACACTTCGGCTCAGAAGGACTTTCCCTTCCTGAACAGTTTCTTCATCAATTTACAATTTCACACTTCGGCTCAGAAGGACTTTCCCTTCCTGTACAGTTTCTTCATCTATTTACAATTTCACACTTCGGCTCAGAAGGACTTTCCCTTCCTGAACAGTTTCTTCATCTATTTACAATTTCACACTTCGGCTCAGAAGGACTTTCCCTTCCTGAACAGTTTCTTCATCTATTTACAATTTCACACTTCGGCTCAGAATGACTTTCCCTTCCTGTACAGATTCTTCATCTATTTACAATTTCACACTTCGGCTCAGAATGACTTTCCCTTCCTGAACAGTTTCTTCATCTATTTACAATTTCACACTTCGGCTCAGAAGGACTTTCCCTTCCTGAACAGTTTCTTCATCTATTTACAATTTCACACTTCGGCTCAGAAGGACTTTCCCTTCCTGAACAGTTTCTTCATCTATTTACAATTTCACACTTCGGCTCAGAAGGACTTTCCCTTCCTGAACAGTTTCTTCATCTATTTACAATTTCACACTTCGGCTCAGAATGACTTTCCCTTCCTGAACAGTTTCTTCATCTATTTACAATTTCACCCTTCGGCTCAGAAGGACTTTCCCTTCCTGAACAGTTTCGTCATCTATTTACAATTTCACACTTCGGCTCAGAAGGACTTTCCCTTCCTGAACAGTTTCTTCACCTATTTACAATTTCACACTTCGGCTCAGAAGGACTTTCCCTTCCTGTACAGTTTCTTCATCTATTTACAATTTCACACTTCGGCTCAGAAGGACTTTCCCTTCCTGAACAGTTTCTTCATCTATTTACAATTTCACACTTCGGCTCAGAAGGACTTTCCCTTCCTGTACAGTTTCTTCATCTATTTACAATTTCACACTTCGGCTCAGAAGGACTTTCCCTTCCTGAACAGTTTCTTCATCTATTTACAATTTCACACTTCGGCTCAGAAGGACTTTCCATTCCTGAATAGTTTTATCATCTATTTACAATTTCACACTTCGGCTCAGAAGAACTTTCCCTTCCTGAACAGTTTCTTCCTCTATTTACAATTTCACACTTCGGCTCAGAAGGACTTTCCCTTCCTAAACAGTTTCTTCTTCTATTTACAATTTCACACTTCGGCTCAGAAGGACTTTCCCTTCCTGAACAGTTTCTTCATCTATTTACAATTTCAAACTTCGGCTCAGAAGGACTTTCCTTTCCTGAACAGTTTCTTCATCTATTTACAAATTCACACTTCGGCTCAGAAGGACTTTCCCTTCCTAAACAGTTTCTTATCTATTTACAATTTCACACTTCGACTCAGAAGGACTTTCCCTTCCTGAACAGTTTCTTCATCTATTTACAATTTCACACTTCGGCTCTGAAGGACTTTCCCTTCCTGTACAGTTTCTTCATCTATTTACAATTTCACACTTCGGCTCAGAAGGACTATCACTTACTGAAGAGTTTTATCATCTATTTACAATTTCACACTTCGGCTCAGAAGGACTTTCCCTTCCTGAACAGTTTCTTCATCTATTTACAATTTCACACTTCGGCTCAGAAGGACTTTCCCTTCCTGAACAGTTTCTTCATCTATTTACAATTTCACACTTCGGCTCAGAAGGACTTTCCCTTCCTGAACAGTTTCTTCATCTATTTACAATTTCACACTTCGGCTCAGAAGGACTTTCCCTTCCTGAACAGTTTCTTCATCTATTTACAATTTCACACTTCGGCTCAGAAGGACTTTCCCTTCCTGAACAGTTTCTTCATCTATTTACAATTTCACACTTGGGCTCAGAAGGACTTTCCCTTCTTGTACAGTTTCTTCATCTATTTACAATTTCACACTTCGGTTCAGAAGGACTTTCCCTTCCTGAACAGTTTCTTCATCTATTTACAATTTCACACTTCGGCTCAGAAGGACTTTCCCTTCCTGTACAGTTTCTTCATCTATTTACAATTTCACACTTCGGCTCAGAAGGACTTTCCCTTCCTGAACAGTTTCTTCATCTATTTACAATTTCACACTTCGGCTCAGAAGGACTTTCCATTCCTGAATAGTTTTATCATCTATTTACAATTTCACACTTCGGCTCAGTAGGACTTTCCCTTCCTGAACAGTTTCTTCATCTATTTGCAATTTCACACTTCGGCTCAGAAGGACATTCCCTTCCTGTACAGTTTCTTCATCTATTTACAATTTCACACTTCGGCTCAGAAGGACTTTCCATTCCTGAAGAGTTTTATCATCTATTTACAATTTCACACTTCGGCTCAGAAGGACTTTCACTTCCTGAACAGTTTCTTCATCTATTTACAATTTCACACTTCGGCTCAGAAGGACTTTCCCTTCCTTAACAGTTTCTTCATCTATTTACAATTTCACACTTCGTCTCAGAAGGACTTTCCATTCCTGAACAGTTTCTTCATCTATTTACAATTTCACACTTCGGCTCAGAAGTACTTTCCCTTCCTGAATAGTTTCTTCATCTATTTACAATTTCACACTTCGGCTCAGAAGGACTTTCCCTTCCTGAACAGTTTCTTCATCTATTTACAATTTCACACTTCGGCTCAGAAGGACTTTCCCTTCCTGTACAGTTTCTTCATCTATTTACAATTTCACACTTCGGCTCAGAAGGACTTTCCCTTCCTGTACAGTTTCTTCATCTATTTACAATTTCACACTTCGGCTCAGAAGAACTTTCCCTTCCTGAACAGTTTCTTCATCTATTTACAATTTCACACTTCGGCTCAGAAGGACTTTCCCTTCCTGTACAGTTTCTTCATCTATTTACAATTTCACACTTCGGCTCAGAAGGACTTTCCCTTCATGAACAGTTACTTCATCTATTTACAATTTCACACTTCGGCTCAGAAGGACTTTCCCTTCCTGAACAGTTTCTTCATCTATTTACAATTTCACACTTCGGCTCAGAAGAACTTTCCATTCCTGAACAGTTTCTTCATCTATTTACAATTTCACACTTCGGCTCAGAAGGACTTTCCCTTCCTGAACAGTTTCTTCATCTATTTACAATTTCACACTTCGGCTCAGAAGGACTTTCCCTTCCTGAACAGTTTCTTCATCTATTTACAATTTCACACTTCGGCTCAGAAGGACTTTCCCTTCCTGAACAGTTTCTTCATCAATTTACAATTTCACACTTCGGCTCAGAAGGACTTTCCCTTCCTGTACAGTTTCTTCATCTATTTACAATTTCACACTTCGGCTCAGAAGGACTTTCCCTTCCTGAACAGTTTCTTCATCTATTTACAATTTCACACTTCGGCTCAGAAGGACTTTCCCTTCCTGAACAGTTTCTTCATCTATTTACAATTTCACACTTCGGCTCAGAATGACTTTCCCTTCCTGTACAGATTCTTCATCTATTTACAATTTCACACTTCGGCTCAGAATGACTTTCCCTTCCTGAACAGTTTCTTCATCTATTTACAATTTCACACTTCGGCTCAGAAGGACTTTCCCTTCCTGAACAGTTTCTTCATCTATTTACAATTTCACACTTCGGCTCAGAAGGACTTTCCCTTCCTGAACAGTTTCTTCATCTATTTACAATTTCACACTTCGGCTCAGAAGGACTTTCCCTTCCTGAACAGTTTCTTCATCTATTTACAATTTCACACTTCGGCTCAGAATGACTTTCCCTTCCTGAACAGTTTCTTCATCTATTTACAATTTCACCCTTCGGCTCAGAAGGACTTTCCCTTCCTGAACAGTTTCGTCATCTATTTACAATTTCACACTTCGGCTCAGAAGGACTTTCCCTTCCTGAACAGTTTCTTCACCTATTTACAATTTCACACTTCGGCTCAGAAGGACTTTCCCTTCCTGTACAGTTTCTTCATCTATTTACAATTTCACACTTCGGCTCAGAAGGACTTTCCCTTCCTGAACAGTTTCTTCATCTATTTACAATTTCACACTTCGGCTCAGAAGGACTTTCCCTTCCTGTACAGTTTCTTCATCTATTTACAATTTCACACTTCGGCTCAGAAGGACTTTCCCTTCCTGAACAGTTTCTTCATCTATTTACAATTTCACACTTCGGCTCAGAAGGACTTTCCATTCCTGAATAGTTTTATCATCTATTTACAATTTCACACTTCGGCTCAGAAGAACTTTCCCTTCCTGAACAGTTTCTTCCTCTATTTACAATTTCACACTTCGGCTCAGAAGGACTTTCCCTTCCTAAACAGTTTCTTCTTCTATTTACAATTTCACACTTCGGCTCAGAAGGACTTTCCCTTCCTGAACAGTTTCTTCATCTATTTACAATTTCAAACTTCGGCTCAGAAGGACTTTCCTTTCCTGAACAGTTTCTTCATCTATTTACAAATTCACACTTCGGCTCAGAAGGACTTTCCCTTCCTGTACAGTTTCTTATCTATTTACAATTTCACACTTCGACTCAGAAGGACTTTCCCTTCCTGAACAGTTTCTTCATCTATTTACAATTTCACACTTCGGCTCTGAAGGACTTTCCCTTCCTGTACAGTTTCTTCATCTATTTACAATTTCACACTTCGGCTCAGAAGGACTATCACTTACTGAAGAGTTTTATCATCTATTTACAATTTCACACTTCGGCTCAGAAGGACTTTCCCTTCCTGAACAGTTTCTTCATCTATTTACAATTTCACACTTCGGCTCAGAAGGACTTTCCCTTCCTGAACAGTTTCTTCATCTATTTACAATTTCACACTTCGGCTCAGAAGGACTTTCCCTTCCTGAACAGTTTCTTCATCTATTTACAATTTCACACTTCGGCTCAGAAGGACTTTCCCTTCCTGAACAGTTTCTTCATCTATTTACAATTTCACACTTGGGCTCAGAAGGACTTTCCCTTCTTGTACAGTTTCTTCATCTATTTACAATTTCACACTTCGGTTCAGAAGGACTTTCCCTTCCTGAACAGTTTCTTCATCTATTTACAATTTCACACTTCGGCTCAGAAGGACTTTCCCTTCCTGTACAGTTTCTTCATCTATTTACAATTTCACACTTCGGCTCAGAAGGACTTTCCCTTCCTGAACAGTTTCTTCATCTATTTACAATTTCACACTTCGGCTCAGAAGGACTTTCCATTCCTGAATAGTTTTATCATCTATTTACAATTTCACACTTCGGCTCAGTAGGACTTTCCCTTCCTGAACAGTTTCTTCATCTATTTGCAATTTCACACTTCGGCTCAGAAGGACATTCCCTTCCTGTACAGTTTCTTCATCTATTTACAATTTCACACTTCGGCTCAGAAGGACTTTCCATTCCTGAAGAGTTTTATCATCTATTTACAATTTCACACTTCGGCTCAGAAGGACTTTCACTTCCTGAACAGTTTCTTCATCTATTTACAATTTCACACTTCGGCTCAGAAGGACTTTCCCTTCCTGAAAAGTTTCTTCATCTATTTACAATTTCACACTTCGGCTCAGAAGGACTTTCCCTTCCTGTACAGTTTCTTCATCTATTTACAATTTCACACTTCGGCTCAGAAGGACTTTCACTTCCTGAAGAGTTTTATCATCTATTTACAATTTCACACTTCGGCTGAGAAGGACTTTCCTTTCCTGAACAGTTTCTTCATCTATTTACAATTTCACACTTCGGCTCAGAAGGACTTTCCCTTCCTGAACAGTTTCTTCATCTATTTACAATTTCACACTTCGTCTCAGAAGGACTTTCCCTTCCTGGACAGTTTCTTCATCTATTTACAATTTCACACTTCGGCTCAGAAGGACTTTCCCTTCCTGAACAGTTTCTTCATCTATTTACAATTTCACACTTCGGCTCAGAAGGACTTTCCCTTCCTGAAAAGTTTCTTCATCTATTTACAATTTCACACTTCGGCTCAGAAGGACTTTCCCTTCCTGAACAGTTTCTTCATCTATTTACAATTTCACACTTCGGCTCAGAAGGACTTTCCCTTCCTGAACAGTTTCTTCATCTATTTACAATTTCACACTTCGGCTCAGAAGGACTTTCCCTTCCTGAACAGTTTCTTCATCTATTTACAATTTCACACTTCGGCTCAGAAGGACTTTCCCTTCTTTACAGTGTCTTCATCTATTTAAAATTTCACACTTCGGCTCAGAAGGACTTTCCCTTCATGTACAGTTTCTTCATCTATTTACAATTTCACACTTCGGCTCAGAAGGACTTTCCCTTCCTGAACCGTTTCTTCATCTATTTACAATTTCACACTTCGGCTCAGAAGGACTTTCCCTTCCTGAACAGTTTCTTCATCTATTTACAATTTCACACTTCGGCTCAGAATGACTTTCCCTTCCTGTACAGATTCTTCACCTATTTACAATTTCACACTTCGGCTCAGAAGGACTATCACTTCCTGAAGAGTTTTATCATCTATTTACAATTTCACACTTCGGCTCAGAAGGACTTTCCCTTCCTGAACAGTTTCTTCATCTATTTACAATTTCACACTTCGGCTCAGAAGGACTTTCCCTTCCTGAACAGTTTCTTCATCTATTTACAATTTCACACTTCGGCTCAGAAGGACTTTCCCTTCCTGTACAGTTTCTTCATCTATTTACAATTTCACACTTCGGCTCAGAAGGACTTTCCCTTCCTGAACAGTTTCTTCATCTATTTACAATTTCACACTTCGGCTCAGAAGGACTTTCCCTTCCTGAACAGTTTCTTCATCTATTTACAATTTCACACTTGGGCTCAGAAGGACTTTCCCTTCTTGTACAGTTTCTTCATCTATTTACAATTTCACACTTCGGTTCAGAAGGACTTTCCCTTCCTGAACAGTTTCTTCATCTATTTACAATTTCACACTTCGGCTCAGAAGGACTTTCCCTTCCTGTACAGTTTCTTCATCTATTTACAATTTCACACTTCGGCTCAGAAGGACTTTCCCTTCCTGAACAGTTTCTTCATCTATTTACAATTTCACACTTCGGCTCAGAAGGACTTTCCCTTCCTGAACAGTTTCTTCATCTATTTACAATTTCACACTTCGGCTCAGAAGGACTTTCCCTTCCTGAACAGTTTCTTCATCTATTTACAATTTCACACTTCGGCTCAGAAGGACTTTCCCTTCCTGAACAGTTTCTTCATCTATTTACAATTTCACACTTGGGCTCAGAAGGACTTTCCCTTCTTGTACAGTTTCTTCATCTATTTACAATTTCACACTTCGGTTCAGAAGGACTTTCCCTTCCTGAACAGTTTCTTCATCTATTTACAATTTCACACTTCGGCTCAGAAGGACTTTCCCTTCCTGTACAGTTTCTTCATCTATTTACAATTTCACACTTCGGCTCAGAAGGACTTTCCCTTCCTGAACAGTTTCTTCATCTATTTACAATTTCACACTTCGGCTCAGAAGGACTTTCCATTCCTGAATAGTTTTATCATCTATTTACAATTTCACACTTCGGCTCAGTAGGACTTTCCCTTCCTGAACAGTTTCTTCATCTATTTGCAATTTCACACTTCGGCTCAGAAGGACATTCCCTTCCTGTACAGTTTCTTCATCTATTTACAATTTCACACTTCGGCTCAGAAGGACTTTCCATTCCTGAAGAGTTTTATCATCTATTTACAATTTCACACTTCGGCTCAGAAGGACTTTCACTTCCTGAACAGTTTCTTCATCTATTTACAATTTCACACTTCGGCTCAGAAGGACTTTCCCTTCCTTAACAGTTTCTTCATCTATTTACAATTTCACACTTCGTCTCAGAAGGACTTTCCATTCCTGAACAGTTTCTTCATCTATTTACAATTTCACACTTCGGCTCAGAAGTACTTTCCCTTCCTGAATAGTTTCTTCATCTATTTACAATTTCACACTTCGACTCAGAAGGACTTTCCCTTCCTGAACAGTTTCTTCATCTATTTACAATTTCACACTTCGACTCAGAAGGACTTTCCCTTCCTGAAAAGTTTCTTCATCTATTTACAATTTCACACTTCGGCTCAGAAGGACTTTCCCTTCCTGTACAGTTTCTTCATCTATTTACAATTTCACACTTCGGCTCAGAAGGACTTTCACTTCCTGAAGAGTTTTATCATCTATTTACAATTTCACACTTCGGCTGAGAAGGACTTTCCTTTCCTGAACAGTTTCTTCATCTATTTACAATTTCACACTTCGGCTCAGAAGGACTTTCCCTTCCTGAACAGTTTCTTCATCTATTTACAATTTCACACTTCGTCTCAGAAGGACTTTCCCTTCCTGGACAGTTTCTTCATCTATTTACAATTTCACACTTCGGCTCAGAAGGACTTTCCCTTCCTGAACAGTTTCTTCATCTATTTACAATTTCACACTTCGGCTCAGAAGGACTTTCCCTTCCTGAAAAGTTTCTTCATCTATTTACAATTTCACACTTCGGCTCAGAAGGACTTTCCCTTCCTGAACAGTTTCTTCATCTATTTACAATTTCACACTTCGGCTCAGAAGGACTTTCCCTTCCTGAACAGTTTCTTCATCTATTTACAATTTCACACTTCGGCTCAGAAGGACTTTCCCTTCCTGAACAGTTTCTTCATCTATTTACAATTTCACACTTCGGCTCAGAAGGACTTTCCCTTCTTTACAGTGTCTTCATCTATTTAAAATTTCACACTTCGGCTCAGAAGGACTTTCCCTTCATGTACAGTTTCTTCATCTATTTACAATTTCACACTTCGGCTCAGAAGGACTTTCCCTTCCTGAACCGTTTCTTCATCTATTTACAATTTCACACTTCGGCTCAGAAGGACTTTCCCTTCCTGAACAGTTTCTTCATCTATTTACAATTTCACACTTCGGCTCAGAATGACTTTCCCTTCCTGTACAGATTCTTCATCTATTTACAATTTCACACTTCGGCTCAGAAGGACTATCACTTCCTGAAGAGTTTTATCATCTATTTACAATTTCACACTTCGGCTCAGAAGGACTTTCCCTTCCTGAACAGTTTCTTCATCTATTTACAATTTCACACTTCGGCTCAGAAGGACTTTCCCTTCCTGAACAGTTTCTTCATCTATTTACAATTTCACACTTCGGCTCAGAAGGACTTTCCCTTCCTGTACAGTTTCTTCATCTATTTACAATTTCACACTTCGGCTCAGAAGGACTTTCCCTTCCTGAACAGTTTCTTCATCTATTTACAATTTCACACTTCGGCTCAGAAGGACTTTCCCTTCCTGAACAGTTTCTTCATCTATTTACAATTTCACACTTGGGCTCAGAAGGACTTTCCCTTCTTGTACAGTTTCTTCATCTATTTACAATTTCACACTTCGGTTCAGAAGGACTTTCCCTTCCTGAACAGTTTCTTCATCTATTTACAATTTCACACTTCGGCTCAGAAGGACTTTCCCTTCCTGTACAGTTTCTTCATCTATTTACAATTTCACACTTCGGCTCAGAAGGACTTTCCCTTCCTGAACAGTTTCTTCATCTATTTACAATTTCACACTTCGGCTCAGAAGGACTTTCCCTTCCTGAACAGTTTCTTCATCTATTTACAATTTCACACTTCGGCTCAGAAGGACTTTCCCTTCCTGAACAGTTTCTTCATCTATTTACAATTTCACACTTCGGCTCAGAAGGACTTTCCCTTCCTGAACAGTTTCTTCATCTATTTACAATTTCACACTTGGGCTCAGAAGGACTTTCCCTTCTTGTACAGTTTCTTCATCTATTTACAATTTCACACTTCGGTTCAGAAGGACTTTCCCTTCCTGAACAGTTTCTTCATCTATTTACAATTTCACACTTCGGCTCAGAAGGACTTTCCCTTCCTGTACAGTTTCTTCATCTATTTACAATTTCACACTTCGGCTCAGAAGGACTTTCACTTCCTGAAGAGTTTTATCATCTATTTACAATTTCACACTTCGGCTGAGAAGGACTTTCCTTTCCTGAACAGTTTCTTCATCTATTTACAATTTCACTCTTCGGCTCAGAAGGACTTTCCCTTCCTGAACAGTTTCTTCATCTATTTACAATTTCACACTTCGTCTCAGAAGGACTTTCCCTTCCTGGACAGTTTCTTCATCTATTTACAATTTCACACTTCGGCTCAGAAGGACTTTCCCTTCCTGAACAGTTTCTTCATCTATTTACAATTTCACACTTCGGCTCAGAAGGACTTTCCCTTCCTGAAAAGTTTCTTCATCTATTTACAATTTCACACTTCGGCTCAGAAGGACTTTCCCTTCCTGAACAGTTTCTTCATCTATTTACAATTTCACACTTCGTCTCAGAAGGACTTTCCATTCCTGAACAGTTTCTTCATCTATTTACAATTTCACACTTCGGCTCAGAAGTACTTTCCCTTCCTGAATAGTTTCTTCATCTATTTACAATTTCACACTTCGGCTCAGAAGGACTTTCCCTTCCTGAACAGTTTCTTCATCTATTTACAATTTCACACTTCGACTCAGAAGGACTTTCCCTTCCTGAAAAGTTTCTTCATCTATTTACAATTTCACACTTCGGCTCAGAAGGACTTTCCCTTCCTGTACAGTTTCTTCATCTATTTACAATTTCACACTTCGGCTCAGAAGGACTTTCACTTCCTGAAGAGTTTTATCATCTATTTACAATTTCACACTTCGGCTGAGAAGGACTTTCCTTTCCTGAACAGTTTCTTCATCTATTTACAATTTCACACTTCGGCTCAGAAGGACTTTCCCTTCCTGAACAGTTTCTTCATCTATTTACAATTTCACACTTCGTCTCAGAAGGACTTTCCCTTCCTGGACAGTTTCTTCATCTATTTACAATTTCACACTTCGGCTCAGAAGGACTTTCCCTTCCTGAACAGTTTCTTCATCTATTTACAATTTCACACTTCGGCTCAGAAGGACTTTCCCTTCCTGAAAAGTTTCTTCATCTATTTACAATTTCACACTTCGGCTCAGAAGGACTTTCCCTTCCTGAACAGTTTCTTCATCTATTTACAATTTCACACTTCGGCTCAGAAGGACTTTCCCTTCCTGAACAGTTTCTTCATCTATTTACAATTTCACACTTCGGCTCAGAAGGACTTTCCCTTCCTGAACAGTTTCTTCATCTATTTACAATTTCACACTTCGGCTCAGAAGGACTTTCCCTTCTTTACCGTGTCTTCATCTATTTAAAATTTCACACTTCGGCTCAGAAGGACTTTCCCTTCATGTACAGTTTCTTCATCTATTTACAATTTCACACTTCGGCTCAGAAGGACTTTCCCTTCCTGAACCGTTTCTTCATCTATTTACAATTTCACACTTCGGCTCAGAAGGACTTTCCCTTCCTGAACAGTTTCTTCATCTATTTACAATTTCACACTTCGACTCAGAATGACTTTCCCTTCCTGTACAGATTCTTCATCTATTTACAATTTCACACTTCGGCTCAGAAGGACTATCACTTCCTGAAGAGTTTTATCATCTATTTACAATTTCACACTTCGGCTCAGAAGGACTTTCCCTTCCTGAACAGTTTCTTCATCTATTTACAATTTCACACTTCGGCTCAGAAGGACTTTCCCTTCCTGAACAGTTTCTTCATCTATTTACAATTTCACACTTCGGCTCAGAAGGACTTTCCCTTCCTGTACAGTTTCTTCATCTATTTACAATTTCACACTTCGGCTCAGAAGGACTTTCCCTTCCTGAACAGTTTCTTCATCTATTTACAATTTCACACTTCGGCTCAGAAGGACTTTCCCTTCCTGAACAGTTTCTTCATCTATTTACAATTTCACACTTGGGCTCAGAAGGACTTTCCCTTCTTGTACAGTTTCTTCATCTATTTACAATTTCACACTTCGGTTCAGAAGGACTTTCCCTTCCTGAACAGTTTCTTCATCTATTTACAATTTCACACTTCGGCTCAGAAGGACTTTCCCTTCCTGTACAGTTTCTTCATCTATTTACAATTTCACACTTCGGCTCAGAAGGACTTTCCCTTCCTGAACAGTTTCTTCATCTATTTACAATTTCACACTTCGGCTCAGAAGGACTTTCCATTCCTGAATAGTTTTATCATCTATTTACAATTTCACACTTCGGCTCAGTAGGACTTTCCCTTCCTGAACAGTTTCTTCATCTATTTGCAATTTCACACTTCGGCTCAGAAGGACATTCCCTTCCTGTACAGTTTCTTCATCTATTTACAATTTCACACTTCGGCTCAGAAGGACTTTCCATTCCTGAAGAGTTTTATCATCTATTTACAATTTCACACTTCGGCTCAGAAGGACTTTCACTTCCTGAACAGTTTCTTCATCTATTTACAATTTCACACTTCGGCTCAGAAGGACTTTCCCTTCCTTAACAGTTTCTTCATCTATTTACAATTTCACACTTCGTCTCAGAAGGACTTTCCATTCCTTAACAGTTTCTTCATCTATTTACAATTTCACACTTCGGCTCAGAAGTACTTTCCCTTCCTGAATAGTTTCTTCATCTATTTACAATTTCACACTTCGGCTCAGAAGGACTTTCCCTTCCTGAACAGTTTCTTCATCTATTTACAATTTCACACTTCGACTCAGAAGGACTTTCCCTTCCTGAACAGTTTCTTCATCTATTTACAATTTCACACTTCGGCTCAGAAGGACTTTCCCTTCCTGTACAGTTTCTTCATCTATTTACAATTTCACACTTCGGCTCAGAAGGACTTTCACTTCCTGAAGAGTTTTATCATCTATTTACAATTTCACACTTCGGCTGAGAAGGACTTTCCTTTCCTGAACAGTTTCTTCATCTATTTACAATTTCACACTTCGGCTCAGAAGGACTTTCCCTTCCTGAACAGTTTCTTCATCTATTTACAATTTCACACTTCGTCTCAGAAGGACTTTCCCTTCCTGGACAGTTTCTTCATCTATTTACAATTTCACACTTCGGCTCAGAAGGACTTTCCCTTCCTGAACAGTTTCTTCATCTATTTACAATTTCACACTTCGGCTCAGAAGGACTTTCCCTTCCTGAACAGTTTCTTCATCTATTTACAATTTCACACTTCGGCTCAGAAGGACTTTCCCTTCCTGAACAGTTTCTTCATCTATTTACAATTTCACACTTCGGCTCAGAAGGACTTTCCCTTCTTTACAGTTTCTTCATCTATTTACAATTTCACACTTCGGCTCAGAAGGACTTTCCCTTCATGTACAGTTTCTTCATCTATTTACAATTTCACACTTCGGCTCAGAAGGACTTTCCCTTCCTGAACCGTTTCTTCATCTATTTACAATTTCACACTTCGGCTCAGAAGGACTTTCCCTTCCTGAACAGTTTCTTCATCTATTTACAATTTCACACTTCGGCTCAGAATGACTTTCCCTTCCTGTACAGATTCTTCATCTATTTACAATTTCACACTTCGGCTCAGAATGACTTTCCCTTCCTGAACAGTTTCTTCATCTATTTACAATTTCACACTTCGGCTCAGAAGGACTTTCCCTTCCTGAACAGTTTCTTCATCTATTTACAATTTCACACTTCGGCTCAGAAGGACTTTCCCTTCCTGAACAGTTTCTTCATCTATTTACAATTTCACACTTCGTCTCAGAAGGACTTTCCCTTCCTGGACAGTTTCTTCATCTATTTACAATTTCACACTTCGGCTCAGAAGGACTTTCCCTTCCTGAACAGTTTCTTCATCTATTTACAATTTCACACTTCGGCTCAGAAGGACTTTCCCTTCCTGAAAAGTTTCTTCATCTATTTACAATTTCACACTTCGGCTCAGAAGGACTTTCCCTTCCTGAACAGTTTCTTCATCTATTTACAATTTCACACTTCGGCTCAGAAGGACTTTCCCTTCCTGAACAGTTTCTTCATCTATTTACAATTTCACACTTCGGCTCAGAAGGACTTTCCCTTCCTGAACAGTTTCTTCATCTATTTACAATTTCACACTTCGGCTCAGAAGGACTTTCCCTTCTTTACAGTTTCTTCATCTATTTACAATTTCACACTTCGGCTCAGAAGGACTTTCCCTTCATGTACAGTTTCTTCATCTATTTACAATTTCACACTTCGGCTCAGAAGGACTTTCCCTTCCTGAACAGTTTCTTCATCTATTTACAATTTCACACTTCGGCTCAGAAGGACTTTCCCTTCCTGAACAGTTTCTTCATCTATTTACAATTTCACACTTCGGCTCAGAATGACTTTCCCTTCCTGTACAGATTCTTCATCTATTTACAATTTCACACTTCGGCTCAGAATGACTTTCCCTTCCTGAACAGTTTCTTCATCTATTTACAATTTCACACTTCGGCTCAGAAGGACTTTCCCTTCCTGAACAGTTTCTTCATCTATTTACAATTTCACACTTCGGCTCAGAAGGACTTTCCCTTCCTGAACAGTTTCTTCATCTATTTACAATTTCACACTTCGGCTCAGAAGGACATTCCCTTCCTGAACAGTTTCTTCATCTATTTACAATTTCACACTTCGGCTCAGAAGGACTTTCCCTTCCTGAACAGTTTCGTCATCTATTTACAATTTCACACTTCGGCTCAGAAGGACTTTCCCTTCCTGAACAGTTTCTTCACCTATTTACAATTTCACACTTCGGCTCAGAAGGACTTTCCATTCCTGAATAGTTTTATCATCTATTTACAATTTCACACTTCGGCTCAGAATGACTTTCCCTTCCTGAACTGTTTCTTCCTCTATTTACAATTTCACACTTCGGCTCAGAAAGACTTTCCCTTCCTAAACAGTTTCTTCATCTATTTACAATTTCACACTTCGGCTCAGAAGGACTTTCCCTTCCTGAACAGTTTCTTCATCTATTTACAATTTCAAACTTCGGCTCAGAAGGACTTTCCCTTCCTGAACAGTTTCTTCATCTATTTACAAATTCACACTTCGGCTCAGAAGTACTTTCCCTTCCTAAACAGTTTCTTCATCTATTTACAATTTCACACTTCGACTCAGAAGGACTTTCCCTTCCTGAACAGTTTCTTCATCTATTTACAATTTCACACTTCGGCTCTGAAGGACTTTCCCTTCCTGTACAGTTTCTTCATCTATTTACAATTTCACACTTCGGCTCAGAAGGACTATCACTTCCTGAAGAGTTTTATCATCTATTTACAATTTCACACTTCGGCTCAGAAGGACTTTCCCTTCCTGAACAGTTTCTTCATCTATTTACAATTTCACACTTCGGCTCAGAAGGACTTTCCCTTCCTGAACAGTTTCTTCATCTATTTACAATTTCACACTTCGGCTCAGAAGGACTTTCCCTTCCTGAACAGTTTCTTCATCTATTTACAATTTCACACTTCGGCTCAGAAGGACTTTCCCTTCCTGAACAGTTTCTTCATCTATTTACAATTTCACACTTCGGCTCAGAAGGACTTTCCCTTCCTGTACAGTCTCTTCATCTATTTACAATTTCACACTTCGGCTCAGAAGGACTTTCCCTTCCTGAACAGTTTCTTCATCTATTTACAATTTCACACTTCGACTCAGAAGGACTTTCCCTTCCTGAACAGTTTCTTCATCTATTTACAATTTCACACTTCGGCTCAGAAGGACTTTCCCTTTCTGTACAGTTTCTTCATCTATTTACAATTTCACACTTCGGCTCAGAAGGACTTTCACTTCCTGAAGAGTTTTATCATCTATTTACAATTTCACACTTCGGCTGAGAAGGACTTTCCTTTCCTGAACAGTTTCTTCATCTATTTACAATTTCACACTTCGGCTCAGAAGGACTTTCCCTTCCTGAACAGTTTCTTCATCTATTTACAATTTCACACTTCGTCTCAGAAGGACTTTCCCTTCCTGAACAGTTTCTTCATCTATTTACAATTTCACACTTCGGCTCAGAAGGACTTTCCCTTCCTGAACAGTTTCTTCATCTATTTACAATTTCACACTTCGGCTCAGAAGGACTTTCCCTTCCTGAACAGTTTCTTCATCTATTTACAATTTCACACTTCGGCTCAGAAGGACTTTCCCTTCCTGAACAGTTTCTTCATCTATTTACAATTTCACACTTCGGCTCAGAAGGACTTTCCCTTCCTGAACAGTTTCTTCATCTATTTACAATTTCACACTTCGGCTCAGAAGGACTTTCCCTTCCTGAACAGTTTCTTCATCTATTTACAATTTCACACTTCGGCTCAGAAGGACTTTCCCTTCTTTACAGTTTCTTCATCTATTTACAATTTCACACTTCGGCTCAGAAGGACTTTCCCTTCCTGTACAGTTTCTTCATGTATTTACAATATCACACTTCGGCTCAGAAGAACTTTCCCTTCCTGAACAGTTTCTTCATGTATTTACAATTTCACACTTCGGCTCAGAAGGACTTTCCCTTCCTGTACAGTTTCTTCATCTATTTACAATTTCACACTTCGGCTCAGAAGGATTTTCCCTTCCTGAACAGTTTCTTCATCTATTTACAATTTCACACTTCGGCTCAGAAGGCCTTTCCCTTCCTGAACAGTTTCTTCATCTATTTACAATTTCACACTTCGGCTCAGAAGAACTTTCCCTTCCTGAACAGTTTCTTCATCTATTTACAATTTCACACTTCGGCTCAGAAGGAATTTCCCTTCCTGAACAGTTTCTTCATCTATTTACAATTTCACACTTCGGCTCAGAAGGACTTTCCCTTCCTGAACAGTTTCTTCATCTATTTACAATTTCACACTTCGGCTCAGAAGGACTTTCCCTTCCTGTACAGTTTCTTCATCTATTTACAATTCTCACATCGGCTCAGAAGGACTTTCCCTTCCTGAACAGATTCTTCATCTATTTACAATTTCACACTTCGGCTCAGAAGGACTTTCCATTCCTGAATAGTTTTATCATCTATTTACAATTTCACACTTCGGCTCAGAAGGACTTTCCCTTCCTGAACAGTTTCTTCATCTATTTGCAATTTCAAACTTCGGCTCAGAAGGACTTTCCCTTCCTGTACAGTTTCTTCATCTATTTACAATTTCACACTTCGGCTCAGAAGGACTTTCCATTCCTGAAGAGTTTTATCATCTATTTACAATTTCGCACTTCGGCTCAGAAGGACTTTCCCTTCCTGAACAGTTTCTTCATCTATTTACAATTTCACACTTCGGCTCAGAAGGACTTTCCCTTCCGGAACAGTTTCTTCATCTATTTACAATTTCACACTTCGGCTCAGAAGGACTTTCCCTTCCTGAACAGTTTCTTCATCTATTTACAATTTCACACTTCGGCTCAGAAGGACTTTCCGTTCCTGAACAGTTTCTTCATCTATTTACAATTTCACATTTCGGCTCAGAAGGACTTTCCCTTCCTGAACAGTTTCTTCATCTATTTACAATTTCACACTTCGGCTCAGAAGGACTTTCCCTTCCTGAACAGTTTCTTCATCTATTTACAATTTCACACGTCGGCTCAGAAGGACGTTCCCTTCCTGAACAGTTTCTTCATCTATTTACAATTTCACACTTCGGCTCAGAAGGACTTTCCCTTCCTGAACAGTTTCTTCATCTATTTAAAATTTCACACTTCGGCTCAGAAGGACTTTCCCTTCCTGAACAGTTTCTTCATCTATTTACAATTTCACACTTCGGCTCAGAAGGACTTTCCCTTCCTGAACAGTTTCTTCATCTATTTACAATTTCACACTTCGGCTCAGAAGGACTTTCCTTTCCTGAACAGTTTCTTCATCTATTTACAATTTCACACTTCGGCTCAGAAGGACTTTCCCTTCCTGAACAGTTTCTTCATCTATTTACAATTTCACACTTCGGCTCAGAAGGACTTTCCCTTCCTGAACAGTTTCTTCATCTATTTACAATTTCACACTTCGGCTCAGAAGGACTTTCCTTTCCTGAACAGTTTCTTCATCTATTTACAATTTCACACTTCGGCTCAGAAGGACTTTCCATTCCTGAATAGTTTTATCATCTATTTACAATTTCACACTTCGGCTCAGAAGGACTTTCCCTTCCTGAACAGTTTCTTCATCTATTTGCAATTTCACACTTCGGCTCAGAAGGACTTTCCCTTCCTGTACAGTTTCTTCATCTATTTACAATTTCACACTTCGGCTCAGAAGGACTTTCCATTCCTGAAAGTTTTATCATCTATTTACAATTTCACACTTCGGCTCAGAAGGACTTTCCCTTCCTGAACAGTTTCTTCATCTATTTACAATTTCACACTTCGGCTCAGAAGGACTTTCCCTTCCGGAACAGTTTCTTCATCTATTTACAATTTCACACTTCGGCTCAGAAGGACTTTCCCTTCCTGAACAGTTTCTTCATCTATTTACAATTTCACACTTCGGCTCAGAAGGACTTTCCCTTCTTGAACAGTTTCTTCATCTATTTACAATTTCACACTTCGGCTCAAAAAGACTTTCCCTTCCTGAACAGTTTCTTCATCTATTTACAATTTCACACTTCGACTCAGAAGGACTTTCCCTTCCTGAACAGTTTCTTCATCTATTTACAATTTCACACTTCGGCTCAGAAGGACTTTCCCTTCCTGTACAGTTTCTTCATCTATTTACAATTTCACACTTCGGCTCAGAAGGACTTTCACTTCCTGAAGAGTTTTATCATCTATTTACAATTTCACACTTCTGCTCAGAAGGACTTTCCCTTCCTGAACAGTTTCTTCATCTATTTACAATTTCACACTTCGGCTCAGAAGGACTTTCCCTTCCTGAACAGTTTCTTCATCTATTTACAATTTCACACTTCGGCTCAGAAGGACTTTCCCTTCCTGAACAGTTTCTTCATCTATTTACAATTTCACACTTCGGCTCAGAAGGACTTTCCCTTCCTGAACAGTTTCTTCATCTATTTACAATTTCACACTTCGGCTCAGAAGGACTTTCCCTTCCTGAACAGTTTCTTCATCTATTTACAATTTCACACTTCGGCTCAGAAGGACTTTCCCTTCCTGAACAGTTTCTTCATCTATTTACAATTTCACACGTCGGCTTAGAAGGACTTTCCCTTCCTGAACAGTTTCTTCATCTATTTACAATTTCACACTTCGGCTCAGAAGGACTTTCCCTTCCTGAACAGTTTCTTCATCTATTTACAATTTCACACTTCGGCTCAGAAGGACTTTCCCTTCCTGAACAGTTTCTTCATCTATTTACAATTTCACACTTCGGCTCAGAAGGACTTTCCCTTCCTGAACAGTTTCTTCATCTATTTACAATTTCACACTTCGGCTCAGAAGGACTTTCCTTTCCTGAACAGTTTCTTCATCTATTTACAATTTCACACTTCGGCTCAGAAGGACTTTCCCTTCCTGAACAGTTTCTTCATCTATTTACAATTTCACACGTCGGCTCAGAAGGACTTTCCCTTCCTGAACAGTTTCTTCATCTATTTACAATTTCACACTTCGGCTCAGAAGGACTTTCCTTTCCTGAACAGTTTCTTCATCTATTTACAATTTCACACTTCGGCTCAGGAGGACTTTCCCTTCCTGAACAGTTTCTTCATCTATTTACAATTTCACACTTCGGCTCAGAAGGACTTTCCCTTCCTGAACAGTTTCTTCATCTATTTACAATTTCACACTTCGGCTCAGAAGGTCTTTCCCTTCCTGAACAGTTTCTTCATCTATTTACAATTTCACACTTCGGCTCAGAAGGACTTTCCCTTCCTGAACAGTTTCTTCATCTATTTACAATTTCACACTTCGGCTCAGAAGGACTTTCCCTTCCTGAACAGTTTCTTCATCTATTTACAATTTCACACTTCGGCTCAGAAGGACATTCCCTTCCTGTACAGTTTCTTCATCTATTTACAATTTCACACTTCGGCTCAGAAGGACTTTCCCTTCCTGAACAGTTTCTTCATCTATTTACAATTTCACACTTCGGCTCAGAAGGACTTTCCCTTCCTGAACAGTTTCTTCATCTATTTACAATTTCACACTTCGTCTCAGAAGGACTTTCCCTTCCTGAACAGTTTCTTCATCTATTTACAATTTCACACTTCGGCTCAGAAGGACTTTCCCTTTCTGAACAGTTTCTTCATCTATTTACAATTTCACACTTCGGCTCAGAAGGACTTTCCCTTCCTGTACAGTTTCTTCATCTATTTACAATTTCACACTTCGGCTCAGAAGGACTTTCCCTTCCTGAACAGTTTCTTCATCTATTTACAATTTCACACTTCGGCTCAGAAGGACTTTCCCTTCCTGTACAGTTTCTTCATCTATTTACAATTTCACACTTCGGCTCAGAAGGACTTTCCCTTCCTGAACAGTTTCTTCATCTATTTACAATTTCACACTTCGGCTCAGAAGGACTTTCCATTCCTGAATAGTTTTATTATCTATTTACAATTTCACACTTCGGCTCAGAAGGACTTTCCCTTCCTGAACAGTTTCTTCATCTATTTGCAATTTCACACTTCGGCTCAGAAGGACATTCCCTTCCTGTACAGTTTCTTCATCTATTTACAATTTCACACTTCGGCTCAGAAGGACTTTCCCTTCCTGAACAGTTTCTTCATCTATTTACAATTTCACACTTCGGCTCAGAAGGACTTTCCCTTCCTGAACAGTTTCTTCATCTATTTACAATTTCACACTTCGGCTCAGAAGGACTTTCCCTTCCTGAACAGTTTCTTCATCTATTTACAATTTCACACTTCGTCTCAGAAGGACTTTCCCTTCCTGAACAGTTTCTTCATCTATTTACAATTTCACACTTCGGCTCAGAAGGACTTTCCCTTTCTGAACAGTTTCTTCATCTATTTACAATTTCACACTTCGGCTCAGAAGGACTTTCCCTTCCTGTACAGTTTCTTCATCTATTTACAATTTCACACTTCGGCTCAGAAGGACTTTCCCTTCCTGAACAGTTTCTTCATCTATTTACAATTTCACACTTCGGCTCAGAAGGACTTTCCCTTCCTGTACAGTTTCTTCATCTATTTACAATTTCACACTTCGGCTCAGAAGGACTTTCCCTTCCTGAACAGTTTCTTCATCTATTTACAATTTCACACTTCGGCTCAGAAGGACTTTCCATTCCTGAATAGTTTTATTATCTATTTACAATTTCACACTTCGGCTCAGAAGGACTTTCCCTTCCTGAACAGTTTCTTCATCTATTTGCAATTTCACACTTCGGCTCAGAAGGACATTCCCTTCCTGTACAGTTTCTTCATCTATTTACAATTTCACACTTCGGCTCAGAAGGACTTTCCCTTCCTGAACAGTTTCTTCATCTATTTACAATTTCACACTTCGGCTCAGAAGGACTTTCCCTTCCTGAACAGTTTCTTCATCTATTTACAATTTCACACTTCGGCTCAGAAGGACATTCCCTTCCTGTACAGTTTCTTCATCTATTTACAATTTCACACTTCGGCTCAGAAGGACTTTCCCTTCCTGAACAGTTTCTTCATCTATTTACAATTTCACACTTCGGCTCAGAAGGACTTTCCCTTCCTGAACAGTTTCTTCATCTATTTACAATTTCACACTTCGTCTCAGAAGGACTTTCCCTTCCTGAACAGTTTCTTCATCTATTTACAATTTCACACTTCGGCTCAGAAGGACTTTCCCTTCCTGAACAGTTTCTTCATCTATTTACAATTTCACACTTCGGCTCAGAAGGACATTCCCTTCCTGTACAGTTTCTTCATCTATTTACAATTTCACACTTCGGCTCAGAAGGACTTTCCCTTCCTGAACAGTTTCTTCATCTATTTACAATTTCACACTTCGGCTCAGAAGGACTTTCCCTTCCTGAACAGTTTCTTCATCTATTTACAATTTCACACTTCGTCTCAGAAGGACTTTCCCTTCCTGAACAGTTTCTTCATCTATTTACAATTTCACACTTCGGCTCAGAAGGACTTTCCCTTCCTGAACAGTTTCTTCATCTATTTACAATTTCACACTTCGGCTCAGAAGGACTTTCCCTTCCTGAACAGTTTCTTCATCTATTTACAATTTCACACTTCGGCTCAGAAGGACTTTCCCTTCCTGTACAGTTTCTTCATCTATTTACAATTTCACACTTCGGCTCAGAAGGACTTTCCCTTCCTGAACAGTTTCTTCATCTATTTACAATTTCACACTTCGGCTCAGAAGGACTTTCCATTCCTGAATAGTTTTATTATCTATTTACAATTTCACACTTCGGCTCAGAAGGACTTTCCCTTCCTGAACAGTTTCTTCATCTATTTGCAATTTCACACTTCGGCTCAGAAGGACATTCCCTTCCTGTACAGTTTCTTCATCTATTTACAATTTCACACTTCGGCTCAGAAGGACTTTCCATTCCTGAAGAGTTTTATCATCTATTTACAATTTCACACTTCGGCTCAGAAGGACTTTTCCTTCCTGAACAGTTTCTTCCTCTATTTACAATTTCACACTTCGGCTCAGAAGGACTTTCCCTTCCTGAACAGTTTCTTCATCTATTTACAATTTCACACTTCGGCTCAGAAGGACTTTCCCTTCCTGAACAGTTTCTTCATCTATTTACAATTTCACACTTCGGCTCAGAAGGACTTTCCCTTCCTGAACAGTTTCTTCATCTATTTACAATTTCACACTTCGGCTCAGAAGGACTTTCCCTTCCTGAACAGTTTCTTCATCTATTTACAATTTCACACTTCGGCTCAGAAGGACTTTCCCTTCCTGAACAGTTTCTTCATCTATTTACAATTTCACACTTCGGCTCAGAAGGACTTTCCTTTCCTGAACAGTTTCTTCCTCTATTTACAATTTCACACTTCGGCTCAGAAGGACTTTCCCTTCCTGAACAGTTTCTTCATCTATTTACAATTTCACACTTCGGCTCAGAAGGACTTTCCCTTCCTGAACAGTTTCTTCATCTATTTACAATTTCACACTTCGGCTCAGAAGGACTTTCCCTTCCTGAACAGTTTCTTCATCTATTTACAATTTCACACTTCGGCTCAGAAGGACTTTCCCTTCCTGTACAGTTTCTTCATCTATTTACAATTTCACACTTCGGCTCAGAAGGACTTTCCCTTCCTGAACAGTTTCTTCATCTATTTACAATTTCACACTTCGGCTCAGAAGGACTTTCCCTTCCTGAACAGTTTCTTCATCTATTTGCAATTTCACACTTCGGCTCAGAAGGACTTTCCCTTCCTGAACAGTTTCTTCATCTATTTACAATTTCACACTTCGGCTCAGAAGGACTTTCCCTTCCTGAACAGTTTCTTCATCTATTTAC
Organism: Acanthosepion lycidas; assembly: GCA_963932145.1. NCBI lineage: Eukaryota > Metazoa > Mollusca > Cephalopoda > Sepiida > Sepiidae > Acanthosepion > Acanthosepion lycidas. The sequence goes on along the minus strand of OZ010577.1, from coordinate 127,435,935 downwards.
AATTTCACACTTGGGCTCAGAAGGCCTTTCCCTTCCTGAACAGTTTCTTCATCTATTTACAATTTCACACGTCGGCTCAGAAGGACTTTCCCTTCCTGAACAGTTTCTTCATCTATTTACAATTTCACACTTCGGCTCAGAAGGACTTTCCCTTCCTGAACAGTTTCTTCATCTATTTACAATTTCACACTTCGGCTCAGAAGGACTTTCCCTTCCTGAACAGTTTCTTCATCTATTTACAATTTCACACTTCGGCTCAGAAGGACTTTCACTTCCTGAAGAGTTTTATCATCTATTTATAAGTTCACCCTTCGGCTCAGAATAGCTTTCCATTCCATTCAATAATAATTTGTGGTGCATGTTGACATGAATAATTTCAGTTTTTTTTAAAAACCTCGGATTGATTGGAAAATTTTTGAAAGCATTCCTGGTAGCCAATACCTTAATTAAATAGAAAAAAATGTAATCACAAATACAGCTCACTCAATACGAAGGGCTTTTTCTATGTAAATGTGTATGTTAGTAATTTGTTTATCTTTTTATAAAAATGATCATTGGAAAATCTCATGATGCCATTTCTGATTTTATGTCTCTGGGTGGCGCTCAGATTGAAATGAATATACAACAGAAATCAAACTGTATAATAATAATATCAATAATGTTTTAACTTATATTTCAATCCCCCCCCCAACCTTAAGCGGACATCCGAGTCTATTTTTCTCTTATCCTAGGCATCCCATATATCTGTCGTTGCGTGTATAGTGTACATGTTTACAAATATCAGTGTGTCTCTCTCTCTCGCTCTCCCCTGTGAGTGTATATATATATATATATATATATATATATATATATATATATATATATATATATATATATATATATATATATATATATATATATAAGTACATGTGTATGTATCCGCATTGACATGGATCATTTTGTATTTTTATTTTTTATTTTTTTCATGGCTACAGTGTAATTTTCCTACAAAGCTCTGCCCTTTGACTGTCCTCTATTTGAGTGAAAATTTAAAAATATATCTTTTAGCGTCTAGTAGGTTGAGAGATGACCGGAAAAGTATAACTTTTATTCCCTTGTTTTTACCCCTGTGTTTAATGAATTCTTTGATATTCCCTCCTTACCAATCTGTAGTATAAATCCAGCCTACCTCCAAAAAATTTGATAAGTATCTGTCGTTGGCAACGGAAAATTGAATATTTGTAAAAAGTCACTTGTGCCATGCTCCGAACATATAAGAAATGGTAAATATACCATTTTTCAATCTTACTTTTCCTGTAGTTTGATATGATTCCAAATCCTTCTGACTCAAGTTAATTCTTTCCTTTTCAGTTCCCTTTTCTCTTTCCTTTTTCTTTTTTTTTAAACTCTATATACTAAATTCTTATATTTCCTCCTTTGAGTGGTCACTTGTAGCCAATCTCATTGGTTGTGCGTGCTCTTGGATCTTCTTCGAGAATCGTCCAAAAGCTGGTAACCTGAACATAATACCCCTTGGCGATCAAAGTTAAAAACGCATATCTCTACCAATTTCAATGAATACGAATAAAATTTCATGCCGGATCGGCTGTCACCCGGGACAACAAGGGCCGCGTCCCTCAGAGAGGAACCAGTCTGAGGACGAAAAATCTTTCACTGGAACAAACTCTTCCACAAACGAAGAGAGACTAGGTCACCAAACCCGGATTATTGCCAACCTTGAACCAAGTGACTCAATACCAAATCGACTAATAAAAAGAAAATGAACGAAATGGAGCCGCGAAGAATATCGACAAGTCATGACATTTTCACTGCACTCGAAAATCCAGCAAAGAACACCACCAATCAAACATGCCAAATATGGAGAAGTATGGTGGGAAATGACAAGACCTAACCTTAATCCAAATATGCTTGCCAATGTCCGTAGGGACATCATGCGAAACAACAGACTCTCAAAGTCAGAAATAGATAAGATAAAATTAGATATAAGACAAAATACTATGACCCATCACTCAAACTCTAATGAGACGAATGACGAAAAAAAGAATGCGACAGAGTAGGAGGTGGAGGCTGAAGCGAATAAAATACAAAATACTCTCCCAGGAAATGAAATCCAAGACTCTATCTTAAACACAACCTGCAGTTCTGGAAACATTGTTAACGGAAAACCACCGGGAAACATCACAGAAGTTAACAACGTCATATACGCAACAGCTTTAGCAGCGTCTCGGAAGCTTGGGGTCAAGGCAATAAATAAAATTAACAGACATGGAGAACCAGCTTGGAAAACAAAACTGATATGAGAAATAAAACATAACAGATGTGACCTTTCTATATTAGATGAGCTCACCAGAAAACCTAATATTTCAACACGTAAATGCAAAAAGATCAAGCGGAAATATAAAATTTAATCCCTAATTGACATTACATCAATCAAGGAAATGCTGAAGCATAAACTTCAGTTAAAGGCACAGAGAACAAGACGATACGAAAAACCTTCTAGGTTCTGTCGCCAAAATAAAATATTCCGAAAGGATCTTGAGAAATTTTGCAGGGGAATTGGAAAAACACCTATACATGTCGAAAGGCCACCATCGATTGATAATGTACAGACATTTTGGGAAAATATTTGGAGCATCCCAAAGTAATATAACCCAAATGCAGAATGGACCCGGCGTGAAGAAGAACAAATTCTAGATAGACCTCTGCAAGAATAGGAAAACATATCCACAGATGATGTTAGGCAAGCTCTAACGAAATCCCCAAAATGGAAATCCCCAGGAAATGACAAGTTACCCAATTTCTGGCTTTATCATCTCTCATCTATCCATGAAATTCTTGCCAAAAAATTATCAACGTTTCTAAATAATCCCAATAAAATCCCGGAATGTATTACTGAAGGTATTAAATACCTTATACCAAAAACAACTGAAACAGACGACCCGAAAAATTATAGACCGATAACATGTCTCTCCACAACGTATAAGTTGATCACGTCTGTACTGACGAACCGTACTTATTCCTTTTTAAAAACAAACAGCATTCTTTTGCTGGAACAGAAGGGATGCAGAAGAGGTTCATATGGCTGCAAAGATCAACTACTGATAAATAAAATGATCCTGGAAAATTGCAGGAGACGACGTAGAAAACTTAGTGCAGCGTAGATTCATTATCGTAAAGCCTTTGATAGTGTTCCACATTCTTGGATCCATAATATTTTGGAAATGTACAAAGTCTCCCCTGTGGTATTAAATTTCCTTAAGCAGAGCATGGGAATGTGGAACACCAAACTATACCTTAGTCACACCAGGGACACTGCCATATCCAACCGTCTGAATATCGGACGTGGAATCTTACAAGGAGACTGTCTGTCACCCCTTCTGTTTTGTTTATCCTTAATCCCTCTTACACATGAACTGAAGAAAAGTAGCTATGGTTACAAAATAAATAAGAAAATATTCAATCACCTACTCTACATGGATGATCTCAAACTCTTTTCCAATGACGACAATGAGTTGAAAGGCCTTTTAATATTGTAAAATACTTCAGTGACGACATAGGTATATACTTCGGATTAGATAAATGTGCAAAAGTAACTTTCAAGAAAGGTAGAATTACAGAAACACCCTTAATAGATTTAGATTTTAGCGAAGGAGAAGAAGGCATACAACACCCACAAATGAAGGACAAAATAAGAAAAGAGTACTACAGCCGTGTAGGTCTGGTACTAAATACTGAGCTAAACTCAAATAACAGAATATCAGCCATAATCACATTGGCCGTCCCTGTGGTGCAATACAGCTTTAATGTCCTTAACTGGACCATAGCTGAAATTAAGCGGATGGACTCCAAAACAAGAAAGCTTCTCCCTTGCTACTGCATGCATCATCCCAAAGCTGATGTTGACCGTCTGCATCCGCCTACATCCGAAGGAGGCAGAGGATTAGTTCAACTAGAACTGTCCTACAAAACTACAACAATTGGCCTCCAAAGATACTTGGAAACTACAGAAGACAGGACGATAGTATGCGTTAAGGAACACGAAAGTATTAAACGTCTTTACTCCGTAATAAAAGAAGCCAACAAATTCAAAATGGCGTTTCAAATGGGCGTATTGATGCAAGTACAGCACAATACACCGGCTGAAACTGCAAAATACTTAAAAAAGACAGCAAAGACGAATGCAACCGACCAGATACAGAAGCGATGGCAAGATAAACCGCTTCATAGCCAATATTTTGCCCGTACCAATAAGTTAGCGTAGACAAAACCCGTACCCATCAGTGTCTACGTAGTGCAGGGTCGAAAGCTGAAACTGAAGGTTTTATCCTTACTGCGCAGTACCAATGCTTGCTACCAAGGAATTATCAAGCACATATACTAAAATATTCTGTCAGCCAAAATGCAGATTCTGTGATAAATGTCCAGAAACGATTGATCATCTTGTATCAGGTTGCACGATGTTGGCACCCACTGAATATAAAACCCGACATGAAACAGTGGGCCAATATCTGCACTGGAAAATCTGCAACTTCTAGGGGAAGGAAACTGAAATAAACTGGTATGAACACCACCCAGACCCGGTTACGGAGATAGCACCTGTTATAATTCTATGGGATTACACGATACACACTGACAGAACAATCAAGGCCAACCGACCAGATATTGTTATTAAAGACCACAAACAAAAACGGTGCCTCCTTATTGATATAGCAGTCCCTGCTGACTGCAATGTATCTTTGAAGATATTAAAAAAGCCGTCAAAATGCAAGGACCGTGAAATAGAAATCTCGAAAATGTGGCATATGTGAACATCAACAATCCCTGTTGTAGTTGGAGCCTTAGGAGTGGTTGGAAAAGATTGCAGTAGACTAATTGATGAAATTCCTGGAAGTCCATGCCTCCCACTTTACGAAGGGCTTTATCTATGTAATATTTTTTTGTCAGTGGAAAGTATCATAATGCCATTTCTAACCTTAGATCCTTGGGTGGGACCCGGAAAGAAATGTGTAAACGGCAGAAATCAAAGAAAATATTAGGTTGGTGCAAAAATAATGACGTAATAATGTCGTTTTTTGACGTTAAAAATACGTCAAAAAACGACATTATTACGCCATTATTTTTGCACCAACGTAATAATAATAATAATAATAATAATAACAATAATAATAATAATTTTATGGGGTTACACAATACACGCAGGCAAAACATTCAAAGCCAATCACCCAGACCTTTGATATTAGAAACCGCAAACAAACAAACAAACAAAATAGAAAGAAAAGAAATTGCCTCCTTATTGCCATGGCAGCCCCTGTAAACTTCAATGTATCTTTGAAGATATTCACAAAAGTATCAAAATACAAGGACCTTGAAATAGAATCTCAATAGCACATGAGAACATCAACATTCCCTGTTGTAGTTGGAACACTCGGATTGGTTGAAAATCATTCCAGTAGACTAACTGAAGTGATTCCTGGAAACCCATGCCTTAAAGAATACAAAAAAATTGTTTTCACGAGTACGAAGAGCTTTTTCTATGTAAAATATCTATTGTTTTTTTTTTCAATTGCTCAGTGGAAAATGTAATGATGCCATTTTTGATTTTAGGTCCCAGGTCTGAACCCGGAAAGAAATGGGAAAACGCTATAAATCATTAAATAATAATAATAATAATAATAATAATAATAGCGAAATTAACCAATAGCAGTAATATGTCCTAATCAGTTTTCGCATTGTCTAATTTGTTGGTTAATGATAATGCCTGGAGGATTTAAAATTTTAAGTTACACCACTAAAAATAATGACACTATGCATTAGTGGGTTAAATATATTCCGCATCCTAGCTTAGTAGTAATAACATTTACTGATCATTCAATTTGGCTTATATATTCGCTTCATGGATTAAATGATGGTATTTAACAGAGTGCGTAATTTTCATCGTATCTTTAGACATGTTTGCACATAAAATTCATTAAATATTTATTTAAAATATTTATCACAGATACACATCTGTATTTGTTCGTAGATGGGTGTGTAATACTTGTCGTCTGCCATCCAAGAGGAACATCTTTTTTCCGATAAGATTCAACGTATTTTAAATTAAAGGCTAATTAACACATTAAGTGCTTATATTAATTATGCGATAATTAAAATGGTAAAGATGAAAAAGGATGTAAAAATCGTTCAACAGACATTTTTTAATTAATTTATTCATAATTTTATTTTTTTTCAGCAAGCTATTTTAATTCTCACTTGTTTCGTAGGATTGCCCATTGTAACTCATCTGCAGCAAATATATTAATGAATTAATTTTAACGGATTCTGTAGTATCGTATAAAATAAAAAATATGAAAGAATTTGTTTGGCGTTCGTGGTTTTTTAAATGAATAAAACAAAGATAAACGTTGGAAGGAGAAAAAAATACTGATAAATTAATCACTTAATAAAGGCAGCTGGAAAAAATATGAAGATATTTTTATCATTTATAACTACGCAGAAACTAATAGGTTGAAAGGAAATTTCCCCGACATTTTTTAGATGCTGAATTATAGTTTTTCGCATTATTGATATTCACAATATTATCTTCATCTTTGTTGTTATTTTTACAAAGTTTAGGCAGGGACACTTGAATAATTTTCAGGGAACTTCGACTAACATTATCTCATCATTCATATTACATTGCCTCCACAAAAAGATACACGCAAAACACACATACACACACTCACACACTCACACACATATATATATATTTATATATATATTAAAAATAATTGAAACATTCGTTTTAGTTTCCTTTCTTTCAACATACAGTCAGTTTCAGAACCAATGGAGTGAGGGGCGCTATCGATTTTTATTTTTTCTAAGATTAGGTCAGTTACAGTAGTATGCAGTAATATGAATTTGTTTTCGGGGTGTATTATGAAATTTGTTTGGCCTTGAAAAATATTGCAACATCCATATTTGCATCTGATTTTTATCATTTCCAGGCACTACTGTCTCGCCTGTCGATTAGTTGTCCGACGGCCATTGTTTGCAATACTTCAAAAGAGCATACGAAAATTGTAACAATGCACAAACACACTGGCAATCCTAACCAGTGAGCAAATCAAAGTACTGTCGACTGGTCCGGAAAGTCTCCTGATTTAAATCCAATCGAGAATCTGTGGTCAATCTGCAAGGAAAGTCTTCGTGGAATGGACATACGAAGTACTAACATTGGCACTGGGGCATCTTTCATTGGAAAAATACGAAAAAAAGATTAAATAATAACAGAGTTATTCGTTTTGTTTCAATTAATTTGCACACGGGTGTATATGTCATGATAAAAATATACTTTTAATGTATACAATATTTATGGGTAAAAATGCTCAATATCAGAGATAGAGCGCGCCTGTAAATATAAAATATAAAAGTGGACATTTTCTATTTTATGCTTCAACGCAATATTCAGCCACTGCCCTGTGCTTTGTCTGGGCACATTTAAAGATGCTGGACATTGTTGCATTATGGGTAATAAATTCTACTGGATTATCCTGATGGTTATTGTATAGGGCGATATCAGTTATGTTTCAGATTGTTCAAGAGATTACCGAGGAGAAATAATTGTGATTCAGAATGCGGTTATTTCAAGCTATTTTATAATGTTGTTTAGCTTTTTATTATTTATTATAGATAACTTCATCATCTGTTTCTGGTTATTAAATTTACATGTGTTTATGTGTGCATTCGTAGCTGTTTAATTTCTTTATTATATATTTTGTCTTTACCTCATATGAATGAAGTCTTGTTGAGGGATTATCTGACAGAAAGTTCAAGCACATTGCCATATTTCTAACTAGGTATATGTAGAGATAGAGAAATATAGGGTGACCCCAAAAAACGGGAACCTTTTAAAAATCTAATAAAACCAAGATGGATGGAAGAATATTTTATTCATAGTAACTGAAACCTTAAACCATGCCATTTAAGAAACAATGATGGTATTTTCATTTTTTTTAAATTACGTCCTGTAGATGGCGTCCTCCTGTACGAATGCATTCTTGAAATCTGCTGTTGAGATTCCTCATTGACTGCTGCAACATATCAGTTGGGATACTGTGAATTTCATGTTGAATTCTCTGTTTTAACTCATTCAGAGTCATTGGCCGAGTTGTGTAAACACAGTATCCCAGCTGAGATGTTCATGAATTTAATCAGCATTCTAACATTTCACAGTTTTTCAGGGGTTAAAGAATATACGAATTGTCTATATGTATAATTATTCCCAGCGCGTTCGGCTAGTTCTATAGCCTTTATTAGGTATGATGAGTTTCTGTGTGTAGCTTCTACATAGTAGTTTTGCCCTGTATAGTATGTGCAGCAAGCGTTGTATTATTTTTGGTGGTCACTTACTATGCGCGGCCAATTGACCTGGGCATCACTTCTACTTTAGAACGCATTTAACACGACATCTCCACTGCTAGATAATGTAAGATTGATGGTAGCAGGATAGTATTTAACAAGCAATATCTGCTAGTGTGAGCTGTGTACAACTATGTGACCTGAAAAGAATCTTTATATTATCAACTAGAATTATCCTTAAAGTTATGAGTTAAATGTTTATTAATCGCGCTCTGTTGCAAAAGGTGACATGTAATACGTCTACTTAAGGAGGTAGTGTTGTGTCCGATATACGTCAATAGTTTTTGAGAAGTAACAGAGATTCTTCCTTAGCACTGGAATTGGTACACCATATTGGTCACTGCAAGTTTGGATTTGGTGGAGTTACTTCGGTTGGTAACGATGAGGTTTGTAGTCTTCCATTTTCTATAATGTATTATGAAGTTTATATATCTTCCAGGCGTTACTGCAAAAATATGGTGTTTAATGAATTTCCTTATACGAAATCTATCCTGCCTATAATTAGTGTAAATCTGGTTGCAATAAAATATTTTGATATATATATATATATATATATATATATATATATATATATATATATATATATATATATATGTAAGTATGTATGCATATGGATATGTATGTATGTATATAAATATATATTTATGTGTGTACGCACTCACACACACACACACACACACACACACACATATATATATATATATATATATATATATATATATATATATATATATCAATCAGCACAAAATTTCAGCAAATGCATTAGGTAGATCTTGATAGAAACTATCGTTCATAAGATTTTTGCGCCCTGAAAATTTTAGTCCATATGTTTTTTTATAGTATTCTATATTATCCTTATACGTTTTTAAAGCAAATGGATATTTATATATATTCTTTTTTTTGTTGCATTCTCCTTAAAAATACTAAGTAAATTTTCATATTACCAATCTTTCCAGTCTTTTCTTTTCAGTATTTGTCTTCGCTGATATTTGATTCATTGACGGCTTTCACGATTTTCAACAGAACTCCAATTTCAGTCATTAACTTTCAAATTACGTTAGAAACATCAATTGTTATTTTAATTCATTATAGCGTAATTGCAACTGCCTACTCATGTCTAATAGGAACATATTATTTTTCTATTTATTACTGCAAAAAATAAAAACAAAGAAATTAAACTTGCATTTCGTCAGGGTAGATATCTGTGGTGCAATCAACAAGCGAATAGAGGCAACATCTCCAAATAAGTGTTTATCATATAATTCCCATTATATACTCATATATACGTATATATATATATATATATGTGTATAAATTCTATATATATTTTATATATTTGCATTGCTTATTGGAAAGCGCTCAATATCAGTGATAGAGATAACATATTTAGTTGAATGGATATGAGTTTGTGACCCTCACGCAAACTGATTTATTTTTAATACCAAAAAGATTTTCTGCTACTTAAATGCCCATTTATTAATTTACATACTACATTTATTCCAGAACAAATATTAGGTTGGTGCAAAAATAAGGTCGATTTCTCACATAGTAACATATGTGAAAAAACGATATTATTTTTACACCAACCTAATAACAGAAACTTCGGGCTACATCTGCGTAATTTAGCTCTGGGTCTGTTTTAAGGTCGCTGACCCTTCATCGGTAAAAAAGCATGATCAGTTCCTACTCTGTCCTTCCCCTGTACCTATTTTTCTTCCCTCCTTCATCGATGTCCTCTTGTCTATTTCAATCTCTCTCACCCACCACTCTCTCTCTCTCTCTGGAGTTTTAGCGTGTTTGGTTAGATTCTGCATAGTATCAAATAGTTTAGCGGACCCTTCTGATTTGATTTAAACTTTTTCGACTGAGATTCTTGTTTGAGATTCTTGTAAAGAGTAGGTTCATTTTATTTGGTAGGTTAACCAGATTAGGAAAAAAAAAATTGAAAAAGACAATCATGAAAAAAAAACAATTTTTAATTCAAAACCAACCTTAGCAGGGATCAAATTCCGTATATACCTATACAAAATTTGTTATCCATACTCCAATGCACTCGAAGTGTTTAATATTCATTAGTACCATATTCTGAATTTTTAGCGGCTTCAACATTCCTTCACTCCTCAAACTGCTATCAACAAATACTCAAGGACACATGGCACAGTGGGTAAAGTGACATGACCCAAAGAGTGAGTTAAAGCAGTGAAGAACTTGGAGAGGCGAATTAATAGGAGATAACTGATATCCATTAGACATGGCACGTGGAATTAGAACAGTTTACCACAGTGAGCGAAATAAAGGGTTCAGTTCGACATGCCAACCACCTGAAGAAGGCTGGAGCGTACAACGGCCGAAATGTTGTAATAAATATGGCGACAAAGATGAGGACAATATTCCGTATAATGTAAATAATGTACATAATAATTATCTCAGAAATATAGACAGATACTGAAATACTATTGTCATCTCACTTTCTTTTCCATAAGCAGCTTGCTTGTGAACAGAAATGGTCATAACCAATTATGGTTTTCATCGAGACAAGAAGGCATCTTTTAAAGGAATAAGTTGTTTTGTCTGTATGTAAAATTAAATATATATATATATATATATATATATATATATATATATATATATATATATAACATATATACATATATATATATATAACATCTCATAAATGGATGAAAGTTTTTTCAAATTCTGAAAAAGAACAATATATATACTTTAATATATATATATATATATATATATATATATATATATATATATATATATATATATATATATATATATATACATACAATACGCAATACAATCCCAAATCCCCTCAAATGATGAATAAGCCTATGTTAAAAGTCGGTTGAAATAGGCTTATTCACCATACGAGGTGATTTGGGATTATATTGTCTATTAACTATTTACTCTGTAATAATAAATATATTGAGCTCTTTATGTGGATCAGTTTTAACATTTTATATTACTAGGAGCAATTTGGATTTTATACCAACGGATTTATTACCTTTACTACAGATATATATATATATATATATATATATATATATATATATATATATATATATATATATATATATGCGTGTTTGTGTGCGTGTGTGCGTGTGTGTGTACATTATTTATTCTGTGAATTTCGGCTATGTAAACAGTTGTAAAATGATAATATCTTAATATGAATCCTAAGAGTTTAATATGCATAATTGCTATCTTTCGGAATTTGAAAATTTCTTTCAACTACCACCGATATTATCTCCATAAGTGTTGTACTCATTGAACAAAACCAATGGACGCTTATGAAGTTCAATGAGACATTTTATATTTTTTTTAAATTTTGACCATGTTCGATTACGATGGAATAATAGATAAAATAGTCTGCTGATTTTTTCCGCCGATAAATAAAATCAATACATTTCCTCGCTAGACGATGGCCTCTCCATTAATTAGTTTCATTACATATATATATATATATATATATATATATATATATATATATATATATATATATATATATATATATATTACATGCGTATTTGTGAGAAAACGTGCAAGTAATGATTTTGATGAATTGCCTCGTAACACTCTAAAATATTAAAAAAATAAATGCATCTAGCAAAAATGAGAAAATCAATTTAAATATTTTTTCTATCAAGATTATCTGATGCTATTTGTCCTGACAATCTGTCGTCATAAAACTACATGTGAACATGCTAAATAATAAATAATTATATGGAATACTGCGTTAATCATATATATGTATATAGCCCAGCTCTGTCTGATAATATAAAAATGCATGGGTTCAAAATATTATTGTAATTAAAAAAATCAATATTGGTAAATTAATCAGCATATTCCTAATTGATATGATAATTATAACGAATTTTAATTATCGTACTTTTATATTAGAAATAATTAAAATAATTTAATTGATGCTGATTGATTTTTTTTATCCATTTTCAATGCTGTCCCTCGTATTGTAAATAATTGTCCATATGTTTTTAGTCCGGCACTATTGCGTCTTGGTTACACCGGGGTTATAGAATATTCCGGATGACAAAACGACCCCTAAAAACTTTCTGGAACTATAATTCATTTAACATATAACGTTTGAAAAAGAAAACTTTAACCAATAAATAAAACAATCATTAATGCTACCGAATATGTTTTTATTGTTTCATACTATACAAAACCGAAAATAAAACAATGAAAAATATACATACTTACTAACCTGAATGGGTTAATATGCTACATATGGGAAAGGTGCAAAACCGTATCTCCAAAACACTGTGCTGCTGTCGGCTGCTGCGGAATGTTGTAAACAACGTGTAGCACTATCCTCATAGATGCTTAAAGAACTAATTAAAAAAATTACAAAAATACCGGTCATGGTTGTCGCCAGACCACAGACATCAAGATTTTGTCAAACTGTAGTCATATAGTTATTGATATTTATCTTTTTACTTTCACATACGTAAAACTGTTACTGAGGGACAGTGGACTAATGGATAGTTGAGGAATCGGAGAATCTGATTCGAATTCCAGACGTATCAATCACATTCAGCAGTCATCTATGTTTCGATCTCTTTCGATACATGACTCACGAGGCAGATAATTTTCCCACAGTAGGTTGCCATTTCTTTCTGTAGTAGGTCAGTTAACATCCAAGTCTATAGAACCTGGTCTGTCTTGCTATTTAACCATAGCTGGAGGTAGAAGAGGATTCATACCTTTCCCAGGTGTATTAGTACGTAAGTAAACGCAAAGAATTCCACTGGAATTCGAACTCAATCCGAGCCGCTATCCATTTCTCCACTGTGGATTCTATTACACTCATTTACGTGCTAATGCCTCCCATCTATGGGTAAATCGTAGGAAAGACCGGGTTCTATATCCTTATGGTCTACCGCAGAAAGAAATTTCAACCTCGTCAGTCATGTATCGGAAGATCGATGATCGCCTAAGCGTGTTTCAAGCATGTTACATAACTGACTAAATACTGATACTGGTCACATACAAGATATAATCTGAACAGAGAAACACGGTTTTGTAAATGTATGTATTGGTGACAACTCAATGGTTAAAATTGAGAAAAGTTTCAACAGAGATGAGAGAAGATTTAACAAATATAAGAACAATCTAACCCCGTATATTAACTAAAGGGTTCACTTTGAACTTCCTTCGAGGTTAAATTTATCAACAGAAAAACAGCCGAAAAGATTTAATTACAAGAAAACTGAGAAGAATAGTGCGCATGTAAATGATAACTCATCAACCGAAAAATTCAAACTAAAATGAAAACACCTTGTTTTGCAGACATGATAAAAAAACAGGCAGCTTTTCAAGTATTTAAGAATACATACCCGTAACCAATTGGAATATCTGCCATGGAACGGATTTATTTTCTTTTTATATGCTGTATTCTTTCAGGACCTAGGCGATCATGGCTCGCCACTTCCTGCTATCACCTATGGATATCAATAAGTTTTGTGCCTCTGCCAACTCCCCACAGACCATCTTCTGTAATCCACTTGATTAAGCCCGCCAGGTATATCAGGCGTTACTTTCTCTTGTCTCTTTTTCCACTCTATTCGACCTGTGAGTATCAGATTTTCCAAGCCCTCCTTTCTCATCACGTGTCCCAGAAATTTCATTTTCATGTTAAATATAATCTTCCTCCTTGTTTCAATTCTTTCCAAAACCTCGTCATTGCTCACATGATCGGTCCATGTTATCCTCAGGATCTGTCTGTAGAACCACATCTCCGCCGTCCAACATTCGCTGTTGTATAGTAGGACAGATGTCACGTAGCAGCTTAGTACTCTTTTCTTTGTCATCAAAGAAATCCTCATGTCTCGCAGTACTCTGCCCAGCTTTTAGAATGTATCCTTGGCGATTCTAATCTTCGGATCTCAGGGTCGCAACTACCGCCCTCCGTTAAAACACATCCCACAAATTTAAACCCCCGCACATGCTTGATTTCGCATAAATTATATCTCTTACTTGATAACCATCTACTTCGAATAGATTTTAGGGCCTTGTACAGGTTAAATATCTTTGTAATAAAATATCCTTCATCGCTTATTTGTTAACGAAAATATTGACTTCAAACATCAATAGCTTCATAAGCCAACGAATATCTTATGAACACTTATCCAGCCGCCTTTTTTTCTCCAGCTTTCTTGATTCAGAACTGATGGCAATTATTTTGTATTATGGCTACAACAGAAGGCGATCATTTTAACGCGACTAAATATTTCAATGAGACGCATATCTTAATTATAATTATTATTCTTCGGCTGGAAAAATGAAATAAAAAAGAATGAAATAAATAATTCTAAAATCCCTGCCACCATATAAAGTTAATATCGTTTAGTCATTCCGTATTTCAACATTTGCGGAATAAATTGAAAATAAAGCCCGTTGATATTTCTGTCCTATTTTTTTTTAATTAAAAACGAAACTAAATGATGTATACAGATTTTAAGCACTATTTCCACTTCATATATTTTGTTGTTTAATAGTATATGATTTTATATCATGTTAGCAAATTGAAGCGCTAAAAGAAACGATGATATGGAATTGGGATGAAATCAATGATGCCACCTACACTAAATCCAACATAAAAATAAAGAATGTAGAATTAGTAAATACTAAACACTTCAAATACATCAGAGTATGGATCATCTATATAAAATAAGGATAGGAGAAAAATATTTTGGACATAGCAACGGCTGTGTCAGAGGTAGTTTTGCCCAAAACATCAGCCTGAAAATTAAAGTCATGTACTTAAATAGACTATTTAAATCGGAACTTTCATAGAGATGTCATTCATGGCGCCAAACATGTTCAGAAATATATACATTATCAGCTGTATACAACCACAATCTCGAATCAATGGCAAAAACAAAATTTGAGCGAGTAAAGCCTGAGGGTGTTGGCAAAGATTATCCTACTTTGAATATAGAATCACCAACAAAGAAGTGTACCAAAGAACAGAAAACACATCATTTGAGGGCTATCAACAACAGCAACAACTAAAACAGATATCATATGTAACGCGAGGAGAGAATAATGACATAATTAATATGTTAAAATTTCTCATCACATCAAATAGAAGATTCGGAAGGAAAGCCTCTTCAATAACGGAAAGGGCGATAACAGTTACTGGATTTGAAAAACAAAAAACAAAAACAGTTTTTCGTAAAAAAATTGTGCTTTAAGAAAAAGATTTTATAAGTTCCAACTCAAAGCAATAGTGGCTGTTCGGTCAATGAATACCTAATATTGTCTTATAGGGAAACGTATAATATTACCATCATCATTGATATCAACTGCACAGATTTTAGAATAAAATCATTCGGGGGAAACGATATCTCTATATATAAAACAAGATATCTGTGTGTGTATCTGTGTCTGCGTGTCTATGATACCTCATCACTCGAGATTCATCCAACTGATTTCGACTAAACTTGGCACATACATTATACAATGTCAGAGATAAGTTCTTACCGTAAAAATCGATCATTTTAAAAAAATCAATAATCGATAAATCCAATCATATATCGATAAATTCAACTTTTCCCCCTGATTTCATTCAAAATCGGTATATAGGTTACTTACATCATGACGAGCTCAGCGATACCTCATTTTTATTTCTACGCCACTGCATTTAGCGGAAAACCTCGAAAAACGAAAAATCCGTTGCAACACAAATTTTAAACTAAAAACTCCCTCAATTTTCAAGCAATCTAATACAAACTTCACTCAGTTGTAGCCAACGTTTAACAATCATTTAACTTGATAAGTGAGTCAACTCCGTGGAAACCTCCGTAAATAGCGATTTTACTGGTTTGTTTCATATTTTCCGGTGATCTTTCAACCAATTTTCATCAAACTTAACAATTGTTTTATAAATGCATACTCCTTTACATCCCTGGCAGCACACTGACAAATTGGATTTCAAAAACTCCAAAATAATTCTGGTCTGGAGTGGGTCTTCATGTTGCCGGTTTTACCACCTTCATCTCCTCGGCTAAATTCGATTGAATCAATACAGACGACTTCTGTTATATCAGTATCTGCATTAATTCAAATTGTTTTTATAATGAAAGGACTTTAGAATAATTGAAGAAAATAGACTCTGTTATATTTAAACATGATATTGTTTTTGCCCCATGCTAACTGAACTTGATATGGTTGGTCGTTGAAAATAAATGAATGAACTGATAACATAATGCCCGAATGGTGTACAGTTTGAAATCGCCAGGCTGAATGCAAAATTCTGCTCAGGCAATGTGTTTCACGTTAATTGGGAAAACTCAAGAATCTATTTTATCTCCCTCACATAAGGATAAAATAATAGGGAGGTCTGTCCTTGGTTGACTTGCTAGAGAAATTACTGTATATAGATGGACAGCTCTGAATTAAAAAACAAAAAGGTAATTTTTAAAATATTACTTTACTAAATTTCCCACAAACAGTCAATCTGATTTAAATAAATTAAAAGAAATAGAATTCGTGGAGAGCCATGTCCGCCTATCTGACTTGAAAAAATTAAAAGAAATAGAATTCGTGGAGAGCCATGTCCACCTTGGTCCCAAAAATTGTTAAAAACTTACGTGAAATTATAACAGATTGGCAGCTACTTTTCAAGACTACACCTTGGACGTGAGCAAAAAGATCATAGAAATTATGAGTTCGGATTATTTCAACAAATGTTTATATTCAATTCATACAAGCGTATTCTCATTGCATCCTATCGATAGATATGTTAATACAGTATTTCATTACTGATATGATAGGATATTTTATGGGAAAAAATTGAGTGAATGAGAAAATAACGAACTTCCGTTATCATGTTTAATTTCAAACCAGCAAAAATCCAAAATTTCCTTAAAATATTACGCTGAAAATAAGGAGATGAATAGATGTAAAGAATGAAAGACGGGACCACAGCGTTCGCGACTTACCCTGTTTTTGCTGGTGGTTAGTGTTCAAGCGGAGACAAAAGCCAAAATAGCAATTGCTGATTTTCAGTCAAATAAACAAGTCGTACGACTTGCATGAATTTGTAGGAAATGATTGTCTATGTATATTTCACTCCACTTAAACTTCTACTTTATTAAACACGGTATTGTTTATATAAAAGAGCCGTAATTATTAGGTTGGTGCAAAAACAATGACGTAATAATGTCGTTTTTTGACGTAAAAAATACGTCAAAAACTGACATTATTACGTCATTATTTTTGCACCAACCTAATATTTTGTTGTTTGAATCAGTATTTACTAAGTTTAAGCTGATATATGTCCTGCTAGGCTGTGTTGTTAACTACAGCATGGCGTGGATACGCTGCTGCTTATTCTTCATTTCCTTTCGAATTATACTTGAATGGATTTATTTAAACTCAGAACAATATAAGAGGGTTAATCGAGCATGACACAAATCTTTGATTAGTTTAGCTTGGGCGAACTGATTTAATGACAATTTAACGCTCACTGCCTTAGTGAAGGCAAACATTTATCGGGGTTGTAAGAAAGATTATAGTTAAGCCTTTGTTTACTTTATTCATGGAAGTTTAGCTCACGTATAAACCACACCAACGTTTGTCAATGAGTAAATATTGGTAAGGTTTTTACTTTATGGAGAAACGTGTCTAGCTAATTATTGGTCGGTTTTCGACTTGAGTCTCTTGGCAAATATTAGACTTGAATATGTGGGTAGATATTGGACGATTTCCGATTTGAGACTGGAAGTAAACATTAATCGCTTTTCGAATTGGATCTCTATGTAAATGTTAGTCGGTTTTTAATCTTGAGTATGTATGTAAACATTGGTCGGTTTTAGACTTGCGTCTGTAGGTAAGCATTGGTCGGTTTTATACCTGCATTTATAATTAAATTCTAGTGGGTTTTCGACTTGTGTCAATATGCAAGCACATTTAGAATATAAGCACATTTATTTGGAAAATTTATTCATCTTATATTGAAGGATTTAGCATATTCGAAAACCCAGGGAAACAGCATCAGGTTTTTGATTGTCAGCATCTGAATCAAATACGTTTTATTTTAAATCATATTATTGTAATATTTCCTTTACCTAATATTATAAAAAGATAGTTTAAAAAAATCATATTTACTGCGCAGTATCTGTGGTCATCATAAGAAAGTTACCTATTGATTTTTATCTGCTCGTGAGTTTTTTTTGTCGTATTCAAAGGAAACACATTTTGACCAACGTCTGTAAGTAAGCCTGGTTAACTTTGTGAACCGACTGAGTCATATAAGTGTATTTTATTTTCTCGCATACACGGTATCCAGCATAATTCCTTTTTCACGTTTCTCAACAAATCCTTTTCAGATAAATTACGACATATCAACTGCTTTTTATGTTATGTAAAAACAAACTACCTGAAAGATGCGACACGTTCGGTCATGTTTGAAATAAGTAACAACAGGAATAAAATTTGTCAATACATGATAGTTTCCGATATACATATTAGAATTATTTATCCAACACATGAAGAAAAACAAAAAAAAAAAACAAACAAAAAACACGCACACTCATAGAAGACTTCACGAGCATAGAAAAGCAGAAAACGCATGTACACAAAAGAACAAAGAAGATATGCCCATGAAAAGACGCTATAAATCGTAAAAGAAATCAATTATTCTCGTGTGCTTATTATCGAGGGTTTAATCTGAATAAAACTATCAGCTTCTCTACCGTCTCTATATCAAGTTCTAGAAGATTGCTAGAAGAGAAAATACGGACATTTAAGCACATCTGATTGGGTTCATCTGCGTGCCATATTTAGTTATTTATACTGGTAGTATTAGTCGTACTTTATTATTATCGTGTTTTAGTTTATGTTTATAATATGTATAAATCGTAATAATATTGTTATGATAATATTCATACAATAAATTTACATAAGATGCATTAATTTTCTTTAAATATCATTGAAGAAACGAACAATGCAACAGATGATTATTTTGGCATAGTAACACAAAAATAGTAAACATTTTACTTGGGATAAATTGTGGGCGGTTTGAGCACAATTTAATCATGATATCTTTTACTAGCTACAGAATATCGGGAATTGTAAATTATAGCGAAATATGTTCTATTGCCTCTGCATATGTGAAGCTATTGATCAGTAAAGTACCATTTAAAACGAGCTGAAGAACATTATCTATCTATCTATCTATCTATCTATCTATCTATCTATCGTAAATTACGGTATACAAGTTAAATGTTCAAGACTAAAATTCTAGGGGTCGATTTATATAGTGGGTATAAAATGCAAACATTTACAACTGAGTTGTGTACAAGTGGGACAGCACACCGAACAATTAATCTATGCCAATTACGGATCTTCCAGCAGGGTGTCAGAAATATATCCAAACAAAAGTTGTGTTTATTGAACATATCTGCCATATTAACACATAAATAAATATATAATTATAAAATAGTAATACACATTCAGTATTCTATTATAATTAGAGCGAAAATCGCGTTCACTATGCCTTTTATGTTTGGGGGTCTAGCTCTACGGGAGGTATAATCCTAACATAAAACTTGTGATCGACTTATACGCATCAATTTACGGTATATATATTACACACGCGCTATTGATTTAGCTATGTATGTATGTAGTATGTATGTATGTGTGTGTATATATATATATATATATATATATATATATATATATATATATATATATAAGTGAACATTGAAGTCAACACTTAGAGGCGACAGGCTGTTTCATGCTAGACGCAATCGGTAGGCCTGAATTTTCACTTTTACATTTACACACGCTCTATCTCTGATCTTGAGCACTTTATCACATAAATATAGCACATCTTAAGAGTATATTTCTTCACACACACACACATACATATATATATATATATATATATATATATATATATATATATATATATATATATATATATGTATATATATATATATATATGTAATGAAATTGGAGTCCTTAGAAATCCATTGGTAATGATTTATGTCACGGGATCAGACACTCTTCTCTTCAGAACCAAAATTTTACAACGGTAAATGGATTCTACATTTATCCAGACACAAGCAAAAAAGGAAAACAGATTTTTTTCTGAAAAAGGAAAGAAAAAGGAAAAAAAGAAAAGAAAAAGAAAAAAGGGTGGGAGATAGAATAAAAAGATTTTACGAAATAAGAAGGAAATACAGAGATTTTTAAAATAATGCTGTTTACGCGGGGACGGAATATATATATATATATATATATATATATATATATATATATATATATAGAGAGAGAGAGAGAGAGAGAGAGACATGGTGGAGAGGGAAGAGATATTAAGAGAGGGAAAGAAATCTAAAGAAGAATGTCAAATAATATTATATATATATATATATATATATATATATATATATATATATATATATATATACAATAGTGGGTCTCGCTGAGCTTATCTTAGTTACAGTTTCTAGGAGAGACCGTATTATCTAACATGATCGACAAATTGAACAAGAACAGGACACTCAAACTCTCGGTTACAGCTATCGACAGTCCCCCAAGTGTCCCGTCTACCCAGTTTCATTCACAAAGATTAGGTTAACCCGTGGTATGGTTTTCAGGCACTTTCCTCTAGACCGATAACTTCAAGAAGTCTCCTTTCTGACAAATCAACCGTGGTGAGATTCGAACCGCTGTCTCATGGTTAGAAAGCGAACGACCTAACCACTCAGCATATATTAGGTTGGTGCAAAAATAATGACGTAATAATGTCGTTTTTTGACGTTAAAAATTACGTCAAAAACGACATTATTACGTTATTATTTTTGCAACAACCTGATATATATATATATATATATATATATATATATCTCGAAGTATAGGTTTGTTCTCGTCCTGGCAAATTTGGTTCCAAAGATGACTGGCGTCTCTGCAAGAGCGTATTGAACAATCGCAAACCCTCTGTTCCTCCTTTTTTCAACTAGTTCGAAGCTGAATGCTTTGCTCGGAAATTTTCATTCAACTCAACCCTCGACCCTTCCGGTGTACCCATACCCGACTTCCTTCTTAGAACTGGTGACCTATTGAGTGGGTTACACATAGCCCGTCGTTGGTATTGGTCATTATCTCCAATTTAGACCTCAACAAGGCTAGTGGTGGGGATGGGATACCAGCCATTGTTGTCTTGAAGGAAAGCCCGCCTAAACTGGCGCCCGCCCTCTCTAAACTATATAACTACTGCCTCAAGGAATCTTATTTTCCTTACTGCCCGAAGTTCTCCTCGATCTTTCCTGTCTTCAAGAACTTTGGCGACCCCTCTGACCCTTCTAATTACCGTCCTATCAGTCTCCTACCCACTTTCTGCAAAGTCTTCGAAGCCCTAATCAATACCAAAGTGGTTAACCACCTTACATCCCATAATTTACTTTCAGACAAGCAATATGGCTTCTGTTTTGCCCGATCTATAGCTGATGTGCTTACGGCCATCACTGAAACTGTCTACCAAGCTCCTCAAAATAACGGGGAAGCTCGTGCCGTGGCCCTAGACATCTCTAAAGCGTTTGATAGGGTTTGGCATGCCGGCCTTCTTCGCATGCTCCAGGTTTATGGCATTACTTTTCGATTGTTTGACCTAATAGAATCATTCCTGTCAAACCGTGAATTGAAGGTCGTTCTCAACGGATTCTCTTCCAGTTCCTATCCTACGAACGCAGGTGTTCCCCAAGGCTCCATCCTAGGCCCCACTCTGTTCCTTATCTTCATAAATGATCTTCCTGTCACCATAAATTCACAAGTTGGCATCTACGCGGATGACACCACAATTTACTCCTGCCTCAAAAACAAATCTAGTGTCGCTGACAAAACTAACTTAGCCGTGCGTATCGAAAAGGACCTCCAATCAGTTCTGAACTGGGGCCAGAATTGGCTGGTCAACTTTAATGCCTCAAAAACAAAGCTGCTCTCTATTAATCACCACAGAGACCCTTCTCTGTCCTACATTAGAATGTCTGTCCCTCAAATTCTCGAGAACACATTCTCTGCAGATATTCGTTCTCACCTCAGATGGAACAAATACATTGAGATAATTGCTTCGCCCACCGCAAGGAAAGTTGGCTCCCTGGAAATGTTTCTCCGCGGAATCGATCCTTCAGATCTACAAATCAACAATTCGCCCTTGCATGGAGTATTGCTGCCATATATGGTCTGGAGCCCCATCTGTTTGCCTCGGGGTTCTTGATAAGCTCCAGAGGCGGATATGCAATATAATTGGCCCTGTTCTGGCATCTCGTCTACAGTTGATCTCTCACAGGCGCGCCGTTGCCTCTCTCTGTCTTTTTACAAATACTTTCATGGTAATTGCCCCGAGGAGCTGCATTCGCTGGTTCCCAGACTTCATGAATTCAAGCGCCCCACGAGACTGGTAGCCCGCTTTCACCGTTTCACTGTCGAAACTAATAAATGTAGCCTTCTCTTCGACTCCAATAGCTTCATGTCTCGCACCTCTCGCCTGTGGAACCCCCTTCCCTATTCCAGTTTCCCTGAGAGCTATAATCTCCAACTATTCAAATGTAATGTCAATCGATATCTCCAGTTGCCTTGATCTATCCACTATCCTTCTCCTCATCCTATCCTCTTTCACTCTTATCTGATCTTGCTCCAAATCTGTAACCCCTTGCGTCCTAGTGGCTTCCAGCTTTGCTTGGGGTGAAACGCTTAATATATATATATATATATATATATATATATATATATATATATATATATATATATATATATATATATATATGCGTGTATGCGTGTGGCGACATTCCATTTATAGAATACTATCGAACGGCCAACTTTGTTTTCAAAGAGAGAACAACGTTTAAACCAGGAAAAACAATAATTATCCTTGAATCACGTTTATTTACATCACTGACTAAAATAGTGGATGAGTAATACTGTATTTTACAGTAACATACGATTCGTAGCTGTACTATCAATAACAACTGACGTTTTCTTCGGTATTAATAATCTATAGTAATTTATATTGAATTTAATGTGTTTGCCAGAAGATCTAACGAATTTTAATTGCTACACCGATACAATACACGGTACCTACAGGTGTTTGCGTTGCAGGTTCTTTGCTATACAACCACATATAGAAATATATTTCGGTTATTGATTTAATATACAGGAAATTGGTGTGACCTTAAGTAGTTTTGGTACAAGTTATCTTATACTGTAGTCTAACTTCATTTACCAGTAGTCCTATGTTTTGGGCTATAGGTCGCCTAATGTATGTTTGGGGATCGAGTAATGTGGTAAAAGAAGTCGTAACTCAGTATTTTGAGCTAGAAATCTCTAGGTTGACTTATTACGAAGTAATTTTCGGTATCTGTCTATGTACCTAACTATCTAGCGTATCTAGTGTGTGACGAAATCATACCAACATACAATTTAAGTGGTATCGACATACAGCACTAATGGAATATTTCGACAAAAATAATGCTTATTTTCTTCTATGTTCAATAAACAAAAATATACTAAGAGTGACATATCGCTTTGAAATGTACCTTGATATGACGGCTGTCACAATTAATGAGAAAACATATTTCTGAGTAATTTTGCTGAAAATTACACACACATAATATCATCTAATACTTAGAAAAAATATGAATTCTTTCGACAACATAAAGCATAAACAATCAATCAATCAATATATATATATATATATATATATATATATATATATATATATATATTGTTATTATAGTGGGTAGGATATTCGTATTTGAAATCTTTGCATGTATTACATTTATCGTCGTCCGTATTCTTGATAAAGAAAATCTCCTCTCCGGCAGCGATCGAATCTGCGTCGTCTTTTGTTGGGGAAACTACAGTTTCATCCGGCGTACATTAACATTGCACTCAGTTATGAAGAGTGTCACAGTTCAATATTTTTGTATTTGGTGACATAGAAGCAATGAGGATCAAAGAAAAGCCAAAGTTTGGTCGATTTTGACCAATGTGAAAAAAGACAAGAAAGTAGATGGAGAGGTATTTTTCATATTTTATTTTAAAAATAATACTGTTTCTGAACCAACATTTTAAGTCAAAATATTATGGTTAGAATGTAAAATCGGTTGAAATGTAACATGTAAAAGCAACTAAATATGTTTTTCGTTTCATAAAATAAACTGTTAAATATAAGGAGAAAAATTTAAAATTTTTTACATGATTAATAATAATCGCCCCAGATCTCAAGAGACGTTTACATCGATTATCCATCCTTAAAGTTGACGGAAAAATGGTTGGGTTTTTGTACCGGTCCAGTTTATATCTACTATCTTTACACGAGTCAGATCATACAGAAAAACAAGTAGTACCACCATATCTGAAGTAGACTTACTAACTCTTCAAAAGTGTTGTAGCAGACTTGTGAGTGATGAATTATTTTCAATGCTACCTCCCCCACCTTTTCCACAGACTAAAAGACGGAAGCCCCTCGCAACTCTATTCCCATGCCAAATCTAATGACGAGCTACATTCTTTAGTTCCACCAATTCTGTATTTCACAGCTCAAAATCTCTATGGCACGTACACTGGGATGTATGATTCCCATTCCTTTCATATTTCATTAGTAAGAAGGAATGTTCATTTGGATAGCTGATTCCAAAGAAAAAACGTTTTAGTGGAAAATATTTCTAGGATTATTCTTTCGAGATGACTACAATCTTAATGTCAAAGTTGAGGTTAAATTACCCTTCCTACATATCCACATAAACAGCATTTTTTTAACTCCTGTTCTTACTCTCATATAATATCTCATTTAGTAACCAGTGACGCTTCGGCCGGGTATTTGGTGAAGACAAGTAAAAAACAAAAATTTTACGTTCCTTTAATTTATTTAATATAGTCTTACTACGAGATGCGAAAAAAAGAAAAAAGATTGACATTCTTCTAGTGTGAATCGATAACTTAATACAGAACTTATGTTTAACATGCTATAAAGTTATGGTACAAAAATACAACACTTTGCCCATAAGATCAAAGTAATAATGTCTTGTTTGTGACTGACTTTTTCTCTTCAGTAGACTCAGAATAGACGAAACATACTCTATTGTTGCAATTCAATATTATGCAGCCTCTTTCCTACAGACTAAACTCGGCAAGACACTCTCCACGCTATTATTGTTTAAAAGGCAAATGGTCAGAGGAAGGCCATTATTTTCTTTTACCTATAAAGATTGGATACGAAATGATATTTCCACAGAGTCGAATCACCGACATTCCGTCCGTATTACAGCTATAATGAGAAAGATTCAACTGAGATTTTTGTTAGGAACTGCTACTTTGTAGAATTCCTTAAAACCTGGCATATTAACCTCTTCATATTTAACAATTAACAGTTATCTATCGTACTTCTCATAATGATTAATTCGTAGCTATTCCTCTTCATTCATACTAAAAACCTCACTGATCAAAACAATTTTGCAGTAACCCTGCGTTCAATCCCACCATTGTATTAAGTGAAAAGTAGTTTAAAAATCTGATTGTAAGATATTCTTCATGCTACTTATTTGGAAATATAGCGATTAATACAATATCACTTGTTTAAATTATCACACACTAACTGTTTTGCTATCGATCTTGCCATGCTAATTGTATGAAACTTTGTTAATATATCTGGGAATTCGGGTGAGATTGATCGATACAAGTGTATGAATGCAAAGTAAAAAGAATCGTCCTGAACTTTTCGACTCTGTTTTTCAATTCATCCTGTACTGCAGGTAACCCGCCTCGAATAGTATTTATTCAATATAGGTCAGCAGATTCTCACTAAAGCAATAACTATCTCAGCTTAAACTTCAGCTTATGTGGTTGTGTTCCACACGAATTTTAGCTTCGTAAATATATATATATATATATATATATATATATATATATATATATATATATATGGTTCATAAATATATATGCTAAGTTTTGTGATGTCAACAAACACTTGTTACCATTTTTGTGATGTCAACGAATATTCGCTGTCACTTTCATAATGCTCGTTGTAGTAGAGACTTTGTAATGGTATTTACAACTATAGCGCACCGTTGAACAATGCTAGTATCAGATGCCTTCGAATAGCACTCGCACTAATAGTACTTGCTTGATAATATTCGCTCGAATAGTAATCCGTATAGTAATCCGAATAGAGGAATGGTATAGTGAATAGTATAGGGAATAGCGATTCGTGTAGTAATAGAGGATAGAATAGAAATGGCGATCATTTAGACGTCTCGCTACTGATGCTTTTTTCCCATGTCCACGTGATCCACTTAATTCAATAATTGGATCGCGATCTATATTCAAACACAAGTGTCGGCGGCGACACTTTATTCCTATATAACACTAAGAAAAGAATTAGGTAAGAGAAAAGTTTCGTTAAGGACAAAGGAAAGACTACTGCGATGTACCTAATATCAGTCCACCTATATTCTAGAGAATGCTGAACAATCTCCTCACAGATAAAGAAGAGATTTGAAGCAAAAGACATGTGATTTTACACAAAGATGCTGACCATCATACGAACATATGAGCAACGGCGAAGTTTTAAGTAGAAATAAAAAGACACTTATATTTAACACGTGGATGTGAGAGTCGAAATTTCTAGGCAACATAATAATAAAAGACGACTTGGATAATTTAAGTTTCCCAGGACAGATTTACAGAAAGAGAGAAAAAAGAAAGCAATACATAACTTATCTAACGAGCTTAAGTAAATAGATCCTGAAACAAGGTATATGATAATTAAAAATAGACAACATTTATTAAGACAGGCAACAGACAGTAAATTGTAGAAAGCCATGACTATTAAAGGCTGAATGAATATGGCACATAGAAGAAGACATATTTGTAAAAAGAAGCATAGTTACATTTTCTAGAGGAGGAACAACTTTATATTAATAGCACAAAAATGGAATTAGCAATTGAATGGTCAGCATAAAACATTTTGCAATAATTCTGTTAGAAAAATAAATTCATATTTCCATTTGTTCTATTTTATTGTTAGATATACTGATCAAAATTGTTGTCTTCTCTCACAATGAGATATTTGACGTGGGTGGGAGAGGTCACATGGGAAACGGAATTCCATAGCAAAGACCAGATTTTACCCAGGTTATCAGCCTCCATATATGAAAGCAATATTGTTCCTCTCTGATTTTCTGGAATGCTAATTAATTATTTGTCTCGGAAATAATGCTGTTTCTTTGTTGCATTTATTATAACGTTTCGACCGTTGTTCTCTCCGGCCTTTTTGGGTGTCTGTCGATCATGATTAACATTAAGAAATATCAAACAGAAAACTTTTAAAAATCTATGATCTTAGATTTTTCTCTTCCGAACTCCATGTATAGGGATCTCTAATTTAGTTCTTGTTTAGTACTCTTCAGTCATTATTCGCGTTGTTTCCACTGAGCCTATGTGTCTGTTATTAGGTATTGGGACCGACTTCTGATATAATCCTTTCTAGATTACTACAAAATTATTCTGTTCAAGTCTAGGTTAACTTATCCTTGTTACATATCCTTATAAACAAGACTTCTTACCTCATACTCTTGAACTCACAATTTCTATGTCATCAGATTTACAAAACAACACGCTAGTTAATTTGAGGCTGTTGGGGTCGCAACAGCTAAAACATTGTAATGCCTACGTGTATGAAGACATTCGTCCGAATGTAAGTACTTTAAAATAATACATTTCATCTTACAAATGTTATGAGCTACTGAGTATTAACGAATGTTTGGAATAGAAATCTGTTTCGAGCAATAAATACATTAACAATTCCCTCAGATCAGAGAACTATTTGATGAAATTTGTTTGGGTTTGAAATAAAATAATATTTGAATATCTAACAAAGAAATCCCACAAACCTACACTTTCACTCATATTTATAAACTCGCGTTTGTTTATGCTTCTTAGCATTATCTGATAGTTGTCTACTGTTAGGCTCAGATTCAGGATGAGTTCCGATAACTTGAAATCATCACAATATTTGTTTACAATGGAAGCGAAAGTTATGTAATCTTCGCTCCCCTTTTTGTTTGATTCAGACATTTCCATCTTTTGTGGAATAGTGAAGTATTAGGGCTGAAAAGTTCTGTTAACAGTTTTATAGCTTCTTTGAAAGTTAACTCATTTGTTTTCCTCGGTAGGATATAATCTACGGACTTGGTATATTCGCATGTACCTAATTTTCTTAGTAGTAGTCGTACTTTTCTTGCGTCTGACCAATTTCTGCAGTCAAATTCGTATAGATTTTCGCACTTTCGGAAGTAAGTTGCAAAGGTTTTGTCTTCGTTGTGTGCATACGTGAAATCTTCGATAGTGCTCCAAATAGCGTCTTGTGAGAGAACTTTTGTCATTTTCGGAATTTTGCCCTTTATTTGACATTACACGTAGCAATAATTCTTGTAATTCAAGATGTTTCTGTTCGTTTTTCTGTTGCTGTTCAAATTGGATTTTCATAAGTTCCACAATGGTTGACTTAAAATCTTCCAAGTTAACGTAATTTTGTGCAAGTATTTTCCTTTAGTGTAGCCTGATATTCTGGAACCTGTGTACGCCAATAAATTCCCTGTGTAGAACTTGTGTCTTTGTTACCACAGTAAAGTTGATGTCCCAAAAAAAAAAAAAAAACTTTTTTTTATCCATATGTTCGCGTAGAACCCGTTTTTTTTAAATCTCTACGTAGAATTTGTTTTTTAGAATCTCCACGTAGAACTTGGTTTCTTGAGTTACCTCGTCGCCACTTGTTATGTGCGACAGATAGCAAAAAAGGTATGTCCTCCTCGCAGAAAGTTAGTTTTTTTTTTTCTTGGCGTTTCCTCGTCGCCACTTGTTATGTTTCAAGTTCTTTGTAGCACGGTGATAGTCCAAGGTTAGAACCAATGAAAGAATAACACGAACACAGGTATGGAATACAAAGATATATTACAACAGAAATATAACATAAAAGAAGTAGAAGTATTAGTAATGACTATCACATTTGGTTAGAGTGAACTATGTTGTCTCGACAAGTATCACTATTCCAATGTCCTTACAATATGCTCTCAATTATCTCTCCTCGTCTTAGAATCTCCTCATACCTCTTGAGAGGCGTAGGATTTATAATGTCAGGAATAGTCCATTATTATTACGGGTAAGTTTCCATAGCAGTTTTCCAGAGTGGATAAACATCGCTAAAAATGATTGCAATTCTTTTTCCAATTTTTTAAATTTAGCTAAATTTTTCTTGAAAAACATTTTACCTCTCGGACCTTTATTCAGGACTGAAATCCCTAAGATATGTTGGTATTATATATGTGTTAAAATCGAATACGAACTATGAATTTGTGTTCCATCATCACGGCCTCATATCCCCTACAAATCTTGAAATTGAACTCGTAATAGTAATCTATTAACATTAAAGCATGTTCTAAATGTGTCCATGATATTAAACTTAATTCTTAACTACAGGCAATCAACTTTTTCAGATTTCATATATATCAATAATTCATGAGCAGAGATTCGGTATATAAAATAACAGTAATCACTCTGTGATACGAAAACACTGATATGTCTTTCATTTCGACTTTCAAGGTGCTACATACAGATTGCAGAAACAGGCTTAATATATTTAGGTAACCAATTAAAAATTTCAGTTTATAATGCTTGAAAAATTCATTGATCATCAGAAATAGTTCCTTTTCTTAGAATAAAAATATATATTTCTTCTTCTTGCTGCTCTGTCAAAGAATGTCGATTGTTTCCATTAACACAGGAGAGGAGAACAGATACTACGTTTTGATCCCAGTTCGATAGGCAGGGCGTGAAGAAAGACGGATATCGTGGGGTGGTGACTGTTTAGGCAATGAATGTTGAACATTCCCTTACAAGGAAACGGCTATCCCACCATTACTATTAAAAACAGGAAGAACAGTTACTACATTTTGATCCTAGATCCGTGTGGAGGGAATTAAGAGAAGCGTAACTCGATTAGCACTAGCTTCTCGGCAAACGAATGACAACTGTTTAATTAGAAGGAAATGGTTTATATTTCCAATACAAAAACCGTTTATCTGCATTATATCTCAAATTATTAGAGATGTCAAATATTTTCAGTTATAGTAAAAAGAATTATAGTAGTGTTTACCTCTGCCTTTAATATGTCATCTGAGTGTGGAATTCTCCAAATCTTCTAATACACCTTGCCAGGATAGATTCGCTGTTAAAATGTGGCGTAGGAAATCCAATCGGGAGGCGTATCAATGATTCACGCACGCTGGACACAGATTTCTTTACAGACCTTCTGCTTGCAGCCACTCTACAAGAGGGTAGAGAACACACACTCGATCGCCTTCTCATGTTTCTTGCAAAGACCAAAGCCATAAGAGCTAAGCGGTAAAGGATGAGAGGAAATATGTAAGTGGCACACGACTCTGACATACCCTTCAAAGACAAACACTTTTAGAGCCAATCCGAATATTTGCCTCTAATTATGACCAATTGATATCTAGCTGGTGTCCTGGTCGAAACCACACTCCAAGGAATCAGACGAGTCCATCAGTCAATCAAAAGTCCCCGGAAGAGAGTCATCCTCCCAGGCACCTAACAGCAAGTCGTAAGACATATTCCGGTTAATCTTCCCCCCTACTGTGACCATTTCGTAACGATCAAGCGACTTCTGTACCAACACAATGTTGTTGTGGAACGACACGAAAATGGATACATCATCCGCGTACGTGTGAAACCGGGGCTCGAGTCTCAACAGGGAAAAAAAAAATTCACGTAGGGTCAGACTATCAAAAGGGTAAATTAGACAAAGGTTAAATCAGGGGCGACAGTGGACCAGCCTGACGAACCGACCGAGTCAACGCAAAAGCGCCCGACAGCTTCTCTTCACCTGCACCACAACACTGTGGGAGCGATATATTAAGCTATTCCAGCGGCAGAAGTCGGATTTGAATCCGGAGACCTGCAGGACAGCAGGAAGGTAGAGATGCTGGACAATATCAAAGTCCGTGGACTGATCCAAATTGATCAGCGTGGCCTGCTCGTCGTCTTTTATACCCTCTAGGATCGTACGGATCAGATACAGGTTGTTCTGAATTCGGCCCTTCACAGCACAAGTCTGCGCGGCTGCCAACAGGACCTCGCTAACTGAATACAAACGCTCCGTCAGGATCTTGCCTAAAATCTTGAACTGTTTTTAGTAGAATTATAGGTCGTTAAACGTATAATTCCTGCCAACCATCCTTGACTTTTTTTCAACCTCGTAATCACACGCTTGGAGATGGATCTATACCGAAACCAGATATTGAACACGACAGTCAAAATAGGAAAAAAGATGTGCGACAGCCTGAGTAGAATTGAAAGAGTAAACCATCAAGTTCCGGAGACTTACCACTACCGAACCTGTTTAATGCCTGTTTAAACTATGCCTTCTGCAGCCTCTTCCATCATAACTATCAGCTTCAGTCTGGGAAAGCCGAGGAAAGTCAGCCAAATAACTACGAAAAACTTCAGCACAGAAGAAATGCTCCTTGCTAAACCAGCTCACGAAATGCCGCCAAAACGCCTCGCCCATATCATCGGTCGACCTCAGAGTACGCTCCTCCGGTGTTTTCACCTCATGAATGCATCGATCGGAAACTCGACGAATCTCTTCATTGCGCAATTTTTCACCTATGCTCATTAAAAATTTGTTTAACATAACCTGACCCTGGTAGCGTTCGCTAGTCTCGTGCTACAGAGCCAGCCTAAGTAAACCTATCACTAGGGAATCTCCCCTAGGCTTCACCCGGCATAGACTATCCTTGAGACCCTTAAGCTTTATAGTCTTACTTGGTGCGAGCCGCTGGCTATCTTCGTTCGTCAAGGATCTAATCCTATCCTTAAGCCTCTCTAATGACCTATTCCCAATAACCGCCCCCATTAGTTGCCGCTGCACTAATCTAATTAGCTGCTGCCTTAAGTCTCGCCTGCTCAGTAAAGACAGATTGAACTTCCAGGATCCAGCCATTCTAGGCTTAGCATCAAACCCTATCCGGACAGAGATGAGTCTATGATCTGAATAACTCCGGAAGACATGTGGCTTTTAAATTATGTCTAATTACATGTGGCTTTTAAATTATGTCTAATTACCTAACCCATGTAGCGCTTGCTAGTCAAATGCTCCAGGGCCTCCCTAGCTACACCTCTCTCTAGGAGACCCCCAACTCCGCTATCCCTGAGAGCCTTCAAATTGTTAGGCTTGTCAAGAGAGAGCCGTTTGCTTTTGAATGACCTAATCATACCCTTAAGCTTCTCCCACCACCTATTCCCTATAACCGCCCCCATTAGTTTCCGCTGTACTACGCTAGTTATCTGTTTCTGGAAGTCGCGCTTGTCCAGTAAATACATTAAACTTCCTGTAGCCAGCCATTCTAGGCCATACTATCTAACGCCACCCGGGCACAAACGAGTTTGTGATCCGAATAGCCTAACCTATCTAGTAAGCCCTTCTTATTGACATTCTATCCAGGTAGCTAACCACCCGTGTAGATGGACACCTAAAAGCTCACGTCCACATCTCCCCCTCTGGTTGTTCGACCCGGTATATATCGACGAGACCAAACTCGAGGATTAGATTAACCAAGTTACGAACGCCAAACCTCCCGCTAGCTCCCAGTCCACTCTCTAACTTGGGGTCCAGGACGGCATTTCACTCCAGCATTAAGACAAAGCGCGGTGAATCTACCCCAACTGCCGAAAATACGAGACTCGCTTCTGCTGGTCGTTGCCGCATAAACCGCAACGATCCGAAACGAGCCACTTTTCACGGAATATCGACTACGATCAACCGGCCCACCACATGCACATGGAAAGCGTCCAGCCTCGCTTCCAGGTTACGTTTCACCAGCAAAGAAACCTCTCTGACCTCTTGGATCCCGTATGTTGAATAGACGACAAAGTCGTTAGACAGCAAACACGCATCGTTGCAAACAATGTGGGTCACTTGGATCGCAGGGACATCCACACCGAACGACAAGAGGTTAGGGAGCACGTAGGCAGTCTTACCCCGATCCGTCATGCTCTTCGCATTCAGACCGGCTATTTTGAGGGACATTCTTTTGGTCTGAAAATAGAAAAAAAATTCGTCAAGCTATTCACATACCGATCTACCTGTACCGAACTCTGACGTAATCCGCCCATCTAGGACAATACCCGCGACATCCGTAAGGTATCTTAGTTTGAGCGCCCTACATAACGAGGGATGGGGCAATATAGGGACTATCCCTGGACAAAATCTATAATTTTTTTGAGTTCGAGTGAAACCAACTCGAATAATCGAATGTTCTGGAATACACCCTTGCACTAGAACAGGTGGTACCAAATCTTCAGGTACCCCCACGTGTCCCTAATTTTATGTTATAATCCAGGATGTAGAGAAAAATTTCAGGGATCCTCCACCGAAGGTCAATTTGAACAGAGGTCCTAGAAGATTTTTTTTTTTTTTATGAGCAGACAATCCTTTCTCTAGCTCCTTCCTATCAACCTTACATATCACATCTTGGCCGGGAATATATTTCTTCTTTTATTTTTTTTTATTTTCCTCAGCCGAGTGGGGTGGGGAAGAAATTGACGTGTGAGGTGGTGTAGATATTGAACTGAGGGAAGAGATGGATGGAGGCTGGAGCGGAATACGGGAAGAGAAAGAAGAGAGGCTCCTTGCTTTTTGTACTTCCACAGTTACTTTAGGGGTGGCAGAGACGGATAGGGACATGGTTTTATCCATGTACATATCCTGCCTACTCCGCCTAAAGATTTTTTTCTAAATATGTCATCTTCCACTTCTTCCTACTCCTCTTTAATGATAGGGCACGGAGGGAGGCATTTCCTCCACCTCCATTTCAATCTCTGTGTCTGGTTACGGCTGCTGCTTCTGTTTCGAAATTCAATTATTTTTAATTATGCATATCATTTAAAGGGCGCTCTTTTGTTACATGAGATAGAAAATATATCTTCGCTGATATAAAACCAAATTTTTTCATCGCAAAATTTTATATATGTCTTTTGTTTTGGTTGGGCACACAGATTAGAAAGATAAAGTTCCAGATTATCAGTTTTTAGAGGAAAGCTAATCAGAACCATTATTTATAGAAACGATACAGGGAACCTCCATTAGTCTGGTAAAAATGCATAGACGAATGAAAGACATAGAGAGGAAACCGATGGTGTCGTAATCTAATTTTCTATCTGGTATTGTCATTGTTAATCACTTGCTTTCTGAGGAAATGAAGTCATCATTGTTTTTGGTCCATAAGTATGAACGCAGACACCAGCCTCGTGACAAAAGTAAATAAATAAAAAGCTTGAATTTTTTTTTACTTCATTTGCTTTTTCCTTCTTCTTAACGAATCTTTGAATCGGTTTTTGTTATATAAAACTATATATTGTTATATTATATTTGAACCGTTCTTTTGGTAATAGAAGAATGCATTTAGCAAAAGACGCCATTCAGCTGTTTGCCTAGTTCTGGTGAATGAAGTAGTTTGCTTTCAGGACTAAAGTGCGACTGAATTGGAAAAGCCGGCGGCCCGAACGTCATATTTTCTTCCAGTTTTATGTGCGATTGCTGATTGAAAAATATTAGCCCCCGGAAAGAAACGCTAAGCTTATTTATGGAAAACACAAACGAAGTCCTGGAAGACCAAATGGAAGAACGTAGTTCCCAAGGGCAAAACGAACAGTAATTAGAAATAAACAAATTAATCAATCAATAAAAAAGAGTACCCCAACTAAGAAAAGGAAAATAAATGAAATTAACTAGAAAGGAAAACCAATTAGAACACACAAATTTTTATAAGAAAGAAATTACGGGAATATACATATAAGTAAAAGATAAG
The DNA here is from genome assembly GCA_963932145.1 of Acanthosepion lycidas. Classification (NCBI taxonomy): domain Eukaryota; kingdom Metazoa; phylum Mollusca; class Cephalopoda; order Sepiida; family Sepiidae; genus Acanthosepion; species Acanthosepion lycidas. The sequence goes on along the minus strand of OZ010577.1, from coordinate 127,400,614 downwards.
AAAACAACAATAACAGACTAAAAATATTAATAAAAATATGCACAAACTTTGCGTGAAAAACTCGTAGGAGACTAGTAATAAAAAAAAGTTTTTGGTTAGGTATATGACAGGATCTTACCTGTGTTCGATTCTACACAAAAAAAAAAACAGATTTCGAATACAGGTTTTCGAGGCTTTTCAGCTTCGAACAAAGGTCAACAAGAAGGTTCTACTTTGGAATCGCTGGGAAAACCTGTCCTGATAGTTTACAGAACGTCGACCATACCCAGTCTTGTGATTGACGGATTTTTTTTTATCCCTATTTAATATAAAGTTAACTTTGTGTCTTCCAATGCAAAAAAAAAAAAAGAAAAAGAAAAGAAAATCCAGGATTAACCACTCCTGAAATTCACTGTTCGAATGCTTAAATATCATATTCAGGCTGCGAAATTGTCATCTCACTCTTGTATATTTGAAGATAGCTGGTGCATATTTAGAACGATACCATTTTAACTACGATTTCGATGTTCGAATTTTGCCTTGGCCGATTTGTGAGGGTGATGCAATTAATAATTTTGATATGGGTAAACAGTGGGAAATAATTTAGGCGTGTCACAGGTTGGGCCAACCTAAAATAGGGAATGTAAAACTGTTCGGATGCCGTTAGCAAGAAAGTTGTGAACCTACTGGCCTTGTTCAAAATATTGATTAATCCAGATTATGCACTCTTGATCAGAAACTATAACTAAGGTTTATTTAGTACAAGTGATTTTTAAACCGGAGCTTGATGCTATCGACATTGAACAAATAGAAACGATTCTGAACAGTTGTCTACAACAGTGATTACAAAGCCATAAGTATACGAGTATAAATCGAACCGAGTAGTCAGTCATAGCTGGCTGTTATAATAAAAATGAAAATATAATCCCATGAGAATATCGGACTAAATATTGAAACCCAAACAAAACATCGTCTTTTTCGTAGGCGGGATAATTTTGTATTTTCGCTGGTTTGGAATGCAACATTATGTGGTAATTAATCATGTTTAACTTAAACAAATAATGCTGTACATTATTCTCATTTCCGCAATTTTGCTTAATTATTCAAATTTTAATTCTTACCTGATTTTCCTGTGTATAATAATAGAAATTTTGTATGAAAATTAAAAGCAGAAATTACGTTTTCAGAAAAAAACAATTAAGTTTTCAGAAATTTTTAATTAATTTAACCTTACATTTGAAACAGCAGTTATACAAAATCTCCCAACGCTATACATAATTGTTATGGTCCGGTTCCTTGTACCACTGTGATAGTCCAAGGTAGAAAAAAAAGCCCTTTGAACCCGTATAAACGGGTTCAGGGTCGGTTTACCTCCCCAAAAGAGACTCCGCACTTCGGCGTAGCCTCGTTCGGGTTCCTCCCCGCCCGAAGGCAGAGAGTTCAACCGATCAGCCGGTCAACCGGTCAGCCGGTCGCCCGGCATCAGACTGAACAGTATTTAGTCATCTGCCCGCCCTACGAGGGCATCATGTGGCACAAGGCCGGTTTAATGTGGGATCTCCGACCCCGTGGGCTCAGCCAAAAATATACCCTTTGAACCCTTATAAATGTGTTCAGAGTCGGTTTACATCCCCGAAAGACACTCCGACTTCGGCGTAGCCTCGTTCGGGTTCCTCTCCGCCCGAAGGCTGAAAGTTCAACCGATCAGCCGGTCAGCCAGTTGCCCGAATTCAGACTGAGTTCTCTGCTTCCTCTTGAGGCGCAGTATTTATTACGTATGGAATAGTCCATTATGTTATTATGGGTAAGGTCCCATAACAATAATAAAGCTCAAAGTTCGAAGGTGTTGATTTTTTATAAAATGTATTAGATATGTAAGGAATATTTATTCATTAGGAATCAGCATGTTTGAAGGCATTTATCTGAAAGGTAGGAAATTCACCAAAATTGATGGAAAATATTAATAAAAGAAATACACTATATCTGTTATGTTCCGATAACATTAATATCGCAATAAAATTCTATAAATTATGTACTTTTTTATTTTCTTCTGTTTGAAAAATTGGGCAATAATTCCAATGATGTGTTGTTTTATATTCCCCCGTTTAAAATTAGAACAGTTTATTCACAAGATTTTCTTGTATTTTGATTATTACTCGTTTTTATAATATTTCTCTCTTTATTCTTAATGAAACACAATATTTTTTTGGTGCCATAAAAGTTGGCTGTTTCCTTGTCATATTTACGATATTTCAGACGTTATACGACCCGGCCTTATCCAGGATCTGTCAATATTTCTGACATTAGATATTTTAATTATTTACACTATTTACATTGTTCGGACCGTTGTACTCATCTTTCAGAAAATGGTTCATGTTCTTAAGTAAACATGGCCCAGTAGATAAAAGTTCAACACCTGTCTACAGAACAGGCGAACAAAAGCTTGGGCAGTGGAACTAAAGGGAAATAACTGAAACTGAGATACTCAAAACAGGCATGGCATGTGGAAATAGAACTATCTTGCTCGGTGGACGAAATAAAAAGTTCGGCTCCAAATTGCAATGAAAGTCCGGAGCCTACAACGCCCTAAAGGTCGTGAATATGACAAAAAAAATGAGGAGAACTCTCCGAACAATGTAAATATTTACAATGCCAAATCTCAGAATTATAGACAGTTCCTGAAGAATGCCAGAACATACAACGGTCGAAAGGTCGTTAATATGATATCAAAGATGAGGGCAACAGTCTGAACTATGTAAATAGTGTAAATATTTACAATACCACGTCTCAGAAATATAGACAACTCCGGAAGAAGAACGGAACATACAGCGACCGAAACGTCGTGAATATGACAACAAATATGGGGACATCAGTCTGAAGTACGTAAATAGTGTAAATATTTACAATATCACATCTCAGAAATAAAGACAGATCCTAAAGAAGGCCAGAATATACAACGGCCGAAACGTCATAAATATTACAACAAATATGAAGACAACAGTCAGACCTATATAATCACTCTAAACATTAATAGTTATTTTGTAATCAGGATTAATTTTTGCATCAATAAACTGGCTTACCATTACTAAACTTTTCCCTGGCTGCGTGAGTAATTGTTTTTGTCAGGAAAATTTATGTTCAGTAGACATCTGTATATGATATCAATGTTTATCTACCTCTTCATGTAGATCGCTAACTTCCATCGTCTTTGGGCGATTCAATACTTTGTTTTCTGCAAGAGAAAACTAGCTTCAGCAATTGCATAACTATGTTCCATTTGCCATATTTTTTATTGCATTATTTAAGCAACTAGAAACATATTCCGTTCCTTCTCTCTATCTAGATGCTGCATCCGCTTTCCACGACTAACTTGATTAAGCCTTTACCTCTGTGCTCTCTGGAGCATCTTCTTTAAAGCTGATGGGTGTTTTTCCATCAGACTTTTTGCCTTCTTTCCGCTTTCTTCTCCTTCCCAATCCTTTTCCGTTCCATGCAGTTACACTTTCTTTTGTATTTCATAATCGTTTTCTTAGTGAATCAAAGAAATCCCAACCAAGAATCAATCCAGAATCTGATGATAGCAATTTAAAGAACGCACAAATGTCCACTTGTAAGAAGCAGCGTTGTATAATATAGCTTTTTATGATGTAATCTGATCCTATTAGTAAATCCCATCAAATCCTTGAGGACATCTTTATAAATCAATGCCCCGGTAATGATGCACTTATTTTCAAAAGCATCTGCATATATATATATATATATATATATATATATATATATATATATATATATTATTATTATTATTATTATTATTATTATTATTATTATTATTATTATTACAAACAGAACGCAATGTTCGTTGGTTCTTGTTATATAAACCAGTTTACGATAAACTATTTCAAAACAGCTCATTAAATGATCAATTAAGATCCTCTTCGGTGGTTAATTCTACTTTATACGTGTTCATATGTAAATATGTAAATATATATAAATAGATATATAAATATATAAATCAAGTTGATAGAAAAGATAGAAGTTATAAAAAGAATGACATAGAAAACACTCGTCTTAAACAGGGAATATAACAACACGCACAGACACAAACACACACAGACACATACAAAATACTTTGATTTAAGTATACCGCCCACAAGAAAGCGAAAAATATAATTTTAACGACTATATGCAAAAAATAAAATCCATAACACTAGAGACGAAAATTTTGATAGTAACATCCCGCGTAAGACAATAAAACCAAGACATAAAGCCTTACTGAATGTGAGATAATCTGAAAAAAATATCACGATATTATGGAGAGTGAACAATAAATTGGACAAGAATTAATAAGACAGAAATTAACGTTTAACATTGCATTTAGGTTTTTGAGTATCAAATTTGATTGGAAAGTTAGAAACCGAAAGAGAATTTCTCAAGCTAGTACTGCAAGTAAAAAAAAAAAAGGGAAAGAAAAATCTTTCAGTATACGGTGAAATCTTGCCATTTCAAATATTAAATAATGAGAATTACTATTAAAAATAACAAATGAAAAGAAAGTATTGTGAGACCGGAACCTACCTAAACAATAGACTCTTCTAGTCTTATATTATGTAGTCGACATAGCACTCTAGGGAGAGTGACAGGGAGTGATTAAGCTATGTAATGATTTTAAACTAGCCGAACTGATGCCGATGATTTTAAGTGCTTAATATTCGCACAAGGTCTAGTATCTGCAGAAGACGCCGAAGTCAGACGACTGGTACTGACTACGCTTGAGAACGAACAAGTATTGACTCTCCAAAAACTGGCAGAGGACTGTCAAAGAGTAATATATGTAAAGCGTGACTCAAACACTATCAAGGAATCAGGTGTGACTCAGATTAATAAAATCAGAAGCAAGTCTACCTCCTATTCCCCTCAAAAAGACAAAAGGCAAATCTCATGTCCTAAATTACGCAGTAACCAAAACACAAATAAGTTAAAGAAACCGCCCGGACCATGTTACCATTGTGGTAAATGACATTGCATGAAATTCTGTCCAGTTAAAAAAAATTGCAATAAAAGTGGGCATACTTTCACTTCGTGCTGGTATGCTAACAAAACGAGAATACCCAAAAATGAAATTAGGCAAGCTCAATCTGACAATATTGTTGATAGGAATTTAAGAAAATATGTAACAGTGGATATTTTAAATAAGTCCATTAAATTCCAGCTTGACTCGGGTTCTGATATTTCAACTATTAACTGGCGTACTTGGCGAAAATTGAACAAGCCGACCTTATTAAAAACGGATAAAACAGAAAATCGGCAACTGGCGAAAATATTAACATTTTAGGCGAGGTAATACTTACAGTAACACTAAATGGAGTTACCAAAAAGCTCAAAGCCTACGCATCAAAAACTTCAGACAACTTATTTGGAACTGATTGGATAGAAAAATTAAATCTTTGGGATTGCCCAATGAGTACATTTTGTCGCAAAATACAAAGTACAACGTCCAATTTGGTAAATCTATAAAAGGAACTCAAACAACAATTTCCCCAGGTTTTTTCTGGCGGCATTGGGAAATGTACTAAAATGAAAGCTATGTTCAAGGTGAAGGACTGTGCACAACCAGTATTAAAAAAGAAACGAAATGTCCCTTCCGCTGCTCTAGAACAAATCAATAAAGAGGTAGATAGACTCGAAAAGCAGGTATTCTGTCAAAAACAGATTTCAGCGAGTGGGCAGCACCTACGGTCTACGTAAAAAAAAAAAGTCCAATCAAATACGAGTATACGCAGATTTTTCCACAGGGTAAACGATGCCTTGCAAGATCACCACTATCCTCTCCCAAGCCCTGAAGAAATTTTCAATATCTCAATGGTGGAAATTTTTTTCTAAAATCGATCTCTCTGACGCATACTTTCATATAGAGGTGGAAGAAGAAAGTTCCAAATTGCTCTGCATAAACACACATAGAGCGTTGTACAAATAAAATAGACTGGCTTTTGGAGTAAAGGTTGAGCCTGCAATTTTCCAGCAGGTCATGAACGCCATGCTGGGCGATCTTGACTACGGAACAGCCTATTTGGATGATATACTAGTTACTAGTAAAACTATGGTAGAGCACCGGAACCATATAATAAACGTATTCGAAAAGATACAAGAATACGGATTTAAGGTTAAGGAGGCAAAGTGTGACTTTTTCTTACCAGAGATTAAATACTTAGGACACATCATAAATAAAGATGGTCGTCGGCCGGATCCAGAAAGAGCCAATGCGATCAGAAACATGCCGGCCCCAGATAACGTTCAAGCGTCACAAAGTTTCCTCGGCTAATTTTTACCAAGGGTTCATTAAGAACATGCAAAATTTGAGAGGGCCTCTCAACAAACTTTTAAAAAAGGACAAACCATGGTCATGGACCCCGGAATGCCAAGACGCATTCGAGAAGATCAAGAAAACACTTACTTCAGACCTCTCCACCACACATTTCGACCCTATTCTCGACATCATAGTTGCAAGTGATGCAAGCTCATACGGCATAGGCGCTTGCATATTACATAAACTGCCAGACGGTTCGCGAAAATCTGTGGCTCACGCATCAAGATCTCTACTTCCAACTGAGAAACAATAAATCCCAAGAGGAAAAAGTATTAACAGTTTTATTTTTTTCTCTCTTTTTCAAAAAAGAAGCTGTTTGGAAGTGGGGTATTGTGAGACCGGAAACTACCTACACAATAGACTCTATATTAAGTAGTCGACATAGCACTCTATGGAGAGTGACAGAGAGTGATATAGTAAGCTCCGCTTACACTATCTCTGTAATCTGTTGTTAATATATCTTTCTTACATCTAATCCGTGTTTCGTGTTTTACTTCTGTGGGCCCAACTTTGGCACCCACATCAGAAAGAATGAAAAAAACACCTTAAACCTTAATGCAAGATAAAACGTTAAGGAAAATATGCGCAAAGCCTAAAAGAAACCACCCGAAACAACATAAAAGACAATTAATATTGAAGCCGAAGTAATCACACCATATCTCAACCTAGCTAATCGCATTCGTCACATTTAACGACCATAAAAGAAAAAAAAAGAAAATATATCGGGAAAACAGAAGGCCCCTGGTAAAAGAGAAGTTAAACAAATACATATTCTTTACCAACGAAAAATTATGAATATCCTAAGATTCTCAAAACATGTATGAAAACTAAAAAAAAAAAAAAACACTGCGAAAAACACGTAAAAATAATGTGTAAAAAATTACATCAAAAACTCAAAATGTTGCAAAATTTGCCTGTATGAGAAATTAGAATAAATGACCATATCCCATTTTTAAATGTAGACACATAAATAAATTTCTAGTACGCAACTTCTCAAAAGACTAAATGTAATCAGATAATCTAAATAATACCAACATCATGCTAGCGAAAGAAAGTAAAAACCAAGGAATATCGAATATTTTAACTTAAGAATCTAGTTACAACATTTTTCAAAAGAAACACGTCCTTAAACGATATTTAAGCCGTTACACAAAAAGTTTTAATTCTACATTATGGGCATTAAGACCTAATCTAGTCTCGCAAAGGAGGTCAATTATTCAGAATATTCAGAATTGAAAGCGTATAGTAAGCAGACTGGGATACCTTTCCCGTGAAATGATTTTGACGAGGTTTCCAGTGAAATGTAATCATTATGCATTGTGGTTAATATGAGAAACTAGCTTCTATTTTCCTTTATCATGTTGATAAAGGATCATCACTTATACTGACTTAAATCTTAGGGTTGTAAATGATTAATAATAAAATATTAATGTTTTTCCTCATTATTGAGGGGATGTCTGCAACTGGAAAATGCTTCGACAGTAATATAAATGGCTGTATTCTAACACGGAAATATTAATGAATATTAAAGTTTATATTCTGATAAGAGGACATGATGTATATGACTTGTATAACCTTTGTATAATATGTAGAGCAAAGTGTTAATTAGAGTATACATCGATCATGTTTGTTAAATCCAACTTCAGGTACAAACTCTGGTTTATACAGCATCTATGCAGCAGTAAATCATGATGGAGTTTCTGAGATACCACAACGCTTTGAACAAGCAAATTCATTCAAACCGTCGAACATGTGACTTCGTGTGAGTTCAACATACATAGACTGCTTTAGAAAGATTCCTTGACCGAATTTCATTCATAAAACTTGAGTAAAACACTGGGATGGTATTAAGTAAGTTTCCAAAGGTGCAGCATGCTTGGATAACCTACACTGGGGCCGATGTTATCAATAAATGATCTTCTTAACAAATTCACCATAGGGAGATTCTCGTGATCGTTAAACTCGTCCACACCTGAATATATATATATATATATATATATATATATATATATATATATATATATATATATATATATATATATCAAATATGTGGTGCAGTTCAATTTATATTACATATTTTTTCGGGATAACAGCTGCGACATTACTCTATTTATTGAAAAAATTAGTTCATGCCACATCTACTGAAAAACTCCTTCAACAAAAAAAAATTCTCAAATTACCATATTAGTAAAAAACGCACTCTCTTAAATTTTCAAAAACATTATACCTTAGCGTTGCGACTGCACGCTCCAAAATTTCTTATCCGTTAAGAATAACACATTTCCAAAAAAAAAAAAATATTTCGATTCTCATTTAATCTTTCGTGTCCCGCTACAACCTGGATTTACTGAAGAAAAAAAATTCCATGCCTGAGGATAGCTGTAGGTACAGCTGAAAGTACTAGCAAAATAAAAAAAATACCTTATACAACTTGGAGTTATTAAAAACAAGTATCATTACAGTCATCGATTGGTTCGTAGGTTAATGTAACTTTAATAAATTTGTTTACGAGGGAGCTATACCGTTGTTATTCATAGTAGGATTTTTTACTCGACGTCAATGTCCGAAAGTTTTCTTTCACAATAGAATATTACAAAAGCCAGAGGAATTTCAAATACATTGCATTTATGTCTTTCTTTCCCTGTGGATATTCTTTTTACTTCTAAAGATTTAAAATAAAGAATTTATTCTACTTTCCGCAATAGATTTAATTGTATAGAGAAATTACATAACATAATTGAATACATTACATAATTTGATATAATAACCAATACAATTGAAAATACCATAAATATGTTTAGAAATGTGTGACATAAGTGAATAACCATAAAGGGACACTTGTTTAAAATATGCGAAGTCTTATCCACTGGCCATGGCATATTGTCTGATAGGGCATTACCGATGCACTTGAAGAGCCTAATTTGGCCGATATGGGAAAATGATTTGGCAGAAGCATAAAAGTTTTTTGCATGTGTTGTCCAGTTAAAAATATGTAAATGTCTGACGAACGAATTTGTTAAAATGAAATTTGATTGAGGATATTTCAACGCTGGATGTCTGAAACTTAAAAAAAAAAAAAAAAAAACTTTCTTGAATTCACTTCTTGATGCTTTCCCACTACAACCGCTCATAAACGGATAGACGCAGTGCGTCAGTCCCAATTTAACATAACTGAAACTCTTAATGACCTTTGATATTAATCTTCTTAACACTAGCTAATCTTCGAGATTCCAATCACGAGTTCCTACTGCACATAAATTTGGATTTCAGTAGACTACTTCAGTCCCTGAATTTTTCATGAGTTTGTCTTTTTTCGAAATCTACAAAAAACATTTCTTTGGTTCTCTATATATTGTTATGTATATTATTTCTCTTTCTTTTATCTCTCAATTTAATCGACATTTTTACAGAGCTGTTATTTTGAAATTATCGTCTCTGGCTTTTTAATGGTGACATACATTCTCCACAACATCAATATCTAATTATTGCAATGTTTTCAAAGACTGAACATTTGTTAGGATTCTAGAAAAGGTAGGCACAGAGAAAAAATTTCCTTGAGCTTAGATCCAGCGTTGCCAGATTATGCGAGTTTAAAAATATATGTTAATACATTATAGTAGCTATTATCTTTGCTTTCATGGTTCAAGAGTAGTACCTCTTATTTTCCTTTCGTATCCAAAATTTCAGTGCATGTTCTATTATAAACTAGCTTAAATACGGACACTATCGAGTGTTTCCATCGGGCCGCTGGTCTGAGATAGTCATAACTTCTTCAAGCTAATCGTAGTCGGTTCAAGCTAGTCATAGCTGTGATACTACCAGTGCAAGGACGCATCCTTGTGACAGGCCAGTATCAGAATATGTATACCACTAGAGAGAGAGAGAGAGAGAGAGAGAGAGAGAGAGAGAGAGAGAGAGAGAGAGAGAGGTTTACACACTAAAAGTTCAATATCTGCATTTTATATTATCTACTTCTAGGCAATATCACTCTTCAGGTTTAACTATTTTTCGATATTGATTTTAAATATTTTTATTTCATTAATTAACTGTTCATTTAAAATTTTTGTTTCTAACATTTCAAGTATATCTTACTTTACCATGCGATAGCGAGCGGGCGAAGCTTTCTACTTATAAATATATATCTTGGTTTGATAAAATTTGACCAGGTTCAATCTTTTGCCACACGAACAAAATTGAAATTCTCAGAATAACTTATATCTTTCACTTATTTTTTTCGAGTATACAATATTAAAAATAATGCTTAGCTATAGTTTGTTTAGATGCGTCATCAGTCGCAACATAGGTTTCCGCCATATTTTATCAAGACTGCAACCTGAATTTATACACACAGAGCAAAAAGGCCCACAACTACAATTCATACATACTATACATGTCACATACATCTGCACACACATATAGAGGAATATATCGTTTATCCTATACAAACGCACTTTATTGAATTGTGCTCTAAATGAAGGATACACAAAATTTTGCGTGAAGCTATTCGCAAATTATTTTTGTAATTAGTTTTTTATTCAATTTGAAAGGAAAATAACACTCCAATAAATAAAAAAATATTAAAAGTTGTAGTTCCGTGTTTGAAGATTAATTTAATTCTTCGTTGATACACGCATATTCCGCTACAAATAACTGGTGACACACACACACACACACACACACACACACACACACATACATACATACATATATATATATATATATATATATATATATATATATATATATATATATATACTAATTATTCGACTCGCTAGCATACTTTTTCAGATTTCAATTAATTTCAAACAGTTTCTGCTTATTTATATGTTTATGAATCCCAGTGAATGAAATCAAAATCATCGATCGATAATTTTGATAAAGTTTATTAAATTGAATACAAGCTCATTGTAAAATTTTCTGAACAAAGTTGACTTACCAGGCATCTTACTACGGCTTCTCTATTGACAGCGTTTCCATTTCCCCGTTCATCAGCTTCAAACACTTTTTCATTAAGCGTAAAGATTCATTAAATTGATTAGTATATAGAATGACTTGATTCATTGATTGAATACTGAAGTGTGGCAATTCCTATATAATATTAGAATGTTCCAATGATGTTAGTAACACACAAGAAACAAGGCTGTGTATAAAATATGAATAAGAGAAAAATGTCGTTTAGTTGATGAAACTGGAAGTGGCATGGAACCGTAGAGAAGAGGGCTGGAAATCTTGTATTGCCCAACAAAGCTCGTGTATTATGAAATGAAAAGTTATACAGGAAACAGGCGAGATTTGTGGTATTTTCGTGTCAGTGTCAGCGCTGCCTTGGTGTCGTGCGTTTATTCGCGCATTAACGTCTCAATTTGTTGCTGGTTGATAAACTACACGAGCATTTCACACACACAGTTGCTTAGATATTCAACTTTGCTGGAAAAGTTCTTGACAGAACTCGAAAACTGATTAATTTAGATGATTTTTTATATGTCCCGGAAAGGGATATATTTGTTCGAAGTAGCAAAGTGGTTGTTGACTACTGTAACCAGGTAGGACAATCTAGCAGGTAACTGTAATGGACTGGTCCTCGTTTTAGAGGTAGGCATTAGGCAAAGACAATAGGCGTTGTCAATAGGCGTCGTCCCTGTACCTCCACATCAGTCTGTATTTATGGCTGACACCAGCCAATCATATTAATGTGATGGGGAACCCAGGTTTATGCATATTCATTACATCAATTTTCTCATATTTTTGTTTTTGTTTCATCCATTGTATTCTGAAATGTTTCGTGTTTGGAATCTTGTATTTGTCCTGGCGGCATTTGACTTCCCCGACCACAATATTTGTGGAAATTTAGAAAATGAAATAAAGACTTTCTTTTTTTTGCAATTAGCTTCCACTGTTTCCTACTATTAAGATCCTTTTGAACATGTATACAAAGATCCGAGAATACATGCTTTACTTGAAATTCTTTGATGTCATTGTATAATGACAGAATATCCTGGACTCTCTCAGAACTTCAATCGAGCTTTCGCCTTTCGTTGCATAGTGAGAGATGAGGTCAGTAGCGGATTGGAAGGGAACGATAGTTGCATTCTTGTAAACCAGGAAGTGAAAAAAATAATTGATTTGAGTTTATGTGCAATGCTATGGTTAGGAGCACAGCTGTTTTTACATCCGCTTGTTTGCAAGGTGGAACCGAATTTTATTTCCATCCTTCTTTAACATCTTGCGATAAAAATTAAATATTTATCTTTGCCCTGGGCGGATAAATCACTTGTGCACAAAGACCTGAAACTCAGCAATAAACAACTATACGCTTTACATTTACTTTGCTACATGGTTGGCATGTTTACCTTATGCTAAGTCAAAATTGTTATGCTTTGTTTTCTTCTGTCCCTCATCTGTCTCGTGAGTATCATATTTTTCAAACCCTTGTTCCTCATATGTCCCAGAAACTTATAGATTGTTCACGATATGCATATTCTCCAAAGCTTTCTTTCTCGGTTTGATGCTTCTAAAATATTAGGTTGGTGCAAAAATAATGACGTCATAATGTCGTTTTTTGACGTATTTTTAACGTCAAAAAACGACATTATTACGTCATTATTTGTGCACCAAACTAATGTTATTTTAGAATGCTCATCGTTACTGACAAATATCTTCCAGCTCTTGAATATTTTTAGTCACTCCCAACTTATTTTTATACAAAAAAAAAAAAAAAAGATTTATTAAAGACTAGCAGTAGAGCCCGGCGTTGCCCGGGTATGTAACAGTAAGAGATAGATCAAGTATCGACCATCATAAAGACTGAAAAATAAAATTGACAAAGATTATTGTTTAAGGTTTACGACCACGCATGTCTTTTTTTTTTTTTTTACGAATTGGTCAAACCCAAACTCAAACAAAAACATTGTTTTCAATCGTTATGAGTCTACAGATTGAATAGAATTTTATTAAACAATTTTCTTGTAAATGGAATTTTTAAAGCATTCTGAATTTAAAAAATAAAGTGTGCAAGACAATAAGAAACACTATCTGCCAAGTTTTTTTGAAATCGGTTGAAAAATGAAGGAAATCCGATCCCATAAATAAACGAACACACACACACGCACACACACGCAAACAACCTGGGTTTTATAATAAGTATAACTTGATATGAGTTGTTCCCCTTTCATTCTCGCCATGCCTCTTAATCATGTTTTCAAATTGATTTCGTGCAAAAACAATTGTGTTTTTTCCAATTGTTGGCGCTGTCAGAACCACCGCAAGGCAATTTTACGTAGTCCTGTGAAGTTTTGTTGAAATCGGTTGAAAAATGTGGGAAATCCGATCCAATATATAAACGTACAGACACACACACACAACCTGGGTTTTATAGTAAGTATGATAAATGAACGTCTTGTACAGTTTTCTTTTTTAGAGTGAATGTTTGATTCAGATTATCTCTTAATCTACCATTTCAGATGAACCTAACCTGTTTCTAATACATAAACAACAATTCGGATACTCGCTGGGATAAACAGCAACAAATGTCCGTACTACATTTAGTCCGATTACACAGGTCAATTATCGAAATCTGTAGACAGTATATCGTTGAACGTATGTCATCTACATCAGCTGCATATCCCCAGAGATTCAGTTCAGGCGTATGCAATACTTGATATTTCTTTTGTATTAAAAAATACTTACTGAGAAACAAGCTCCAACTGTATTATCCTATTACAGGTTGTCATGCAAAGGTCATTTTCGTGGTTCTAGGAATAGCACAATAAGATTTCACAAGCAAGTTCGTCGGATTTGATTTATAACCGAACAAAAGTTCATTGTCTCTTCAGATCAAACGAAATTCGATACTGCCTGATACAAAAGAAGTAACAATATACTGGTAAAAATGTATTCAAACTGTAACAATATTCGATCATCTGTAAGTAAATAAAATCGGAAAAACATTATTAACGAAAAATATTGTTAGAAAAGTCAGCAGGAAATCTCTGAAAGATACTAGTAAAAATAGTTATTCAAACAATTTCAAACTAGTCATTCAAGTAAAGTTTGTTATTTTTTACAAACTAGTAGCTTGGTGCAAAAATAATGACGGTTTTTGACGTTAAAAATACGTCAAAAACCGTCATTATTTTTGCACAAACCAAATATATTTGAGATTTTACTAGTATCCAATCATATTCTCAAACCGGAATTCTCTTTTGAAGGCATGGATATGTCGGTCAAAAATCAATTAAGTTTTTAAACTTTTAATTTTGCTGTTGCTGACATTTTTTGTACGTCTTATCAGAGAAAATATGATAATGCAATTAAATCTCTCTCTATTTATTTATATATGCATCGGCAGACGTTCTAGGGACGCTGTGCCAGAAGGAAATGCGAGAAAGGTCAACATATGTTCGTTTCAATCGATAAATAGGAATACGCATACTAAGCAAACAAAATAATGCACTGGTATACGCAAAAACGATTTTTAAAACACATACATGAGCTTGTTAGATATCTGAAGAAAATGTCTTGTAACTGTCATGCCAAGTTGCTTAATGGAGAGTAGAGTAGAAGTATAAACACCTACGCTTATCACTATTACAGAGGCAGTGATTATTTAAAATGATAGGAACACTGACTTGTTACAATGAGAGTTGCCAACGCAGTTCTCTAAATCGACATGTAAATGGACTGTGATAAGAAAGTCGCAAGTAGATTTAATATAATGAAATTCGGCAAAAGCTTATGTATTTAAGAATTCACCTGCATAATGCAAGTCATATATTTATAAACATGTTTTTGTATACTAAAAGATATATCAATTCCTTAAAACGTACACTAATATGGATGTGGTTTTACTCTCTGTTCCATACGTTTCTTGCTGTATGAGCAGCGATAAATTATGTAAGGCGGCGACTTCAAAGCGACCGCCCGCTTGACCAAAATAAAATAATGGATAAATAAATGAAAACTTTTGGATGCAATGAAAGCTGAGTATACATTCACAATTCCCGCTCATAGGCTTGTATTAATGCACATAATTGGAATTGAGGTAGTTCTATAGCGCCTGATAATAAGTGCAGTCTGAATTTCGGTGCTGTTCCGATGGAGGCTGTCGGGGGTGCCAGTCGCGCATCGTGATATGTAGATGAGCACAAGGTTAGTAGGAGGTACATTGGGTGAAATACTGATTTCATAGTCGGAGATTTCGGGGGTCGACAGGCTTTGTACCCAAATGTCATCTACGTAGCTACATAGACCGTCCAAGTCCTGAAAAAAAAACAAAAAAAAAACGATGAAAAACATGAAAGTTAGGGTTCGAGTATTCTTTTCTGGTTCTTGCATTCAGTTTCAGTTTCTGAATTTAGAATGTTACAAAAGAGGTATCAATAATAATAATAATAATAATAATAATAATAATAATAATAATAATAATAATAATAATAATTGCGCACTTTTAAATTTTTTATCACTCGACTGTAGCAACATTATATGAGAAATATACGTGGACAAGCTTTCTCCACTCTGTGTTTGCATATATATATATATATATATATATATATATATATATATATAAATATATATATGTGTGTGTGTGTGTGTGTGTGTGTGTCCTAACAATACTTTTTAAAAATACAAGATGGAAGACTCTTTATTGATGGCACACAGATTTCTTTCATTTTGAGCTGAAGACACCTATGCAATGATGGTTAAACCGGTAGTCAATAAAACTGTTTTCCACTTGTCTGACTTACCATATATATATATATATATATATATATATATATATATATATATGTATGTATGTATGTATGTGTGTGTGTGTATACATATACACACACACATGCACATATATTGTATATTTGGGTGGTTTCTATGAAGCTTTAAGTATATATTGCACAACGACTGAAGCGGGCAGAGATGAGTTGAAAATGCTAAACCGATCTGGGTGGAGCATACCATTTCAGACGGGCGACCCGGATATATATATATATAAATATATATATATATATATATATATATATATATATATATATATATATATATTTAGGGAAAATGAGGAATGTCGGCGGATTAAAATGCATCCCACAACAAATTTTTAAAAAAACGACCGAAAACAGTTTCTGAAAGCCCATATGTAAGTAAAATAATTTTAATATTTCTCTGTAAATGTATTAAACGTTTACTATAATACATGTATTATAAATATTACATGTAAATGCATAAAAGTATTAGGTGTTTTTCCAAATCTACTTTTCTCTCTCTCTATATATATATCTTTCTATAGACGTACACAGATATACATATATATATATGTATGTGTGTGTGTGCGTGCGTGCGTGTGAGCATTTATATGTATGTGTGTATATATATAAATATATGCATATGTGTGTATCATATATATATATATGTGTGTGTGTCTATGTGCATATGTTAGGGGATGCTAACTTACATAATCTGTAAAGGATGACAACCGAAAAATCCAATTGAGTTACCTCCCTTGTCGCTGGTCGAACCTCGATACTTTTAAATCAAACAGAGTGACAAGCTTGCACACACGCGGTATTCATGATTTTTCAATCTAACAAATACTTGCTATTCTCAGACCGTAAATGAATAAAAGTTGTTTACTTATGTATCAAAATACATTTATCTTTTATTTTCATTAGTTTTGTTCCTCCCAAACTGGCATATAAGAATATATGAGTTTTCAAAATATCTAGGACATTCTAACGAGCATTACTAATGCAGTTAAATGTGTTTACTGCTGTTTCTTTGGGCTTTGATGAGAACTGTTTTCATTGTCCATACATAACTGTTCCTCTCTTTTATGTGTTTTTCTCTGCGTTTTTTTTTTTCGATATTGGCAAAATAGATTAGGGCTTACTTGGTATTGACTCTACAATGTAATTTCACTCTGAACATGCTGTAGACATTTACTCCAAGCAAATTCTTTTACCTGGAGTACGACTAATCTTATTATTTTCATTTGTAGCACTGTTTCATATGCTTCGATCAAACGATACGAATATCATGTTCTTTTATTATTACATTTGTCTTGCTGTGATAATATTACTGGCAGACATCCTTGAACTTCCTTGCTTTAATATGCTCACTTCTCCTTATTAATTATTCTCTTGGAATTTTACAAGTTGTAGGGCCTGAGAGCTAAACATGACATTTCCCAATTCTGTGAATATACAAAAGAAAAGATACATTTATCCTGGTGGCAAATATTCATACCTAACATTAATACATCGATATATGACTGGCGGCACTCAGAAATATTGTCTAATTTTTCCCCTTTCTATTGCTATCATGTTTATTAAAATTTCATTAACCTCCATATATGATTTAAATGGCTGTTTCGACATGGTTATCGCAACACACACGGAAATAACGATTTGATTGACGATTCAGAAATGTCAACCCTATCTTATTTGTATTGTGTTCATTCAGGATATGTTCGATCCTATCTCTTTATACAGACCCATCCCTTTTAGATCACAGCCACCTTTGTGCCTTTACCAGTCTCATTCGGTCATCCATTAACACTAGCTCGTCGGATAGGAGGCCCACTGCCTTCCCCTGTTTCTTTTCAATTCACTATGCCTTGTGGGTATCAAACTCTCCAATCACACTTTTTTCATTATGTGTGCATGATTTTTTTTCTGATTCTGTGTATAAGGGTGTTTTTTTCCATTTTATTTAAAACCTCCCTCATTGCTTTCTCGGTCTTCCCAGAATTCTTCTGCCAAACCACATATCTGTTACCTTAAGTCTTCTCTTCATTTTTGAGGAGAATGTCCGGGATTCGACTTCATATAATAGGATTGATATTGGATGAGAGATTAGCTCTTATTTCCTGGTTGGTAACGGCTTTTTCTTGTTTCGTAATACATTGCTTAGGATGCGAAATGTATATTTTGCTAGTCTAATTGTTTACTAACAGAAGAGATTCATTCATTTACAAACTGCTTGTTAGTGGTCGCTGATCTTCGAATTGATAATATTTGTCTGTGCTTAAACTAGTGAAATCGGATGGAGGAAAAGGGCTCTTCTTTCAGTGTTATATAAACATTAGCCATACGTTAATCAATGGTATGAAGCATAAATAGAGAAAAAAAGATCCTGGAGACATACTGGTTGACATGATAATCGAACCCTTTGACTTGTTAACTATGTTAAAGCGATTAATTTGCACATCCTCTTTCCTTAATCTTGGACATACGAAATCTCTATTGATTCTGAGAATATCACGTTACTACTATGTATAAAAGAAATAAACGAAAGCAGACAACAAGAATAAACTATTTTTTAATTCGAAAACATCATCAATAACTGAATGGATAATAACAACAAGACATTAATATTATATTTTTCTTTATAATATTAACTGAATGTGGATGCGTTTATCTATAAGACTGAAAGAACGACTCGTTCTTTATACAGTTTCAGGAATTACCCTAATCCACCTGCCATGTTTTGTCTTTTAAAAGCCATATGAGACGATAATATTTGACTTTTATTTTTATTTTATGTCGGACATTTTTTAACTATTCGCTTCCAAGATTAGACACGACATTGGTCAACAAGTGATTCACATAACTATCATATTTTGGCTCCACCATTCTCATTCCAGATGAATAGTCTTTTGTCTTCACTTTTATCTTCTGCTCTTTTCAGTAACTGATTTCCACATCGTTACTTCTGACGACATATTGGTCTTGTAAGTAATTTTGTTCCTAGGTGTTTTTGAGACTTTCTTAGTAGACATTTTTTTCTTTTAATAATTTTATATGCATTTGTTGCCTGTATACTTTTAGTGTTACCTTCACTAGCATGATGCGATTTTTTTAGATAGCATGTGGTTGTTGTACTTCTTCCTCTTCTTCTTCATCCTAATCTTCTTCTTCTTCTTCTCCTTCTCATTATTATTATTATTATTATTATTATTATTATTATTATTATTATTATTATAAACACCATATGATGTTCGTTGTTGATACATTTTTTGTTTTTAGTTCACTACATATCAAATCTTTCTATTTTCTTTGCGTTCATTTGTCACGTCAAATCAACAGGAAACCTCTGTCAATTAGCAAATCATTTTAAGTTTGCCCGTAAGAACAACATCTGCTTCATTGTCCACAATAGATGTCACTGTCTGTCTGCTACTCCCTCATAGGATTTTCACTCAGACATATAGGATTTAGAAACTGAGTCTAAGGGTCGGAATACCAACAGTCTAACTAATCAGTCACGCATTCACACTGAGTTTTTAACAATGCAGAAATACCAAATTTTTGATAGAGTTTTGGACCAACGAGAAATCAATACATCTGTGATTGTTATGGAAAAATATAGTCTATAATATTAAACGCTATCCTTGAACCAATTCGGTAGTAAATATCTGTTTTATTTGACTTAAAATATGGTAAGGACATATTGTTGTGCGCTCCGGCCCTCTTCAGGTGGTTGGAATGTCGAACTGAACTTTATTTCGTTCACTGGGGTAGACTGTTCTAGTTCTACCTGCCATGTTTAATGGATGTCAGTTATCAGTTATCTCCTGTTAATTCCCCTCTGAAAGTACTCCACTGTCTTAACCGGGTATTGAACTCATACTCTTTGGGACTTTGCGTCCTGTCACTGGATCTAACCAACAACTTTATCGACTGTAACATGTGCCCCAATGAGCGAAATAATGGTTTATGTTCGACATTCCGACAACGTGAAGAAGGCTGGAGCGTACAACGGCCGAAACTTTGTAATAAATATGGCGACAATGATGAGGACAATAGACCGAATAATGTAAATAGTTTACATTATACCTCATCTCAGAAATATAGACAGATACTGAAGGATTGAACTTGTGTCTGTTCACTTTTCAATGTAAGCTTTTTAATAATCAATACATAAGCGAAATGATAACCGCATCCAATAATTCCCCCCGTGTGAATCAAAATCACTATATCAGTGAACTTTCCTAAAATACAAGCACGTAAATCATTACACCATTTTCGGAACCCATACCGTTATTCAAATTAAATTGCAAGAGTCCTTTAAAACAAATTAATATCAACTTTAAGTACATTCGATTTACAACTGATAGAACTAGACTTATACATGATACACCATGCTTTATATCAATATCCAATTATTCTCTCACTAGAAAATAAATTCAGATGTCAAGAGGTGTTTTTATCATGATTGTCATCGTTTCTCTTTATAATGCTCGATACAGGCAGCACCAGTGCCAAGTCTACCCTCCTCCAGCAAATTTTTGATCTCGCTCTTCTTTTGAGATAACTGATGCTCGGAGGCCAACTCCACTGCATCTTAAGTAGAAGATTTGGCTATGTTCACAAGCGATAAGAACACTTTAAACCGGTAATCACACGGCATTTGTGGGCTAAAGTTGATAGCACCGTTCCTCGTTTATACCTGTTCATTCTTACTCGAAGGAGAAGTAATTACTCTTAAATAGAAACGAATTCCACCGGTCTACAATAAATAATCGCTGATAAAGCCGTTCGATAATATAAGAACCGAGGATTTTTGCAGAATTGAAATGTTATAGAACCTTTGAAAGCGTTTGTAAAAAAATCTCATCATTAATTACTAATACGGACAGGCGATGATCCAAGTATTGTTTTGATGGCACACGTTTGTCTCAGAAATGCAACACGTCGAGACAAAAATGAATAAGAAGACATGAAAGAGTAAAACGGAGAAAATATTTATTAAGACTGAAAAAATATGCACCTCTTCTGTAAAATACTGATAAAATATTAGTGTTGCTGCATATCTACGGATGATAATGGGTGTGTCCCCAAAATTTATGTTGGTCTGCAGTTAGAGATTCGTCACTGAAAGGATCCACAAATGAAGCTTGTCTCGGAAAATAGCTACCCGACCCACTTTTATACGGGGTCTACGGGAATTTTTGGTCGAGCCTACGGACTAGGATACCCCGGTTTAAATCCGGCCTTGTGCAACATCTGACAACGTGGGGGTTAGTAGATATCCTGCAGTTGGAGAATCGTCTCCAGCTGTGCTGGTCAAACTCTCTGCCTCCGGACAGGAAGGATCTCCAGACGAAGCTATGTCGAAGGGCATAGTCTCGTCTCGAGAAATAGCTACGCGAACCCGTTTTATACGGGGATTACAGGGAATTTCTGTCCTAGCTTAGAGGGTACGGTAGCCCATATTAAATCCGACCTGGGAGATATGCAATTGTAGATTCATCTTGGAATTCATTTGACTCACTTCTAGCAGTAGACTACATCTTCTACGCGCTGTATCCTAAGTATTATCGTTTATTATCAAACTTTGTTTGATTATTCTATTCAGTAACCTTCCCTAGGTCATAACAATTAGATGAGAACCATAATAAAAAAGTGTTTTGAATTCCGGTTTGAAATCTGGTATCAATAAATAACAAACGCAGGAATGAATATTAGAAATTAATGTATTAACGTAATACTACAAACTGGTATAGCAGGTTAGTTCCAGTAATACCTGTTAGTAGCAATATATATATATATATATATATATATATATATATATATATATATATATATATATATATATATATACAGAGTTTGGTATTAAAGTATCGCTGCATGACTTCTTACTGAGTCTACGTGCTCACTCAATGTGACTCCTACAACGCTGTTACCTCACCCTCACTCTTACGGTTACCTACAACTTTTTACACTCTCACTCTGGACTCGACTCCTCAGTCTTTCTCGGTATTTATCGAGCCACCCACGAGGATTGAATGTGGCACAAGGTCGGTTTAATGTGGGTATCTCCGAGCCCGTAGGCTTGGCCAAAAATATAGCCTTTGAGAGTTCAAAGGCTACACGGGTTCAGGCCCAGTCTACCTCCCCGGACGAAACATTGCCCATCGGCAAAGCTTCGTCAGGGTTCCTCTCTGCTAACGCAGCGAGTTCGACAGGCGTCGCTTACAGTCAAAGACTGTATCACGACTCAGCTAGACTCCTCAGTCTTGCTCTCTCGGGTCTTCACGTTGCCATAGTATAAGTATACACTGGCTGAGTCCATTTGTATAAAAAGGGGAGAACCCCTCAAAAAGGATTAGCTAAAATTTACCAAATACGAGATTGCCTAAGATTGGATCAATAATAATATTAATTATGTTATTAAACCTTTTTTTAAGTAGCCACCAGATATTCTCGAAATGTTCTTGGACTAGTAGACGAAGTAATTTATTCCAATCATGTTTGGGAACTGATAGATTGTTTGGAAGGTGTATATGTGTAGGAGTACCCAAATTTAATTTGACATATCCTCGTGTTCCGATAATGATTGATCTCTTTGAAACTTTATAGTCACAAAGCTCGTGTCTATCAACATTTCATCCGAATATATATATATATATATATATATATATATATATATATATATATATATATATGTATCTATGTATGTATGTATGTATGTATTTATGTATGTATTAATAAAAAGAAAGAACAGTAAGATATATAATCCGGTGTTCTTATAGATATTTTTATTTTTAACAAAAAAGTGCTCCGTGTAAATTTACAGAGCATTAATATTATAAACTGATTGATTTAATATATGTTTTTTTCGCTACACAGTTCTAACCATGTTTCAAAAATGGAAGCTAAAAGCTACGAATTTAATTTTGTAATTAAATTAAAGACATTAGTTGCATTTCATCCTCAAGCGAATTTTGGAGTAACTTTTTAAAATTACTGGGTTTTAAAGACACAGCTTAAATCATAATTAACGTTTCCAAGGTTACAGATAAATCTACTTCAACTGGACAAGGGGTGTCTGGGTGTTTATTATGTCTGTAATTTGATGTATCCGTTATTAGTTACGTTTTGGTAGGGGGTAGGGATGTATTTTTCAATGAAATCTGACATCCGTTGAATGCATTTCGTCTGGATTTTTTTTTAAATATGGTTAACGGCAAACGGCATTTTTTCTATTTTTATATTTAAAGATTTTTGGGGGTGTTTAGGTTAGAATACGTTTTATATAACTACGATTTGAAATATTTTCATTTTTAATTATTAATTTTTAATATACTATCTTTTTTAAGAAAAATTAAATGTATTAGAATAGTATGTAGAATTATTTTTACATAATTTGCCAGAGGAGGGTAGTCAGATACAAATAAATTTGAATATTCTAATATGTCTAATACATTTCTGAATCGCTGACCTAAAAAAAATTAAAGATAGACACCAGAAATGAGTAGACATTTTGTGGTGACACACACACAATGGACGATATAATCTACACTTAAAGATCGGAAGATGAGAGAGGAAAATTATATATATATATATATATATATATATATATATATATATATATATATATATATATATATATATATATATGTATGTATATATATATAATTATATATATATATATATATATATATATATATATATATATATATATATATATATATATATATATATATGTATGTATGTATAAAGTTTGAAAAAGTGAGGTAGGCTGGAAAATATCTAGACTGACAACTGTTTTGAGAATACTATGCACATTTCATCTGAACATGACTTTATAAAAATATACACCATTTATTTTGGAGACTATGCATGCACTAATCTATATCAGGGTTCATTGTCGTTAACCAGGCGATCTCTTTTCCATATTTGCTCTTAAGCAAATTCAGAACACATTGGATAATGAGTAGTAATTTTATTTTTCGTCAGAGTAAGGAATTTTAACACACACAGATATATGTATATACGATGGCACTTATACAATAAACGTATGTATAAATTCGAAATTTACCCTTTCTTGTTAACAACAGGAAGTAGCTAACATTTTTTTTTATCTTAGAGGGTGACAATTTTTAGCTATTGGGAATCGAATAGCAGCGAGTAGAATCAAAAGAAACCACACATTTGTAGAGTTTCGAAAATATTAAATATCATACCTCAACAATGGAATCTAACAAAATCAATTGAAATATTAGGTTGGTGCAAAAATAATGTCGTTTTCTCACATGGTAACATATGTGAGAAATCGACATTATTTTTGCACTAAAGTAATATATTATTGCTGCATATATGTATAACTTTAAAGCACGAACAACTTATTTTTAAAAAGTTAAAATTAAATAAAAAATAAATATTGCCTCGTGACACCAATTCTAAAATTTTACTAAATTCAAAAAAATTGTACTTCCTAGCCAGATGAAGACTTAAATGATGTAAGAGCTTAGACCATATTACTTTTTCATTTCTTGATGGAATTAACTCCTTGGTTGCTAAGGATTCGTAATTTGCAAAAGAACTTCATTCAAAATGCCTGTCGTTTTCAATAGTATCTGGCTTAAAGAAAATTTTCTACTTAGATAATCATAATCTATCTATCTATCTATCTATCTATCTATCTATCTATCTATCTATCGTAAATTACGGTATACAAGTCAAGTTTTCAAGACTAAAATTCTAGGCGTCGATTTATATAGTGGGTATAAAATGCAAACATTTACAACTGAGTTGTGTACAAGTGGGACAGCACACCGAACAATTATTCTATGCCAATTACGAATCTTCCAGCAGGGTGTCAGAAATATATCCAAACAAAAGTTGTGTTTATTTAACATATCTGCCATATTAACACATAAATAAATATATAATTATAAAATAGTAACACATATTCTGTATTCTATTATAATTAGAGCGAAAATCGCGTTCACTATGCCTTCTATCTATCTATCTATCTATCTATGTGGCAAGAATATAAATATATATATATATATATATGTGGGTGTGTGTGTGATAAAAATATAGTTTTAAGGTATGCTATATTTATAGAAAAAAAAAATTACTCTATTTGCTAAAAAGACATGAATAGTATAAGGTGAGCTACAGTGACGTTAAATCGAAAACCTTTGACGCATTCATAATTGTAGTGAAATGCAGACGATTATTATATCAAGTCCAGAGATTGTCACGTTTTGACAATTATGAAATATTAGAGAAATAATTGAAAGAAAGAGTACGCCAGTAGGTGGAACGTGTCATTT
Organism: Acanthosepion lycidas; assembly: GCA_963932145.1. Classification (NCBI taxonomy): domain Eukaryota; kingdom Metazoa; phylum Mollusca; class Cephalopoda; order Sepiida; family Sepiidae; genus Acanthosepion; species Acanthosepion lycidas. The sequence goes on along the minus strand of OZ010577.1, from coordinate 127,375,217 downwards.
TTCTTCGATTGTCATTAAACATCACGTTTCTCATAGAGAAGCTATAAAAGCAGCATCGATTCAATATCTATCAGCTGAGAACTTAAAGTAGCAGAAGAATAGCCCCGGCTTTCCATTGTTCCAGCTAGAGACATGCTGTTCTTTTCAGTGGGCAACAAAACAGATTTATTTTGGGAGATGGTGTAGAGGAATAAAGGAGAAAAATCTGTCAATGGCAAGTCCCAACAAAGATTCTATTGTAGGTCAAAATATATATATGCAGAATGTGAAAGCAAAATGTATTTGAGGTTTCGTGTACATTTATAGCTACACACGATGTCAACAAGTCTTTGAGCAATAGTAAGTAAATACATCTTTATTTTGATGGGATCATGATCTTCGTCGATTGTCACATGTCTTTGGTTTTGTGTTAGAATGAATCTTGCTCACACACACACACACACACAAACACACACACACACACACACATATATATATATATATATATATATATATATATATATATATATATATATATATATATATAAACAAATATAGATTTAAGGTGTGATATATTTATGGGATATAGTGCTCAATAACATAGATAGATCTTATGTAAATATAAATATAAAAGTGAACATTGAAGTCGACACTCAGAAGCGACAGGCTGTTTCATGCTGGACGCAATCGACAGGCTGACGACTGCGTCCAGTATGAAACAGCCTGTTGCCTCTGAATGGTGATTTCAATGTTCACTTTATATATATATATATATATATATATATATATATATATATATATATGGTGGGTTATACATAATATCCAACATCGATAAGATAACATGGAGTTTCATGCAGTTAACTCAATCTCCAGGTGTGAAAATATAACTCATGACGAATAAATATACTAATATAGTATTTATGCGTGTATGCATATTTTTAACTTAAAATTCCCATATATATATACATATATATATATATATATATATATATATATATATATATATATATATATATATATATATATATTTAAAAATATGATTCCATCGCTACATAAGAGTTCTCATGTTTCAAAAGAAGAGCCGAAAACGTCAATATAATTATTTGAATTAAATTGAATTAAAGTACCACGGTCTGTTCCATCTTCAAGTTATTTTTTTTTAATATCTAATTCTTGAAATTTACCCGTTTTATAATTCATTATTAGTTATTACAAAAAGTTTATATATATATATTTGCATACATATCTTCCATTATATAAATATATATGTATCGACACACACACACACACACACACACATTCACATTGCAAAATGTCAAAGAATATTCGTTGATATAACAAAAGATAACTAAAAACTTTCCGAATAAACCTGATATCCAAGTTCCGTAGGCACTTTTGTTTTAATCCTATTATACATTTCCTAAAACTAACACATAGTTCCCACAATATCCTTTTGCAAGCTGGATCATAACCGATACTTATCTTAATGAGAGCCTATAAATGTCCCAATTATGTTCAGTTCATACGATTTGCTCAATTCCTACGAAATATTGAACGTCTCTCACTTCTCAAGGACGCAAGGCCCAGTGGATAAAGACGTTGGTTAGATCCAGTGACTAGTCGCAATGAGTTCAATACCAGGCCACGGCAGTGCTGAACCAAATCTTGGAGAGTTGAGTTGAGTTAAAGGAAAATAGTTATTTAGACCTCCGGAAGAGGCATTGTACGTGGAACTAGAACAATCTATCCCGGTAGACGGAATAGGTCCGAAAAGGCTTCGGGTCGAAATTCCAATCACGTGAAGTAGCCCAGAGCGTACAACCGCGGAAGCGTTGTGAATATGGCAATGAATATGGAGATAAGAGCCCGAATAATGTAAATAATGCAGGTAATCATAATACTTAGTCTCAGACATTTAGACAGATAAAGGGTTTGGTTGGAAATTACAATCACATGAAGAAGGCCAGAGCGTACAACGTCCGAAACGTTGTGAATATGGCAATGAAGATGGGGATAACAGCCCGTGTAATGTAAATAATGCTAGTAATCATAATAGCTCAATATATATACAGATACTCTTTTTTTCTCTTTCATCATTTCAAAAATATAAATCCATTTTTCGTGATACATTCTTTTTTATTTCTCTTTTCGGAAAACTATTCGATTTTTTGCAAAAAAATAACTCCTTTTTTTTCTAAGTAAATTTTTGTTCTATATTTAAATTATTACAATTTGTCTTCTTAACTTCATAACTCAGATAATCAGATTTATTTCTCATTCTTTTTAATTATTTAAAGCGGCAAATATAACTGGTTAAATACATTTATGTTTGGTATTGAAATATTAAATCTAAATATTCTGAGGCATTCACCAAATCAATCCTAATTGTTTGGATGTATAGCTTTATATACGAATGTATGATTTCCATAAGGATTACGGTATTTCTACAACAAGCGATTATGTATGCGATATCGTTATTTTCAATTTAATAAATGATAAAATTAATTGTAATTTCCAGCATAAAATCTTAAAACCAAAGTTATACTAACTGTTATGGCTTTAATGATAATATTCTTAAAAGCAATTTTTATGTAGTACGTTTTTATTTTCATAAACTGACAGTTGAAATTCAAAGCCTAGCAGACAATGCTAAGTGAAACAAGAGAATCTATTGTAACATATTTGGCACACATGGTTCTGCACTACTCCAAGAACGAAAAGAACATGTCATTTACATTAGTTTGATTATTTTATGAAGAGTAAGTGTTTAGAAAAAGAAAATCAAATTTGTCCACCAATTAAGCATTTTTCAGATACAGATAAAAAGCAAATACGATTCAACGTATTTTTCTATTATTTTCTTTGGTTAAAATATTGGAAACAATTTTTCTCAGTGACTTTTTATAACATTTAGAAATAAAACTTTTAGCTAGTCAAAAATATTTGGCTTCAGGTTAGTTTTAAATGTTAAAATATTTCTTAATACCTTTATTTATTTCGTTTTTCCAAACATATGGAATATTTTTTCAATCACTGGCATTTTTCTTGAGAAAATGTTTTTTTTATATTCATCTTTCCTTTTTTTCCTTTTTATATCAAAATCTATGTTTACTTTGGTGAACAAGACTAAAAAATGTCTAATGTTTGGATTGAATTTATTTTTCTACCATATCCATCTTCTCTGACAGAATACAGTCATCTCATCTTCAATCTTGTTGTTATTAGAAACATTTTTTTTTATTCTTCGTGTCTCTTTGGTTTGACAACTAATTTCTTTTAAATATTCAACTGCCGCGGATCGACTGAATAGATGTAATTTCTGAGAAAATTGACGAGATTAAGTTTAGACCTAAAAACAAATTATAAAATTATACATCAATATTTTTTATATAATGCCAAATTCACTGACAGTTAAATCATTCATCTTTAACAGAATAGAAATCATTACAGTGAAATCTGCTTTTCAGAAAGTGCACGATGTTGAAAGAACTGAAAGTAGAATTTATAGTGAAAAATCTGGGATTGCTATTCTCTGCCCATCCGCCAAGACAACAACCATGTCTGGACAATTTCGTTTTAAATAAAACAAAAACAATAAAAAAAAAACAGTAAGCCGCTATTTTTTCCTAAGAATATCCAGATTATAAACGTATCGGAAG
>OZ010577.1:127326579-127366579 GCA_963932145.1 Acanthosepion lycidas | reverse complement strand
CAAAACGGTATCAATATACTTAACATATAAAGAAAACACGAATTATTAATTAAAAATTAATTTTATAATCAAAATATTCGTTATTATGAATATTAATAACATGATGAAACATTTAAATTAAATTTCTGTAACAGAATTCTTAATAATATGTGGGTGAATAGGATGTTTTTCGTATATATGACGGCAGTTACGAAAATGTTGTAGGGGATTCACTCACATCATAAAAACAGAAATAAGTTTCGTGTTCACGGATATAAAATCATACTTAACTGAAAATAAAACGTGCAGAAATAACAAGATAAACACAGTAAATACTGTTTCTTTTATATTACCACATATTTTTGTGTGCATTTCTGTGAGTATTTTTTGTGGTTACAATTGTTTTATGGTACATGTGATACAAGGGAGAAATTTACTCCGTAGTATTACAAGTCATATCACAGAGTGAGGAGTTGGAACGTGTTGCCCGTACCAAGGTTCGTAGTGAGGAGTTTGAATTGTTTGAGTTTGAAACATCTTTTTGGCGAGATGTCCGTATTTCTGACAGGAAAATTTTTGTTGCATGCTGGGAAAATTTTATTATTTAATTTTTATTTAATTTATTATATACAAAGTTTTTATGTTACTGTTTTATTTTATTTTATTTATTTTTTATTATTATTAATTTATTATTTATTTTATTAATAATATCCCTAAAAATGATATTTCTTGTGAAATTGGCTGTTTAGAATAATCGCAAAAACGTAGAAAAGAGAAAGAGAATATTGTCAAGACAATGTCGTTTCTTTTACATTTTTGTGCTATATTTTTAATAATAATTAAATTTACTATTGAATTTAATTTTCACATTAAATTTACGCGATAGAATATTTAGGAAGTGCTATTCTCTATCAAAGTTACCGTGAAAAATATTACATTTTTATTTCTTAATGACTTCTATTTATTTCCGAAGGACAGTAAAATTCAACATACTTTTAAAAAATACTTATGTTAAAGATAAATCTAATTATTCATAAAAACTAATTTAATACTTAATATCGTTAATGTTGAAGAAAAACAAAGAAAAATATTAAATTGAAATTAAATTGATGTGATAAATTCTTCATGACACTTTGAATTTCGTATCAAAAATTTTATCTAAAGACAAATTATGTAAAGTTCAAACAAAATAAATAAACATTATATTTATTTAGTATCTTAAATAATAAAAACAAGTTTATCCAAAAGTAAATAGTAAAGATTTCTTTAAAAAGAAAATGAATTTATTAAACCAATTCCAGCAAAGAAAATTTCGGTATTAATTTTTCGCCTCCTGTCGCCTACTGAACTTAGTTATTTCCACGCCTAACATTATGAATAACCCTTATCTATCTATCTATCTATCTATCTATCTATCTATCTAGATAGATAGATAGATAGATAGATATAAAGAGTGAGATACACACACAACCACATATATATATATATACATTGGAAAAAAAATTTCAAATATTGTTTTCAATCAGAAATATATTATTTGTAGAAAATGAGTAAATTTATTGCAGGGTTTAAGAGACTCAGTCAAAAATTTATAGGCTACTTGTACATATTTCTTATTTTAATTTTTTACCAATTTTGTAAGCACTAACATAATATTAATGCTTAAGGCTTTTATGAATAACGGATATATTGTTATATATCATACATTTCTATCTGAAATTATGTTGATAGAAAACATTTTCATTGATCGTTATGAAAGATTAAAGGTAAAATTAATATAATACTGTCTAGGCTATTGATAGTTTTACAGTGTTAGGAATAATTATTCTATAACTTAAAGGCAGCCATTATGGATACATTTCTGCACGAATATATGATTGTGTATGTGAGCAGTAATTCTTAATATATACAGTTTAATTGAAGATGATCGAATTGAAGTATATACAGGTTAAATTGAAGATGATCGAATCTCCTGCAACTCTTCTGGACGGTCTCCTTGTTTAAGTTGCTAAATCCTTGCTCTCAGTTCATCTTTGGTGTAATAATGAGTTTTGTTTATCTTTCGCTCATCTGCGTCCCATACATAGTAATGAAGGTGATTGCTGCGTTGGGGGTTACATGGCCAGATGTAAGTGGTGATATGGTCTCATAAAACGTCTAACAGACCTGACTGGGTTCTCGTGTGGCATGACGCTAAGTCCTGTTGCCAGACATATGTTCTTCCAGCCGCCACCCACATAACCGAAGGCAGCACTACCTCCTTAAAACTTTTGATGATTGCCTCAATGTTGGGTCTGAAGCCCTGTGGAATGATGAAAGCAATACAGCATGCCGTTTCCAAATTTTTTACGAAGTCCATTGCGTCATGGTAATTTTCGTCTCACAGACGATGTCTAACTAACCCTACTGTGCACCTGAGAAAATCATGCACGAAATTAAAATATATTATGACAAGAGTTTACCCATCGCACATTTTATGACGACATGATTTCTTCTTTTATTTACGAAATGGAAACATATTTAAGTTTAACTCATTAAATATTTTAATGTTATCATATAGTAATTGAGGAAGACTAAGAGAATGAATATTTCTTGTAATGTGAATCAAACACTGAAAAGAAGACACTTGCATATGCAAATCTGTATCTCTTGAACACTAAATTCAACTTGCATGAATTTTTTCCCACAACATAACTTGAGAATTTTAGAGGAGAAAATTTTGGAAAAGAAAAAGTTGGGAACTACTCCTAGTGATCAGCTGTCAGGTGCAGCTGCTGATGATTCGGTCAGCACAAAATTATAAACTAATCTATTATAATCTATTATAGTCATGATTGCTCTCTTTCTTTCTCACATACATACATGCTATATATATATATATATATATATATATATATATATATATATATATATATATATATATAGTTAAAATCAGTTGGTGTATAATGCAAGTGAATCATATTAATTCAATATAAAATTTAAATAAAATTAAATATTAAAACTAATTCACACATAGAGCTCAAAGTTTTAATTAAACAAAGCAATATATATATATATATATATATATATATATATATATATATATATATATATATTGTGTGTGTGTGTGTAAGAGAGACAGAGAGAGAGAGGCGATATTCAAACCAGTCAATGGATAATGAATTATTTGTATTTCAATAATTTATCATTGACTGGTTTGAAAATATATTATTTCCATTTACACGGTGATAATGATCATCACCTAATGTAATCTTAATTCGTATTTTATTGTATATATATATATATATATATATATATATATCGTCAGATCAAGTCTTCCATATAGATGGCATTCATGGCGTCAAACCCGTTCATATATATCCAAACGGTCGGTCGACTGTATAAAATTTTTTTAGCAGATCAATGCTTAAAATGGTTTTGAGCATGTGAAGAGTGTCAATCTCAGCGAAAACCGACTTCCCACTTCAGATATAGAATTACAAATGATGAACTGTTAAAGATAAGAGAAATCACTTCACTTGTGAACATTCAATAGTCGTACATGTACCACGAATAAAGAATAATGAATAATCAACATGCTGACTTTCACATTACCCCCAACAAAAGTCAAATGTGGAAGCCCCCATCATCACTGGCAAGTATATTACCAGTGAGGGAACTTGAGAAACGTATTTCCTGAAATAATGTTTTTAGAGAAAGATTTTATAAATTTCAAACAGCAGCAGCATTAACTGTCCTCTATATGAATGCTGAATATTTCCTTATAAGAACATGGCTAATATTCTCGTTACCATTAGAGATGTGGGGGAACAGATACTACATTTTGATCCTAAACAGATGGCCAGGGATTGAAGAAAGTCGTAACGTTAGCAGGACGGACTGCTCGGTCAATGAATATCAAGTGTTTCCTTATATAGAAACCGACAAAATTACCATTAATTTTAACATGTACGCACAGAATCAATCCATACATACAGATGGGGGAAATGTATGACTAAGTGTAAAACGTTTATTTGTGAAATTCTATGCATACATACGACAAAGGAGTGCTGGGAATTTTATATATATTTTTTTTGTCTATATATATATATATATATATATATATATATATATATATATATATATATATATATATATAAATATATATATATATTTATATATATATTTATATATATATATCAAGCCGAATCAATTTAGAGTCTTTTAATTTTTCTTTCTTAATCGAAACGATATATTTTAAAAAATATTCTAAAATTTACAGCACCCCTCTGTCGGGTGCATGCGCACTCCTACCAACATAACAATTCTAGTCCTGAAGAACGAAACGTGTCGTTATATCTATTAAAATGAAGCAAAACTGATGATATACTATCACGTTCTCCACCAATAAAGTTTGGTCAGGCAAAGTTTAATTGAATTTCCTAACGCCCCACTTTTATTTGTTTGTACATTATGAACGGAATAAAAGCAGGGATACTGGAGGAGGAGAGAAAAATTGTACTTTCACCCGAGTTCATACAAAGCCAGGATGTATTTTCTTGTATGCTTGTACCCTGACATAAATTCAGACATCTCATTTTAAAGTTCACCTCCTTAGGAACGGGACACTCATGCCAAACTCATGTGTTTGGAACAATAGCAACACCAATATTATAAGGCCCAACCTCGTCAAAATAGCCCAACGCACGCGAAAGCACCTTCCACTCACCACTGTCTCTCACCTTCCACGTCTGGCCGGCTAGTTTAGTAAAATTTCTATATTATTCCAGTTTTAAAGATGACCACTAATTGCATCATCCTTCCCCAAAGCTGCTCTCAATACATTCCACATATTCCGCACCATGGACACATTCGCTCTCCACCTCTGTCCTGCAGGCTACTTCCTCTGCCTCACAAGCCTCGATAAAACTGTTTTATTCTTGCATCATATATATATATATATATATATATATATATATATATATATATATATATATAAGCAAATATATGGATATAGATCCGACCGTATATGCTGTTTTAATGTTAATATAATGTCAACGTCGGACGTTTCGGTCTAATAAACCATCTTCAGGATATATTCATAAAATATAATTAACATTATCAATTCAACATGACAAAGACGATGGGCATAAGAACAAGACTTATCCAAACAGATAACTGAAAGTTTTATATGATCAGCGTTCCGTTTAAACATGGTCACGTTGTCGTCACGTTATTGATAATGTTAATTATATTTTATGAATATGTCCTGAAGATGGTTTATTAGACCGAAACGTCCGACGTTGACATTATATTAACATTAAAACAGCATAATTGCATATAAGTATTTTTGTTTGTTTTTTCCGTATATTTTTCTTCATATATATATATATATATATATATATATATATATATATATATATATATATATATATATATGCAGACAGACAGACAGCTTCGCAGTTTCACAGCTCATCAGTGTGGCTAGACATCCGATTGCTTCAGGCCGGAATCGAAACCCGAATATATATATATATATATATATATATATATATATATATATATATATATATATATATGTATATATATATATATATATATATATATATATATATATATATATATATATATATATATATATATAATCCTGAAGACCTAGGAACGGAACATATTTATTGAATATATATATATATATATATATATATATATATATATATATATAGAGAGAGAGAGAGAGAGAGAGAGAGAGTTTTTACTATTCTTGGTAGAAGTAAGGCATCTCTTCAATTTTTAGTTGGTCAACTCGAATGCTTGGAGATGTTTCATAAGGCTCAATTCATATTTTTTTTTATTTTCTCTTTTTATCTTTAAAAAATGGATCAAGGTGTAAATTAACGTTAGGTTCACCCTAATTAGAGCAACAAAATCTAGGAAGTTGTGGTGGTCCATAATCTCTTACCTTCTGAATCGACAGTATATGAGAGAATAATTATGCGTATATTAAATCTGTTATCTCTTGATATATTTTTATCAAATTTCGGTTAAAACCTTCGACCTTTCCTGAAGTTAAACATCTTCCGTTATTTGTAATAAGTTGACATAGTTTTCTTATTATTCTTTAAGTTCTTAAAAATTGATAATCTTGGAGAAATTTAGTGTATATTGTTTTAGCTTCAAATTTCTAAATTCATAAAGGAAGACTGTTGCCTAATTAATAACGATATTAATGTCCAGGATGAAGACACTTTACTTACGTTATATTCGAATTAGATTTTATTGCGTCTCAATAAACCAGATAACTCTTTCCGAACAAACTTAATGACCAACCATCTTATATTTAAGAACGATAAGTCTTTGAGTACTCATTATTTTCAATTATTGTTCCTATCTTATTGGCATATCTTCTTTCTCTCTCTCTGATTTTTTCCCAAATGACTATCTTATGCCGGCTTCCTATTCGTCTACTTTTATTTTGTCTGTGTGTCGCTTTTTCTTTCTTGTTCATCTCTTAATGATGACCAATTCACTTGCATATACCGCTGAGCGTGCATTGTTTAAGAGAGCCAAGACAGATGTACAGCCGAACAAGGATCTCACTTCACTTGTCTTCTGATGTCGAAAATCAATATGCGGATAGGAATTAATCAAATTCTTTCTTTACGTTCAACTTTCTTTTCTTTCCTTTGGATTGAATGGGACGTTGGAATCTTAAAGATGATAGATTTCGTTGAAAACAGATTTCGATGCTCCAGACCTCACACAAAAGATAAGGGCAGGAGATGTACGGACCTCATGAATTTGAAATTATTTTCATTTTGCAGGACAGATGGGCTAAAAGAATGGGCCGCCCGAAAAGAACTTTAATTACAACAGTACTGCAAGAAAAGGATTCGATCTTCATAGTAAGCCACTTTTACCAATAAATGTCTAAATATAATATTAACTTCTCATGGATATGTTGGCAATTATTTAAAATATTATTTAAGCTACATAGCAATTCTATTATTCTCCTTGCGTTATTTTATCTAATATGACCTTTCAGAAATTAAACAATCTTATCTCTCTCCAACTTCCTATATTTTACGCTATTTACATTATTCAGCCTATTGTCCATATCTTTATCGCCATATCTGTTACAACGTTTCGGCCGTTGTACGCACTTGACTTTTTTACGTGGTTTGAATGTCGAACTGAACCCTTTATTTCGCTCACCGGGGTAGACTGTTCTAGTTCCACGTGCCATGTTTTAATGGATGTCAGTTATCAGTTATTTCCTGTTAATTCCCCACTCAAAGTTCTCCACATAACCGAGTATTGAACTCACACTCTTTTGGTCCTCTCACTGGATCTAACCAACGCCTTTATTCACTGTGTCATGTGTCCTCATGGAAACATGGCACAGTGTCAAAATAAACAGTTTCCTATTTTTTGTTGTTCTAAGTAGCCATTGATTTTTTACATGTCTCTTATTCCCTGTTCTGTCGCTCAGTCAAACGTAATCGTTACAAAGTGTTTCTCATGATTCCTTGTTCTATATTTAACTTCAGCAAGTCTTGTGAGTGTAAAATTCTCCAGATAATTTTTCCGTCATTATGCGTCCACAGATCTCAACTGTTTTTATTTAATTTTAAGTATCAGTTTCTTTGTAGTTATTATTAGGTTGGTTCAAAAATAATGACGTAATAATGTCGTTTTTTGACGTAATTTTAACGTCAAAAAACGACATTATTATGTCATTATTTTTTGCACCAACCTAATATTTTACGAAGATCTTTCACATTTTACAAATGTTCTGTTCATGGGTTTCCCAGTATTCTTCTGAATAAACAACTCACTCGCTTCAAGATTCTTTATAATCTTTAAGGAGATTGTTCAGCCTTCACTTCTATATTTGACATCATACAGGGTGACTCCCCCACTACCAAAAAAAAAACAAAAAAAATGGACATAATTTAAAATATGAATATCTAAGTAACGACATGCCCCAGGTAATGGAAACAAAATAGGCTTTATGATGTCACAATAAAATATTTATCAAGATATTCAAAGGGAAGCAGATTTTACACCCGATTTCACAAAGCTTCAAAAATGTTCCATATGCGCACCATCTATAACACGCCACACGTCAAGTCAGTTGTCCAGTTCCTGCCAAACACTCAGTACCATATCTTGCGTAACATTCTACAGAGCTTCAGTGATTCTGTGTTTCAGTGCCTCTAGGCTGGCAAGAATTTTGGGGATATAGACCTGTGATTCTTTGTTTTAGTGCCTCTAGCCTCGTATGAAGACTGGGCATATAGACCTGTCCTTTCACATAGTTCCATAGAAAAAAAAATTACAAGTCATCAAATCAGGTGAACATTTGAAAAGCATATTGTCATTATGATAGGCACACAGATCCTTCTACCTCGTAGATTCTTAATGACATAAACTCGCACAGCAAACGTGGTTACTTTTAAAATTTGAGGTCATTTCAACGATAATTGGCTATGTTATTTGACAACAAAATTATGTAATTTTTATGGGGACACTCTTTATATTAAATTATAATTTCGCACACATTTCTTTATTTCTAAGATCGTTTAACTATCTCTTAAAACTTAGTGGTTAAAAGGAATAATGAAATTGAGAACTGCATCTTCGGATATATATCTCATAGTTTTTATTGTCTGTTTCTACGTTAGACAAATAATTAAAATTTGCACCGGCTTAAATCTGACGCTTCAATACAAAACTAACATCATGAGGTATCTGTTCTTATTCGTAGAGTTAATAGTACTTTATTCTAGCTTTCTATTGCTGATTTTTCTAAGAATAATTTTAGTTTTCTTTCTTAGACTGCCAAGAGTATGTTGTCATCCATGTATCAAAACTGTATTGAAAAAACTTGATGACGTTTCTCATAAGATAGCCCATCAAATGGCGGGTTATCTTGTTAGAAATGTTTTTGTGATGGACGCCTTTATGAAATATTTCAGGTGCATGGCTTCACAGTTAGAGACCCTGTAACTATTTACATTGGAAATTATGAAACATTTCCCATTCCTTAGTAACATGATATGATTCTCATGGCATAATAAATAGCGATATTTACTCCAGGCACTGATGCATCTAATAAAGACAGCAGTCGTCAAAGAAAAAAAAAATTTAAAAACCACATAGAAACTATTATGTATACGATCAGAATCAAAAATGTCTACGCCATTAATAATTTGTAGGAAGTATATATAAACGGACATTACAGTACATACAATATAATGAATAAATTAAAAAAATATATATCTATGAATCGAAAAGAGTTCTTATATATAACAGATTATCAAATAGAATAGCCATCAACAGAAATGCATTCAACGACATATCTAAAGACTTACACTTGTTATTGAAAGAAAGAAACAAGAGAAAATAACGAATCTTGCCAAAATGTTAACCTACGCCGTGAAAAAAGAAATACTAATTTCACAATCCAAAATACAGGACGATAAAAAAAATTTAAAATTATAAAAGAGAACGGTTCTATTAAAAGCGTCTATTATTTAAAATAAATAATTATGGAAATAATTTACTAAATTAAAATAAAATAAGAATTAATAATTACATGAAATAGTAACTAAATATACATAAACAAATAGGAAAATAAAGGTCAAAAACAAAATTTACAATCGTTTATTTGTAATTAAATTACATCACTTATTGTCCTCCATATTTTACCAATATTTACACAGCTATAAGAATATTAGCAAGATTGCATAAATAATTTGAAAGCGATATATTGTAAATTCTCTTTCTGAATACCAGTTTCAAAATAGAAACCTTATATTTACATTTATAATCTGCATTTGGGTATGAAATTCGCTGGTCTAAATGTCTCTTTGTATTTATTCATATATATATATATATATATATATATATATATATATATATATATATATATATATATATATATATATACATATATATATATATATATATATATATATATATATATATATACATATATATATATATGTGTGTGTGTGTGTGTGTGCGTGCGTGTATGTGTGTGTGTGAAAATACATCACTTGACTTGTGCGTCCTCCAATAAATACATGCGTGTATATATATATATATATATATATATATATATATATATATGTGTGTGTGTGTGTGTGTGTGTGTGTGTGTGTGTGTCTGTGTCTGTGTCTGTGTTGTGTAGATGGATCTTTGTACCATTGCATCTTAGAATTGATTAAGGATATTTTACTGGAATTGACCAAAGTTTTGTTAAGACTATTGATCTTTGCTTTGAACAATAAAAATGTATTTAGCTATGAGTTGAAATGATAATCCCTCTTCCTGTTGTGATTTCTTGCTTCAATTTTCCTCTCTTCTTCCCTCCTTTTAAACTTATTAACTGTTCTCTTGCTGCTTCTTGAATGGTATTTGAATACGGAAGGCATAGTAGGAATTTTGGTACCATTACCGAAGCCCGGAATGATATTTTCTCTGACGATTTTTCAGTTAGGAAGACATAGTGGGGATGACACAAATCGATTTTAACCTGCTTTCTTTCTAGCTGAATTACTCATAGTTTTTTTTTCAGTGATCCTTTCGACAAATGTTGTCAATATTGTAAAAGGTCTTATCTGAAATCTTAGAAAAAAGAAGTCGATTAATTTAGTGTCTTTTAGATATTAAACTTTTTGTTGTATGGTGAATTATATATATGAATAAATTTACACAATATTCACTGAACGATAGCACGACTTGAGTTTAATCCCCGACAGAGGCTTCAGGTACTTTATATGAAATGTGCGTTACATAATTTTGAAATATAAAATATACTTTGCTGTACTTATATGTTATGCTGGGATTACAGTTTTCGTAGTTTGAGATTATATTTGGCAAGTAAGATAAGTGGGATTTATATATGTATTTTAAAAAAGGAAATTAAAATATATATTTGAGTGGGGAATATTGATATTTTATATTTTTTTGTATAGGACAGTAATTTATTGCTAGATTGATGGTCAATATTCTCGGTGATGGTCGGGTCTAAGTCACAAATATCGAATTGGATGAATGTTCATTCATTTTTACTTTTTATATCGGTAAACCATTCTATGGATTCAGATGTTTCATGCTACTAGTTAATTCCAAGAGCACATTTGGTGTATATGCATACCATTTCTAGGATTTCGTGGTTTATTATACTGATATTATTTTTGGTGGAGGTGAAGTAATCGGTATTGGGGGTTGTTTAGAAAATTTGCCTTATAATCTTTAATTCTAATAAAGGTTGTTGTTTTTGGAATTTATGGATCCTATCATCAAGTTAAAGTTCCCTGGCTATTTTATATTGGCCACACTATTGATGAGTTATAGCCAATTATTGGGTACCTTTTTGAGAAAGTTCTTCAATTCTTTGTTAACCATTCATGACACTAAAAACGATTTTCAGATAAAACAATGTTAAGATCAGCTATAGCTGCATTAATAACATATACACATGCAGCTCTCATTATAACAGAATTATATTAAACAAATATATTTTAAAAAAGAACGTAAATACTTCTAAAAATAAATGCACCTGTCGTAAGAATACCATCTGCACCTTAAAAATCCATATGTGACCGAAATATTATATACGAAACCTACCTACATTAGGATAAGAATGCTAAATTCTTATTTGGTTCCACGGAAAATCCTTGGGAATTTCGTTTTTACTATCATCGAATGACCTTAAACAATTCAAAACAAACAAATCATTTCAAAATATTGCTGATAATTAAAGAATGATGGAATTCACCATCAATCAAATAGGAAATTATATCCAGGGTTAAGGCGTAAAATGGTAATGCAAATAAATGCAAGTTATGTCTTGTTGAAAAGCCGGTAAAACACTTGAATAATTTATAATTAAACAAGAGAAATAAACTGAAGATTACATATAGACATAAAAAGAAATAGATGCTTAAATATGTTCATCCCGGTGAATTATTTATCATTTTTTAATTTTATTATTATTTTTTATTTGAATTTTAAATTTTATTTAATTTTAATTTTTAGCATTTATTTTACATTTTATTTAAATTTTTAATTTCTATTTATAATGCTAAGTAGGGTCTATTATACACACACACACACACACACATATATATATATATATATATATATATATATATATATATATATATATATATATATATATGCGCAGTATTATAGTTTTAAAGCGTGCTATACTTATGGGATAATGTACTCAATATCAGAAATAGTGCATATGTGAATATAAATATAAAAGTGAACATTGAAGTCAACACTCAGAAGCGACAGGCCGTTTCATGCTAGACGCAATCATCAGGCCGCGAGTGTTGCAATTTTCTGGACTATATATATATATATATATATATATATACCCACAATGCACCACAATGTACCATTAACACAGACACACACTTATATATATATATATATATATATATATATATATATATATATATATTACCGAAATCAATCATGTTTGGTGAGGGATAATGTGTCATTCTGCCACTCGATATAAGACTTGTTCTTTGCATGGAGGGCTTCCTTGATCTTCTTATAGTTATATATGACAGAGCAATCTCCATATTTCAGAGCAATCTTCTGAGAGACCGTGGGTGTGTGCAAGCAGAAAATTGATAGCTAAATCGAAACTAGTATGAAGGATGCAGTACTGTTATTATCAACACCTTTTTTTTAAAGTGTTCTTCGCATTTGTGTCTGCCACAGTAAAATACGGGAAATTTTAAATATCCGTCGATCTCTCGCTACTTTTAAACTTTTACCATCTCTAGTTTATGATATGCTAACGACTGTGGTTTTCAAACTCACACAAAGAATGGCCATTAGGTCTTGATGATTTTCATCTACGAAGCTTGTTATGAATTCGGGCGTATAATTAATCTTAAAATATAGAACTCAGTCATCTCCTGGAATGATTTATACGCCAGCAACAATCTTCAAATTTGTCGTGGAAATGTTAGTTTGCTTTGGCAGGAAGCTATCCGGATTAACCGCCATTAATTAGGAAATCGGACACGCATTGAACATTGCTGCAAATGGCAACAATTAAAAGAGTCTATTGAATCAGATCTAAGTGCAACTACTGAGTTTAGTGTCTGGTACGTATGTATTCTATCATCTAACTTGTATGGTTTTGAGATAAGGACAACATCTAGTAAGCTTATGCAGCCTCTGGCAATATTCCATGAGAAGTGCATGCGGAGGATACTGAAAATATAGTGAAGATCAAGATAACGTTCAGCAATGGGCAACAATTTAGATCATCCATTTTCTAATTAGGAAGTGGGTCTGAGATGGACTGGTCAATTAGTACGCTTAAATGACAGCCAAATTTTAAATGAAAACATGTTATGGTGTACTAATGGAAGGTAAACATCGCGCAAACCTGATAAATACAACACTACCTCAAAGATTAACTTAGGAAGGTCAACATAGGTACCAGTATTTCGGAACTCTTTGCATCTGTATGATCTGTATGGAAGACACTTTTGACAGCTGTTATAAACGAAATTGGTAAAAATAGGATTGGATACGCAGAAGTCAATCAGGCTGGTTGCTATATTTACGACACCGAAAAGGTAATAAAGTGACTCATACCTGTGTTGAACGTGGGCATATACGCAATTCAAAGGCTGGATTGATTAATCAAACCCGTCACCGCAAGAACACTATCTATCGCGATGATGTAATGGCCGATTTCCCTTGCAATTTATGCAACAAATTGCGCATGTCAAGAAGTGAACTTACCCGGAATTATAAATCACAGAACCAATGGCGAAAAGAATAAGATTGCTTACAAAACATGTGATTTACAGCGTTGGTCACTCATCGAAGAAATGAATCACTAAAAACGTCATGCATACGCCAAGAAATCAGCAGTGAATTAACGGAATTGGTCTGACTCAGACATGAATTGATTTTCCACCGTATCTATTTACACGGACACAAATGAACACAAAATCTCTTTCTCTCCCTCTCTTTCTCACTCCCTCTCTCCCTCTCTTTCTCTCTCTCTCTCTCTCTCTATATATATATATATATATATATATATATATATATGTGAACATTGAAGGCAACACTCAGAGGCAACAGACAGTTTCATAGTAAACACAATAATCAGGCTACATATCTTGTGTAAGGTGCTTGATTCTGGGAAGTGTTTGTGTAAGAGTTTGAAGAATATTTTCCCTACGTTTGTTTTTACGTTCTTGCTGTACGGTGGGTTGAACCATATGATATTTCTTCTTCTGTTGGCCTTTTTTGTATTCTGTGGTGAGTATGTGAGTGTTTCTGGGAATCCGCTATCTTTTAGGGCTGTTTCATAGTCTTTCTTAGCTTTGTTAAATAGGGATTCATTGGAGGAATTGTCAGAGAGCCTGCGGTTAATCGATTTTGGTATCTGTTTCATTATAGAAGGTGGATGGTTGGAAGATGTGTGTATGTAGAGTGGTTTGTCATTAGGTTTTCTTACTAACTGAAGATGTGTGTATGTAGAGTGGTTTGTCATTAGGTTTTCTTTCTAACTCTTACACAAACACTTCCCAGAATCAAGCACCTTACACAAGATATTCAACAAAAACACTGTAAAAATCAGCTACAGCTGCACCGAGAGCATGGCACAAATAATAAAAAAGCACAATAGGAAAATTATCAACAAACCACACGAATAAATTAAACCCACGTGCAACTGCAGAATAAAGAACGAATGTCCCTTAAACGGAAATTGTTTACAAAACAACGTAATATACCAAGCCACGATAAAATCACCAGATAATGAAGAAAAAGTATACATAGGAGTAACTGAAGGACCCTGGAAACAAAGAAATTATACACACAAAACATCTTTCACAAATAGTAAATATGCAAACAGTACAATGCTTTCTAAGTATATCTGGGAAATTAAAAACAAAACGAACATCACACCAAAAATATCTTGGAAGATAAGGAAAAAATCATCAGCCTACAATAACCAATCAAAAACTTGCAAACTTTGCTCGGAGGAAAAAATAGCTATCATTACTTTTCCCGACCAAAATAAATTATTAAACAAAAGATCTGAACTCATCTCAAAATGCAGACATGAAAATAAATTTTTACTACGTAACCTAAAAAATTAAAAAACGGAAAAAATAAAATAAAAACAAATAAATATACTAATAAGCAAAAATAACAAAATAACAAAAAAAAAAAAAAAAAAAAAAAATAGAAATAAAACATAAAAAAATACTATGTTACTTAAAAATCGAAAACCGAAAAGAGAAAATATACAAGTAAAATAAATTAACCTAAATTCATCCAAGTAAATAAATAAACAAACCAATCCCAAATAAAGATAATCAATTAAAAACTGTTCCCGCCAAAATAATACTTAGAATGAACTACAACAATCAACCCCAAAACTGAACAAATAGTTTTAATTAAATTCCCAAACCAAAACAAAACTGTTAAATAAGTGATATAAACAAATTTTTACTACGTTAATAAATAAATAAATAAATAAAATACGAAACAAAAATAAAAACAAGCAATATAATTTGACCTAAATAGATAAACAAACGACTTCCGGTGAAATAACCGCCATAATAGAATACCCACAATGCACCACTAACCCGTATATATATAAATAGCCGAGAAAAATAACAGCACACGTGGCTTGACGATTGCATATAGCATGAAACAGACTGTCGCCTCTAAGTGTTGACTTCTATGTTCACTTTTATATTTACACACGCTCTATCTCTGATATTGAGCACTTTATTCCATAAATATAGCACACCTTAAGACTATATTTCTTTATATATATATATATATATATATATATATATATATATATATATATATATATATATATATATATATATATATATATATTGAGGGTGAATGAAAGATACTATTTTGATATTTTCAGATATTTGCCTTCGATATGCAAGATAAATATGGTAAGATTTGACAGCAATATCTTTTTTTCAGAACGATCTGTTTGGTTAAACAATGCCACGTAAGGATATAGAATAGAGTGCGTAAAATGTTACGATAAAATTCTACGATGTCTAGCCATTCGACCACTACTGTCTCTCACTGTTAATAATATTGCCCAGGGAAATCAATTTTTTGCAATAAACAAAAGAATAATTTCTGTTATCCGCCCGTGAACTTACCATAAAGACGTCATAACGGTATTTAAATTCAGAAAAATATTTGGGATTTGCCTTCAGTATGTCTTCAGTTATATGTCTCTACAGCCATGAAAGACATAATTTATATATTCTAAATTCAATTAAAAGTAACCTAGTGTACACAATTCTCCAATTTTAATCAAATATTCTACAAAACTTTATATCTGTATTCAATATTGTCTCAATTTATATCTGCATTAAATATTATCTCAATTTATATCTGCATTCAATATTATCTTCCTTCAGCTTAAATCGACACGGAGTACGTACCAGAAAAAAAGATAATAGATGAGTATTTTACTCAACAATAAAACTTGCCAGTGTTTTATTATCTCTCAAGTATACCACATTAGGTACCATAAATAAATATCTACTAAATTTTGCTTCGTCTAAGATAGTGATCGCCGATTTCATTACATCATGTAAAAGACGCATGATATTAGGTTGGTGCAAATATAATGACGTAACAGTGTCGTTTTTTGACGTTAAAAATACGTCAAAAAACGACTTTATTACGTCATCATTACGTCATTATTTTTGCACCAACCTAATACATTCCATCTGATCATTGCACTAATGTAAGCTCTCTAAATATGTACATATGAAGTTTTATTAACGAAAGTGAACACTTATGTAATATCATTCCTTCTATAATGGAGTGAATGCTAGAAAATTTTCTCATAGATTAAGAAGAGATTTGAAGTAAGGGAAATGTAGTTCTACGTAAAGTATCTGAGAATAGCTTGGAGCGGACATCTGATCAACGACAATATTTTAACGAAAATGGAACCAAAAAGGACAACTATCTTTAACATTAGTAAGAGAAAACACTTGAAATATCTGATGAGGAAATAGTGATATTCACATAACAAACTGAAGGTAAGAAGAACAGAGGATAAGAACGCGTAAATTAGCGAGCGTAAGTAAATGGATTAGCGAAATAAGGTAATGGGGAGATAATAGAAAGACAATAATGCAAAGCAAATGAAATAGGGGAGAGACATGATCGCCAATGCCTTGAAGGCACAAGGTACGTAGAAGAAGAACGTCCATCACCCAAACAGACCAATGAGGATCGAAATAATTAATGTATTTATATTTTGCAATCATCAAGTTAAGATCTACTCCATAT
This sequence comes from Acanthosepion lycidas, assembly GCA_963932145.1. NCBI lineage: Eukaryota > Metazoa > Mollusca > Cephalopoda > Sepiida > Sepiidae > Acanthosepion > Acanthosepion lycidas. Next base: position 127,349,272 of record OZ010577.1, on the reverse strand, counting down.
TATAATTATATATTTGCTGATATAGAATGTCTTGAAAAGAATTGATATCGGAAATGTATTCTTTGATAGAGTCATATTTTAAGAAAAGGAAAGAACTGCCTGATATATCTCTATATAGGCAAAAATTCACATGTATAAATAAATGTCACAATAAACAATTCGGCTGCTTGGTAGAAATGCATTTATTTTAAAATTAAAGGCTAATCAGGAGAACCATAAAAAGCATTCACTTTGCCTAATTTCTTCTTGAATCCTCTTCGATTGACGGTAAACATTTATTGATCGTATATTTTATGTTCCTTAATCATTTCAAACGAGATAATCCAATGGAAAAAGCGTTTTAGATTACTGCCGGCGCCATCCAGTTTCCCTGACGATATTGTTTTACATAATCATGAAGTCGTATCCAAAATATGAATGAGGTAACCATTTTAAAATTGTCAGACGAGTTACTATAGTGTGCAATTATGAGCATGATTCGTGGGACAGTCTTGAACATTCTTTCGCTCCAAGTATATTCCACGTTAATTTTAACGCTGTGACGCATGAATTGATACCATTTAATGCCACTCAGTTATTCTAACTTTATTGTCCATAATTTCGGCAGAAAATTGATACCTCAAACAGATGAAGTAAATGGAAGCCAATTGAAGCTGTGTAAACATAGGATGCCTTTTTCCTTATTGTAAAATATATATATATATATATATATATATATATATATATATATATATATATATATAGAGATAATATTAGTCGTTAATACACACACACACACATATATATATATATATATTTATAGCTAATATAGCGAGATTCTTCGCATAGCGAATTGAGTCACTGTCAGTCACTCGGCGTGTTTCTAAAAATAAATATGCTAAAAATCCACTGTGCCGACGGCTTAGAGGTAGAATCTCCGGCTGACACCAATTCAATCGGGTTTCGATCCGAGCTAGAGGCAACCGGATGTCTAGCCACACTGATGAGCTGCGAAGCAGTCTGTCTGTGAATGACAGATAACATTATAGGTTTGCACATGCATAGTAAGAAATTATGTGCGTATATCAGACACATAAAACAAATCTTAATTATTTTAAAAATATTCACTTTCTTCAGATTGTAATATATTTTAAATCATGATTAGCAAATATAGTCTTACATAATTACAATATTTCCTAAAAATTATCTCGTCGAAGTAGACTTTAAAAAAATGCATAATCTTTAAATTATTCAATTTTAAGTTATAAAAAATAAAGACAAATCTTGTAGAAATTTTTCATCGATTCTTTTTCTTCAGATAGAATTTTCTTTAATATGTATGATTCATAAAAGTAAGCTTTTCTAATTAAATAATGTCTTAGATTTAGTCGTTTTTTTTTATTTTGTTGATTTAGAACAGATTTCGATAAGACCGGTTCCGATTTTACAAAATCAAATCGGTGATTTAAATTCTACAACAAATTCTGCTTTTAACTAATATAGACACTACATATTATCTCAATGAATTCCTGATGCTTTCATAAAAATATGTAATAGGGAAAATCACACACACACACACACACACACACACACACACAGACACACACACACATATATATATATATATATATATATATATATATATATATATATATATATATATAAGAAATTAACAAAATTTTCTAATAAAATAAAATTGAAAAAATAATTTCATTCATTTGTAAATAAATCCTGAAAATTTAATTTAGCTCTGAGAATTAGTTGATTTTTTGCAAGAATTTCCCATTTAATCTGCCTGTCACCGAAAAAAAGAAGCAAAAATTTGCTATACTTAAAGTTAGTACAACATCGACACAGGAATATCATTTTTAATCGACATTTTGAATATTCTAAAAAGGAGCAAAAAAATTAAAAAATAATAAAAAGTACTTTGATCTTTCCTCTTTATAATAACAACGATATGAGATAAAAAATAAAATGTTATATCCTAAAATTTCATAAATATACAAAAATTATAGTATACTTTTATGTACCTTTCTTATTATATAATATCTCACTCAGCAGTTATATTTTAAATAATTTTAGTATTTTTTTAATTTTCCAGAGATTATCAACAAATGCAAACTGAAAGCCAAAGTACTTAAAAAAAATCGACTGCTAAAATGTTTTTCTTATTTTAAAAATTAGATGGTAAATAAGCTGATTCACTTAAAACTAGAAAAGGATATGTCACTTCTGTCTTTCCGTACAATAACTCGCCCCTAACTTGAAATGTCAATACTCGTCACTTGTCAATCTTTACCGTGTTTAAAACGTTTTCTCTTATTTTAAACTACATTTTTTCTACGAAGAAATAAGTAATCTTTGTTTAAAAATATATTAAATACACTTAATTTTTTTTAATTGTGTTCAAATAAATTTCTAAAAAGATATAATTGATTTTTACAAGATTTTAAACGGAGAATTCAACTTCTGTTTACAAAATCCTAAAAAAATATTTTACATATCTTTTTTTAGTAATTACACAGACTCAAACAAAAAATAAATAAAATTTCGGATGTGCTAAAAAGGATTAAAATTTTTCAAAACCCAATCAAAAAACACTTTGGTCTTTCCTATTAATAATAGCATAAAAAATATACGATAATCTTTTTTTTTCATCAAGTTTAAGGCCTTTCTCATCATGTTAGGCTCTTTTTCATTGATTTTATGCAGATACCTACATGGAAGTATTTGTAGAAAACGCACAGGGGGGTTACATTAAAAGTGTTTAAAACTGAAATGCCAGTTCAAGACCACTAATATTACATATTCTTCTTTGAATTTTATCAAGAATCTCTAAATATGTAGCAGGAGAACAATACAAGATGTGGTAATAATATACAGTGCATTGAAGAATGGTAAACGTATAAATATGTGATATAGATTCTGGCGAGAAAATGTCTCTAGCACAACACAGGGAACCAACTTTCATAGCATCAGGCATAAACCTTTTTCTCGTTTTTTGAAGAAAAAATAAACATTTTAATAGGATTTCCTCTACTTTTCTTTCTGCAACTTCCCTCAAGCCACTGGCATCTGCGTATTTCAGGCAAAAAATTCTTCATATTAACTAAATAAATAGTTCTCTATATCGCTGGGGGTAGCGGTCGCTTAAAACATATTCACAAATATGTCTTTAAAATAAGCGTTTCATAAATTCAGCCATAATTGAATAATACTGAATATTTTAACGAATTCCTATCATAAATATTTGTTAGTTTTTAAACTGATTCGCCTCTCGTTACTTAAGCATCTAAAGGAACTCTGTTTCGTTTCTGCACATGCAAGAATAACATCCTGTCTTTATTTATTATTTTTTTTTATTTAGGCTTACATAACTGAACGGATGCAGGCGTAAGTTTTATGGGCGTTTATCAGTTGTGGACCATTGATAGCAAAACAACTTCTATCAGATCATATATCCCGTTCTTAAGTACGAATGTACTTTTCACTATATAAATACGAGTAATATTTTAAAAACTCTTTAAACATGGAACTATAATTTTTTCTTCGTATGATATGATTCCCAATAATATGGTCACATCAGGTTGAAACACCCATTACCATACAATTATAGAATTTAAGCTGCGTCGAGCTTGGTCAATATGTAAATGGGTGACTGCTTCGGATTCCGAGGTGCTGTAAATTACATGTGCAGGTTGTGGAATCCACATGTTTTCCCCAGCTATATGTTAATTCGTAAGCGTTGTATAAGTAATCATTATTTCCTGCTCTCCCCCCCCCCATAGTACAACCTAAAATATTTTCTGGCTTAAAATAACCTGTCGAAAAAGTTGATAAGCCGTAGGAAACGAATCAATGAATCACTCAACTACTTATGTTATCGGAAGAATTTTAACTTAATATTCTGTTGACAGTCATTAATCAATTATAATGGAATATATTGAGATAAATATTAAAATATACTTAAAATACTTAAAAAAACCTAAATTTTGTTTTAATTACTTATTTTTTCTTTTTCATATGTAGATTTTGCCCCTGTTTCTAAAAAGATGCATTGTAATTTTTATCGAAAATAAACAACATGATCCTAGAAAATTGAAGGAGATTATGTAAAGATTTTAGAACAGCATGAATAGATTACCGTAAAGCCTTTGACACACTTTGATTCTTAATCAATGGAAATAAAAACAATAATAATAATAGCTGCAGAATTTCATGACAAACCTTCAATCTTTATTCTGTCTGGAGTAGAATGGCACCTGCATAATTTTCACTTGTGAAAAGCTTGTCAGAAAGTGTATAATTACTGGATTGATAAAGTGGCCACACTGCGCGTCTGAATTGGTTCTATTAAGGAAAGATGCACTAGAAATCCTGCTGAACATGATCGAGAACGACTGGGCCAAGAGCTTTTAGTAATTCAACATCGCACCGATCGTGTACTTGAAGTCACCAAACCAGACCAGGCATCACTATCGTTTACAAATAAAATGTCTCCTATTTGATGTGGCTGTTTCTAGTGACCATACTACCAAAGTCAATACAATTGACAAACTTAAGTAATACACCTACCTTCGGGATGAAATTGCCAGAGGGAACTAGGTTCAGTTCACATTTGTCTCAGTTATCATTGGGTCTCTGATGTCTACACACTTTCCCACTTATCTCCTTCCTTTAGTTACATAGGGTCCAGTAAGGAGTGTGGTACCTCATCGTTCAACAACACTAGACTTTGCTGCTTTTGTTTCAGTAGCAAGTTAGATTTTTCCGGTGAATTTTTTAGTACCTAAAGGAGTAAATAAAAAAGAAAGTTTGCGCATTAACCTTGTATTTCTGAGAAAGCACGAAATCTTTCACACAAAAAGAAATCTTGGTTGCACAATTTTTAATGGGAAGATAAAAAAATTCACTCCAAGTTGCATCACAAAGAAAATCGCAAAATGAATCCCAATCGTTGGTAATAAAATTATCTCTGATGAATGGTGTGTTCTTAGCTCACAGACGAATGAAAGACTTATCTACAGACACTAGCAGGAAATCCAAATTATCATGAAAATAGTATAGCAAATATTCTACACTGCAGACATTCGTATGAATAGCGTGAATTTTGGAGAGAGTAAGGTTAAGTGTCTTCAGTATTTTGTCAAACATGTTTAGTTCGAGTTTTATTAATAGTTCAAGCCAGAAAAAGTCTTAAGATGAAAATGGGCAAGAAAAGCAGTCACATTCCTTTTCTGGTAAAAATGGTTATTGGGACATTAGCTTTGTAAGCCCTAAATAATCATGCACTGATGTCTTGAAGAACACTGTCCCAGTTGATATAAGCGTTGTTTGACTGCAGTGATTCAATAAGATATGTGAGTTCAATACATGGCTACTGGTGAGGAACACAAAACTTGGAGTTGTGAGTTAAATGGATTTAAATAATCTATTTATAGGTCGGCACCCACCCAACGCTATAACTTGTGGGGGGAGACGAAGAGGATATATACCATTCTCAAGGATATTATCACGCAAGTGTATGTAATGGATCCGACTGGAATTCGAACTCGGCTCTCCAATTCCACAATCCGAACCGCTATGCATTACTCCGCCATGCCTGTGTAACTGATACTGAGGCATCCGGAAGAGGCATGGCTCGTGGAACTATATAGAGTTAAACAATCTACCCTCATGGATGAAATAATACATTCAGTTCAAAATTCCAATTATTTAAAAAGGCCGATGCATATAAGGGCTGAAGCATCATGAATATGGCAACGAATAAGGGAAGAACAGTCCGAATCATCTAAATAATTACAATATTTCATCTCAGAAATATAGAGACATATACAATGTTAATATTTTCTTTATATTTTTTGTGATCTCACCGAACACTCGTTGTCACTTTTGTAAGCTCAACGAATACTCGTTGTCACTTTCGTGATGCCTGTTGTAGTAGAGACTTTGTAATCGCAGATGCAACTATAGTAACGCGCTTGAACAATACTAGAGTCAGAGGCCTTCGAGTAGCACTCACACTAATAGTACTAATAATACTCGCTCAAAAAGTAACCATCAAATCCGAACAGTAATCCGCGTAGTGATCAGTATAGAAAAATAGTATAGTGACTAGTATAGAAAATAGCGAGTCGTATAGTATTAGATGATACACTAGAAATAGTGATCCGTGTAGTAATAGAGGTTAGACTAGAAAGAGCGATCAATTAGACGCCACGCTAATTCCCTTATATGCGGTTCTTCTATAGTCACGTGATGTAAATTCAAATTGGGATCGCCCGTGTTTGCTCATTGGCGATCCGTGTTCAAACTCTAGTGTCAGTAGGGGCACGTTATTCTTATATTACAATATTAATAATACTGGGTAGATGAGCAGTTTGAAAGTGCAATTCTTTGACTTTTTTTGTAAACAGAGCGATATTGTTAAAATTATTTTCGATGCCCGTTTTAGCACTAAGCAATGCTCAGATACTACAGCAGATAAAAATGCAATAATATCATAAGTATTAATAATATTGTCGATGTCCAAGATAAACAAAATTGATTGTATTTCTGCTTGGTTGGAGCAAGGAAAATCAGACATGTTAATGCCTGTTCTGAAATACGTGGGGCCAAAAAAAAAAAATTGCACTCTGTGACCAACGACCCAGTAATATACCTCCAGAAATCGAGGCTAATCGAAAAAACTTATTTGTGAAAGATCATGTTGAAAAACTTGTCTTCCCGCTACTTCGCCAGACCACATAAGACCACATAAAATGACATAAATACAAGAATCTCAAGAGAATGGAATGTGACACATGAAAAAAACAGCATTATCTCTTGTTATTTGGGCTCAAAAAATAATATCCAATGAGCAAAGAAATATTTGGATCAAATTTATGCAAATTTTTATTAATCATACTCTCTCAGATATCTCCACGCATGTCTCAAATTAGATAATTTTAATTCTCTAATTGTACGGCAACTGATCTTTTTATATCGTACAACAACTTGTCCATTGAGTAACTTAGTTGTGACTTAGGGTCAAGATGTACTGCAGAAACTAAAAGCAAATAATATTAATAATAATATTCTACACACAAATACATCATATATATTTACGTTTCTTTTTGTGTGTATGTAACAACTGAGGTGCAGTGTCCAAAATAACGATGACCCAACCGGTGCCGTAACAACTTGGTCCATTTGACGCGTACTGATATGGTTAGACAATAGAATTCATATATATAATACGCCACATATATTTTCAAGGATGCTTTGTCCATTTTTAGAAATTCATTTTAAACTTCAAAAATTATAATAAAAAAAATAGGTGGGGACAATTCTTGTTATAATACGCCAGTCATCGAAATATTTTTTTTTATTCCCATTACATACTTCATTTAATTAAAGGATTATATAATTAAATAATTAGATAGTTTTAATGCAGTTTTTATGTTACGATCCGGGGCATATCTTGTAGAATTTGGTAACAGCTTGAGAACAAAAATTAATAAAAAAATATCCGGTGATTCTTTGATGCTAATCGGATGAAAAATTATCAGACTTTGAAATTACAGGTTGAATCTACGGACTTTCAAAGATTACTCAGTCCTTCCAAAGTTTACTGAAAAATATTGTGCTTTGGAAACTGTTGCAGGAAACATAATTTTGGTTGTAAATATGTAACATTTATGATGATAATATACAGATATATTTTCTTATGTGTTTATAAATTGTAATCTGATCAATTAATAACGTTAACAACGAACTATTTTAAATTAAAAAAAAATCTACTTGGATTAAACAATATGGGACCTGTTATTTATAGCAAATCCCTTGCCGTCAATTTTGACGCCACGGAATACACTACTACTACTGATACAAATACTAATAAAATATATATCTGACGTAAATCTTTCAATGTTTTTCGACATTTAAGACAACGATTTAAAAAGGAAAGACAGAGTTTTTGACAATGTTCAACAGTATTTCGAGAGTAAGTTTGTCTTCTTCACGTTATGTTTAAATATAGAGTACAAGTACAAAAATCTACAAAAAATGTCAAAGAGTACAAACGCCGCTTCTCTCCAGGGAAACAAACTGGTAGACTTGTAATCAACTCATATAATTACCTGGACAGTAAATACGTCAGTACTGTTGAACATTGTCAAACGCTGTTTTACCTTTTTCTTTTCTTAAATCACGTTCTTCACTAAGTTTTAATAATACTTTATTTCCTTGAATTTTAGGACAGTGTCCAACACTAGAAAGCTATGTAAATCAATTCTCGTCACTAATTCATTGCCAAATTTTGTATGATAGATTTTTTTTCAATCGTGGTTTTGGCAAGATTTTTTAGATCTTTTTCTTTGGAATTTCGTTCAAATTTCTTTAGGATCATTTTCATATCGTGTCAGTTTTATATCTCCATGTTTTAATTAATAATTGGAATATTGCTGAATTACAATTATATTTTCCTGTAAAAACGACATGTGTTTCATAAATGTGTACGATTTCAAAATTATTGGAGCCAATGTAGATGCTATATCTTCTAAAAGGCCAACATATACATATCAGTTATAAAAAAAATATATATTACTGTACTCCTAAATGTTTAATTGGGCAAGGCAATAAAATGAAAAGCTCGAAAAATAAAAGAAAGCGGGAAATGAAAGAAAGAAAGAAAGAAAGAAACAAGCGGAAGAAAAACGAAGATCATGAATTAAAAAGGAAAAGAAAATCATTAAAGGAAAAAGGAAAACATAAGGAAAAAAAGTATGCAGCAAAACTCCACAACAAAAAGAAAAGAGCAATAACAAATAAAGAGAAAGAAAATTGAAAAAGTTAAAGGGAGAATGGAAAAAAAAAAAGAAATGAAAGAGAAAGGTAAAAAGAAAATAAGTAAACGATGAGCAAGAAAGAAAAGAAATAAAAAAAGGAAAATTTCAGAGAAAAATAAAGACAAAAAAGATAAAAATAAACGAAAAGTGCAAGGAAAATCGCTGAGGAAATGAAAACGATAGAAATAAACAAACAATATATATATATATATATATATATATATATATATATATATATATATATATATATATATATATGGGGGGTGTTATGGGCCAAGTTTTTGTACCACGGTGATAGTCCAAGGTTAGAACCAATGAAAGAATAACACGAACACAGGTATGGAATACAAAGATATATTACAACAGAAATATAATATAAAGAAGTAGAAGTATTAGTAATGACTATCAGATTTGGTTAGAGTGAACTATGTTGTCTCGACAAGTATCACTATTCCAATGTCCCTACAATACGCTCTCAATTATATCTCCTCGTCTTAGAATCTCCTCATACCTCGTGAGAGGCGCAGTATTTATAATGTCAGGAATAGTCCATTATTATTACGGGTAAGTTCCCATAACAATATATATTTATATGCTAATATATATATATATATATATATATATATATATATATATATATATATATATATATATATATATATATAAATATAAATAAAAATATATATATATATATATATATAAATATAAATAAAAATATATATATATATATATATATATATATATATATATATATATATATATATATATATATATATAACAAAGGATATCTGTATGTCTGTCTTTCTCCAATCGATTTTGACGAAACTTGACACATAAATTGTACCATGTAAGAGATAGGTTCTTAGCGTAAAAAAATAATAGATAAAGCCGAGCAAATATTAATAAATTCAACTTTTTGTTTCACCCATTTCTCTGAAACTCACTATATAGTTTATTTACATCATGAGGTACTCAAAGTTACCTTATTTTTATTTCTACGCCACTGCGTTTAACGAAAACCGCGAAAACACGAAAAATCAACTTTAACACACATCGTTTTCAACGAAAACTTTAAAATAAAATCTCCATCAATTTTCAAGCAATCTTCACTCAATTGAAACCATCAATAACTTGATTGTTTAAGAGCCATTTAACTTGATAATTGACGATCCCATATAGTGAAAACCCACATAAATAGCGAATAATGGTGATTTTTACTCGTGAGTTTCTTATATTTCGTTGATCTTCAGCTAATTTTCATCAAACGTAACAATTGCTTTATAAATGTATCCTCTTTTATATCCCTGGTAGCACACTGACAAATTGATTTTCAAAAAACCCCAAAATTGTGGTTTGAAGTGGCTCTTCATTTTACCTGTTTTACCCCTTTTCATGTCCCTCTGCTAACTTCGATTGAATAAAATACAGACGACTTCTGTTATATCAGTAACTGCATTAATTCAAAATGGTTTTTAATGAAACAACTTTAAAGTAATTGATAAGATAGACTCTGCTACATCTAAACAGGATGCTGTTTTTGCTCCATTCTAACTGATCGCTTTTTTCTGATCGACCAGCCAGATAGTCAAGAATGAACATGAATAAAACCGTAAGAAATGAAAGAACAGAATAGTTATAAACAAATAAAATAAAAAAAGACTGAAAGAAAGAAGGAACAATGTTGAATATTAAAGTTATTGGATATTTTAATTTATGATGGTACGGAAGATGTTTAATGAAAAGAGTTTCTGTTTATATTTCTGAGATGAGGTATTATGTACATTATTTACATTATTCGTACTATTGTCCTCATCTTTTTCGCCATATTTATTACAATGTTTCCGCCTTTTAGTATCTGTCTATATTTCTGAGATGAGGCATTATTTACATTATTTAAATTATTCGGACTATTGTCCTCATCTTTGTCGCCATATTTATTACAACGTTTCGGCCTTTCAGTATCTGTCTATATTTCTGAGATGAGGTATTAGGTTGGTGCAAAAATAATGTCGTTTTTGACGATTTTTTTATTATCGTTCACCCATTTATCCAACTTTTTTGACTTCTCTATTTGCTTAAAATGGCGAACGCCTGTTGAGTGGTCGACCTCGAGTTCAACAGCAACTTCTCGTGTGGTTTTGCGAGGATCGGCTTCAATTAAGGCTTTCAAATGTTCGTTATCAACCGCAGTCGGCCGGCCACGATGGTCTTCATCTTCGAGGCTCTCGTCACCATTGCGAAATTTCTTGAACCACCGTTGTGCCACACGTTCGTTAGTGGTTCCTGGGCTAAACGCATCATTGATATCACGAGCTGTCTCGGCAGCTTTTCGGCCTAGTTTGAACTGGAACAAGAAAATCGTGCGGATTTGAATTTTGTCCATGCTGTCAAAAAGCCTGCAAAAAATGAATGAAGAGATTGAGAACGGTAACGAATAACACGATTCGATAGAGCAAAAAACGCGCTTCAAAATGATATACAACGGCTATATATATCAATAAATTAATTCAGAAATCATATATAAAAGTAACATATGTGAGAAAACGACATAATTTTTGCACCAACCTAATATTATGTACATTATTTACATTATTCGGATTAGTGTCCTCATCTTTGTCGCCATATTTTTTACTACGTTTCGACCGTCTTACGCTACCGCCTTCTTCACGTTGTTGGAATTTCGAACTGAACCCTTTATTTCGCTCACTGTTGTAGGCTGTTCTAGTTCCACGTGACATGTTTAATGGATGTCAGTTATCAGTTATCTCTTGTCAATTTCTTACTTAAAAATCTCCACTGCCTTAAACGGGCATTGAACTCACTCGCTTTGGGTCCTGTCACTCAAACTAACTAACGCTTTTATCCACTGTGCTATCTGTCCTTGTCGACAAAGCCGAGGATATTAATCCGAATAATGTAAATAATGTACATAATAACTCATCTCAGAAGTATAGACAGATACTGAAAGAACTAAACGCTGCAATAAATATGGCGACAAAGATGAAGACAATAATCCGAATAATGTAAATAATGTAAATAATGTACATAATACCGCATCTCAGAAATATTGACAGATACAGAAAGGCTGAAACGTTGTAATAAATGTCGATAAAGATGAAGACAATAGTTCAAATAATGTAAATAGTGTACATAATACCTCATCTCAGAGATATAGACAGATACTGAAAGGCCGAAACGTTGTAATAAATATGGTGACAAAGATGAGGACAACAGTCCGAATAATGTAAGTAATGTAACACGTGAGTTCTAAAGTAAATTTTACTCTGATAGTAAATCGTTTACAGTCTTTAAGATATTTGAATAGGTTTGTAACAATGATTTAACTGTATTTGACCGTCTATTCTTTCATATATTTTCCCGTTTCACATCTGAGAATGGACTTTACAGGATGAGAAACAGAACTTCTGAAAGAAAAAAAAAATTGAGGAAGCAAAATGATAACAGTATGAGGGCCCACTGGAATGGTTTGTACCGATCAAGAATGACTGAGAACTGAGGTCGAGTTATTTACTCAGATTTTGGTGAGCCGGGCTGTGAACTTTTACCCCCTTGAAAATACATTATGGAAATCATGTAAGAAGAACTAGAATTATTAAGGAATAGATAAATGCTAGTCATTGGGTAAAACCCTTGAATTATAATACGTTTGTGCCAGAAATTCCCAACTCTCTTTACTGGAAACTAGTTATTAAATCCCTAATTGAAAACTAGTTTCGAGCTGGAAACTTTTTAAACTTACTGTTTGATATAATTAATACTTATATAATCAATACTTTATTTTAATGGACCTAAATTCTATTGCGGTTATCTAAGTCGAATAATCTTGAATCGTTTCAGGCATGTCTAGAGTCCGGTCTGGGAGCCAATTAGGTCCTCCGATCAAATTAAATATGGCCACCATTCCCTGTTATAGAATGTATCATTTACCACCCACCAGTATTGTCAAATGGAGTCGGTAAATCCCACACCTTAGAAATGTAAGCAACACAATCTGGCGGCGCTCTTTCATGCTATTTCTATTAAAACACTTCCTTTGAAAGAGACCAATTCTTGTCACTAGACATGGCATACCTATTGCAGTATCATTCTTCACATCTGAGATGAATAAATTCTAAAATCTTGGTCAAAATATTTGGACATTTGTACTTGTGTCAATTTATATGTTCTACTTCTTAAGATGAATACTGGGGTTATGTTCCTATTTATATGTTTTTAACTTAAAAGTTGATAAAACAGCATTAATTACCAATAATATGTAATTTTTAATATTAATCTGAGATATATTATAGCTTCCAGGAAGTTCTTTTTTATTCTCAGACATATTTTGCTTCATCTTATATGGGCTAACAGATATGACAGGCTCAGTGATTTTGTTAATGCCTGTTTAAATTTATTTGTCATTAAGGTGAGGAAATGAAAATATGGCATTTGCAATAGAATTGTCATTTACATTTAATTTTAATGGTTAAAAGAATCTCAAGCAGAATTGTTGACCCTCACGCACATTCACCTCATCAAATGTGGCACTGTTTGAAAAAAGTTTTGAGAACCCTGGTTTAGATGTCAAAACTATTTTCACTTCTACGTGAAATTCAGGCCATATCTGTAATACAGTCATGTTTCTTGCTATTAGGATTATTGGAAATTAAAAGCACGTAATAGTCTAACACTGCTGACATATATATTTATTTCGCAACAAATAAGTTAACCAAAGTATTTAACTGTTTTAGTACATTTCTATTCTATTGTTGACGCAATAAAAGACTCAAAATCAGCTCAAGAAAGAGGGCTACTAAATAAGCTTGTTTATGATGGTAAGAAGAGCAGGTAAATAGTGAGGATTGTGCTAATATGTAGAATAATTTGAATTTTGTTGTAATGATAGGGGTTGCCTCTTCTCGTGAGTCTCTTCCATAAAGCAGAGGTTCTTAAGGAAGATACATAAATACAATTTATTAATTCAAATGGGAACGAGTATATTGTACCCCTGTTTCTATGGCACGACAGGTCTTCGCTGTAAAGGTCTAAACTTGTGGCAGCAAGGGATGTAAGATTTTTATGAAAGTACCGGTAGAGTTGCAATAGGATTGGTATGGTGCATCTATGGAAAAGAAGCTGCAGGGAGGAAAGTAAATCATACAGAATGCTATATTAGATTCGTTTGAACTCTATCAAGTCTGCAAACAATAGATTGGGCCGCTCCAGTTCAGATACGACAAATATACTCAGTTTTTGGTTGGATACGACTCTTAGCACTTGATTATATATATGAATAACTTTTCTTGATTTGCGTGTAAGGGTTGAATTAATTAAATTAAGCATAGACTGATTTCCGTTTCCGTTTGCTCGCATTTACTTAGAATTTAAATTAACAGAAAAACAGCAATTCATTTATTGATTAGATTTTTATCATTGCTACGCTTTTGTTTATAAAACTTTTGAGGTGAAACGACACATGGCACAGTGTTAGGCGTCAAGGCGTTAGTTACTGATACGAAGGGGTTACAAGAGGGTTATAGAATATGAGAAGAAATAATATTAAGGAGAGAGAACAATAAAAAATAACAAGTATTAAGAAAATAAATATCGACATTGCATTTACATTTTTGAGGAAAAAAAAACAAAAACAGAAGAATGTACAACAAGCGAGAAGTGCGAGAGAAGAAACTGTTAGCGTAGAAGTTAAGTTTATATTTACCAGTTTCAATTGTAAAATGTTTAGATATTGCCACCAAACTTGTACTGCACTTAAATTCATGTCTACGTACCAGAGAGGAAAGTCCATGGGAAAAATTACAATGGAAGTATTACTAGAAAAGGAAGATACATTAAGACTGCCGGAAAGGAAATGAAGCCAAGATGCTAGGACAGAACCAATAAAATTTCAGAATCTTTATTTTAGATTTTATGAATAAATGTATAACAGGAGAACCAGACTATTCAAAAGACGGACGAATGGTAGATTTATAAACATTTACATTCTAGAGAGAAATGTTATCTAGCTCGGCAGAGTGAACAAACATTCCTAGCAGCAAACTGATCCAATATAATATTTCGACATCCTGTCAACAGAAAACCTTAGTCTAAGAAGGCGCAATAAGCCACTTTTCTGGAGATCAGCATTAGCCATACTGGTGAATGATAAAACGAGTTTTACCAGAGAAGTTTCGTTTTGAAGCCGTTAACATTAATAAAGCACTCTTTATCTTATTTAACGCCATATAATAGTATTAAATATTTGTCAGTATTAAGATAGGGGGAAATAGTTTTAAATATTTTTAATTTACTTGTATTCGGCGATGAAGTGCATTTACTATTATCATTTAACTAATTTGTCTCTATCTAATCTATTTGTTGCTTTTCGTTATAATTCTAGAGTGTATTAAATAAAATAATGACAAAAATGAAATAGCTTTTAAAAAATACACTTTCAATTTCTATTTCTGAAGAGCTCCACTGAAATGAAATAAAAAAATAAAAGATACCATTCAAGTAAGATAAAGTCTTACACCATATAAAAAGACAACACAGCAACTTGGAATAGGTACTATAGATGTCCGTCTATATCTGTTTTGCTTAACCTTCATTTATGAAGATATTTTGCTTTATGAAATGCTCGATCAGCTTCCCCTGAGGCTAATCTGTTATTGATACTAAATGATTAATTTAAAAAATAAAAAATTCAAAATTTGATGACGTGAAATGTTCCATTCTTTTTAACGCGTGTTCAAAGATGTTCCGCTGAAAAGCTAAATAGATTGGTCCATGTTATTTTTAACGATGTAGAAATACAAATGTTTGAAAATTTAAATGAAACAATTTCAAACTGATTCGGTAATATAAATTTCTTCCTATATTCCACTTTTATTTTTATTATTCACAAAATGCACTATAGAAAAATTCGATCTTTAATATGATGTTCTACGAAAATTGCTTGCTTTGCATAAATAATCTAACCGCAAGCTTATTAAGTTATTTAAAGAGTCGTATCTTTTTTTGGTCATTACACGGTACAAGACAATAATGTAACCTAAAATAATATAATTTCGTCATCACTAATCATTTTTCTAATCACGATGAATGACTGTTCTCTCAAATACTCTTCTAGCTTTGAATGTCTATTGGAACTAAAATTCCCTTTAAATCTTCCTAGTAGTTCAGTAGATATTTTGGAATCTTTCTTCTTTTAATGCTTTACTTTCTCCAAATATTTTACCGTTTCTTCAATATCGTAAGATTTTCCCATTTTCCTTCAATTTTATACTCTTTTGCACAAAAAGAATCTCCTCTGCTTTACTATTAGTATAATAATAATAATAATAATAATAATAATAATAATAATAATAATAATAATAATAACTATTATTATTATTATTTTTAGTAGTAGTAGTAGTAATATTTCCTTTGATTTCTGTTGTATACACATTACCTTCCGGGTCCCAACCAGAGACTTAAGATAAAAAATGTAAACAATATATTTTTTGCCGAGCATATATTGTAAACAAAAAGAAAAGGGAACCTAAGATCAGAAATATTTTACATAAATAAATCACTTCGTAATGCGTGAACTGTACTTGTGAGTACAATATTCTACCAAGTGTCTCGTCAGTGTTTCTATCAGAACATTTTCCAATGAAACCGTGGGCTCCAACTACAACAGAAATCACTGATGTCCTCATGTACTACATTTTTGAAGTGATAGTTTTTTGAAGAGATTCAAAGATACGTTACAGTCTCCAGAAAACGCTATTCCAATAAGAAAGCAGATTCTGCTTGTATTTTTTTATTATCTCGATGCCTTAGGAATTAGCATTGATTGTTTTGTCTATGTGTATAGCAAAGTCTCATAAAATTGTCACAGGTTCTATCACAGTAACCAGATCAGGTTGGTGTTCATACCAGTTTCTTTCAATATCCCTCCCTTAAAAAAATGCATATTTCCTGCACAGATATTAGCTCACTCTGTTATGTTGACTTTTATATTAAGTAGGTTCTAATACCATGCAACCTGATACAAGATGCTCATTTGTGCAACCTGATACAAGATGCTCACTTGTGCAACCTGATACAAGATGCTCACCTGTGCAACCTGATACAAGATGCTCACTTGTGCAAACTGATACAAGATGCTCATATGTGCAACCTGATAAAAGATGCTCATTTGTACAACCTGATACAAGATGCTCACTTGTGCAACCTGATACAAGATGCTCACTTGTGCAACCTGATACAAGATGCTCACTTGTGCGAACTGATAGATGATTGTCAATTATTATTATCACTTGTTCGATCGCAAGTTTACAAAATTTCGATTCTAATTTTTTTACGCATTTAAAGTACTATATTTATTAGAAAATATATCCGGCTCATTTACAGAAGTAGTCATAAAAATAATTTTAAAGGTGCAACAGCTTTCAATTTCACTTTCATCCAAATTGTGCGTCTGGATGTTTACATGTGTGCATAACTATTTCAGTTCAATCTAATTAGTAATAATATTTCTAAAATTTGAAAATATTCATTAAAAATAATTTTATTTGTTAACTAATCATTTCAGAAAAGATCTATAAAATATTGTAATACATTTAGCACTCCATTTTTTTTTCATCTTCGATGTGATGATTAATCCTAGATAGAGAGAATGGAGAATATCTGGTTTAGGTTTGGTTTGGTTTATTATGTTTTACGGTATATCAGTCACAATGGGTTATTTAATGCCGATACGACTTTTAGTATAGGTTCATATGTATTATTTTCTTAATAAGTTTCACTGACGCATTTTTGTAAAGAGGGATGTTGCCAAGAATCATATATATTGCTTGTAATATTTTTTTTAATATGTATTGCTGGAAATAATTTCTATCTATATTTCTGAGATGAGGTATTATGTTCATTATTTACATTATTCGGACTATTGTCCTTATCGTTGTTGCCATATTTATTACAACATTTCGGCCGTTGTACGCTCCGGCCTTCCTGAGGTGGTTGGAATGTCGAACTGAAACCTTTATTTCGTTCTCGGGTAGACTAATTTAGTTCCACGAGCCATGTTTAATGGATGTCAATTATCAGTTATCTCCTGTTAATTTCGCTCTGAAAGTTCTCCACTGCCTTAGACGAGTATGGAACTCACACTCTTTGGGTCTTGTCACTGGATCTAACGCATTTATCCAATGTGCCATGTGTCCTCAAGGATAACTAAAACATTTTTACACAAGTTTGTGTGCCAAATATTTGCACATAGCTGGGACACTAACAGGTGCTACAACCCCGCGTCAGCAATTAAGTGGTGGTTCCACGCTCCTCAAATTTCCTGATCAGAGGCCTTGGAGTTGGATGTAGTTTATCATCTTAACCAGGACGGGGATGTTGTTTATAGTCATACCCACGATAGAGGAAAATTCGGGAGATTCAAACCCCGGTCTCGTGGTCAGATTGCGAACATTCTAAACACGTGCATATATATATATATATATATATATATATATATATATATATATATATATATATATATATATATATATATATATGTATATGTATATATATATATACCGCGTAGGTGAAACCTAGGTAGATTTGCCTGGCTCTTTAGGCTCATAGTTAGATTTGTTGTACTTAGTGTACTGGGCAATTTGCTTAGTTATTTTTACTTTACTCGTGTCGGAGTTTTTTTTTCCTTTGGACTCTGAGCTTGGATTTTGGTCGATTGTTTTCGCCTGAATAATATCTTTTTATTTATTTATTTTTTATTCCTTATTTTTCCTTGGGGATTGGGTTGTTCATTTACAAGCCAAAACACCTAAGGTTTTTCCGGAGCAATATACTTACTTATAGTTACAAGATTATATATATATATATATATATATATATATATATATATATATATATAAAATGTTCTCTGGTCTGTGAAAATAAAATATAGATGATACCACTGAAGTACAATAATCTTTTCGAATTTATTAATTAAAAGGTATGCAGATGTTGAAATATATAAAAAAAAAAGGTGGTAAAAAATAAACGCCAACATTTTAACCTTTTAATTATTCAAATATAAAAACCTACAAATTAACTTTATTTAATTAAGCATTAGCCTAATATTGAAATCCTAAATTCCGCATGGTCTATCTTCATATAGGTGCCGACGTGGACTTTGTAAAAGAAGAAGGAAAGCTAAATTTTTATTCATTTAAATGTATTCTTTGAACTTTCATTTCGATTCTTTTTTTATTATGTTTCAATACTTAACCGAACTAAAAGAAAAATGATTTCCTAATGTAATTATAATTTTCTGGCATTTTAAAACATTTTACATGTTTATGTCTCTCACGAACTTCTCGATCCACCATTGTATACAAAACATTTAAACAGAAATTTTAAATTCTCTTTAAAATCAAGATGTGTTCCGAAGTCTAATAGAAAATTTGGCTGGAATTTCTGAAAATAATGCTTACCTTTATTTTAAAACATAATGAAATTAACATTTTATTTGTACACAATAGCCTGTGAGGTTAAAGGACACACCGGAAATACTTTAATTCTACTCCTAACCAAAGGCACAAAAATATCTTATTGAACAGGAGATACGATAATAGATTAATCATATTACTCTTCAAATATTGAATATTCATCAATGATTATGAGATATCAAAATTAAGCCCTTTTTGTACATCCATACAAAAATAATCTAACATGTAATAAAGGGTACACTAAAATAAAAGTATTTTAAAAAGCTTCGTACTCTTAAATGGAAAAAACACCGGTAAAAAAAAGTTCTATTTTGTCTTTATTCATATGTGTGTTTGTGTGTGCGCGCGTGTGTGTGCCTGTATCAGTTGTTGATTAAAGGCCTGTGAAAACGAAAATCGCCTTTGACAGAAGATATTTTTGAGGGAATAATTACTGACATGGAAATCGGAAAAATAGTTCTGGAAAAGATGCCTACATTTACTTATACTGTGCAGCGTCATGTATTAGGTTGGTGCAAAAATAATATCGTTTTTTGACGTTAAAAATTACGTCAGAAAACGTTATTATTTTTGCACCAACCTAATATATTGGTTAATAATCGTGTCAATAAACACAACGGGAATTATTACGTTAGTTAAGACGTTCTTTCATAGCTACAAGGGAAGGCACTATTTTTTTATCAAATATTTTTTACATACGCTGAGAGAAGACATTACAATATTAACATCTGATTTTCAAGGTAACTCGTTTTATGATGCCTTCTGTTAGAAACAAATAAATAGTAAAGTGAATTAGGGAAAACACATCTAGTTCTCCAAGACAGGATAATATCGGTAGAACTTTCTGACCGTACTAAGAAGTTTAGGTTTAGAGTCCATTCATGATAAATTCTGTGTAAAAAGAAAGCACTAAAGAAAGTGGACATTTTCTGGCACTGCATACAAGGCGGCGCTATTGGTATCTGTGTTAAAGTAGATCTTGTGTGATATGAGATGCATAATACTTCAGAATACTTCAGAAAGCGCTCTAGTAATATGATATCAAATTCCCCGTCACCCAAACAGCAGCGTTGCTTATGCAACTCCAACAAAAGAGGATTATTTTATTTTTTCTTTCTTTTTTGTGTGTTTTGCTTCTGTGTGAAATTGGACCGATATGTAATGTTTTTACAATTTACTATTTGTCATTTAATGTAAATCCTTCATTGTAAAGATCAACACTGACCGACATTTTGTTCGTGAAGATCTCCCACGTCAATCGAGTAATCGATTAGATGCTGTCTAAAGATTGTCAGATATAGCTTGATCGATTGTATCGATTACAATCCTGTAGATCTAATCAAACAACAGGTTATTCCAGGAAATATTGATCTGTTTCCTGCTTCAATGCTCAAATATTAGTCCAGTTTTTATTTTGTGGAATTGCAGATCTGAGAGAAACGTAAATATGTTTTGTTTCCAAACGTTAAATTTATTGCATCTGAAAGAAAAAAAAGGAACATATTAAGCAGAAGATTGGTCGCAAAAAATTATTTATTTTATTCATCCATCATTTAGCGTTGAGACAGGAAACTGAAAAGAATTTTCAAACTTCATCATATTATACTTCCATTCGAAGTTTCTGTAAAAAATAAACCCCAAAAAACGTAAAATTGACGGCAATTTTAACTGAGAAATATTAAATGATACGAAAAAGATTCAATAGAATAGAATACAAATACCTTCAAACTGATTATGATTTTACTTAGGAAACAAAATATTATTAATAATAAATACAAATGTTTGGACCATAAAGCAATATTTATATAAAGAGTAATAAATATTTTACTGTCACTTTTACTGTCATTGATATGCCTTTCAATGTATTTATACGCACATATGTATATAATCACACACACACACACGCAACAACACACACACACACACACGCATATATATATATATATATATATATATATATATATATATATATACATGAGTATAGAGAATACTTTTATTTAGTTTTACAAGTTTTCTTGTCAGTCCCAATCAAAAGATTATATAAATATATATATATATATATATATATATATATATATATATAGATAGATAGATAGGGGTGTATGTGTGTTTGTCTTCGTGTGTGTATTTACTCACACTCAATATGGCCGTAATCATTAATGGTTAAACTGAGGAACTATGTAGGAAATAAGTAGCAACAAAATCTTTAGTTTCAAAACCTCCTTTTATATATATCTCTCTCTTTCCCCCCCTCTCTCTCTCTCTCTCTATATATATATATATATATATATATATATATATATATATATATATATGGGGGGTGCGTATGTGTGTACGCGTGTGTATGTGTTTAATATTGTACATTCTGATTTTCTCACTCGGAATGTGAAGGCTACCAAGCAATTTTTCCTTCCACTTCGCAATATCGAAAGTCATAAAAAATTTAAAAATCCAATATGATTATAAATCTCGCTGGACACCAGTAGTGTTTTCTTGAATTCCAAGTGGATTCCCACAAAGCAGCCGACCAAATATGGGGGCTAGGATGAGAACCAATAGAACAGATTAGCATTTATTCTTCCATATCCAGAACGACTTCAAAAATATAATCAAATGTTCACACAGACTTTCCAGCGACAATGGTTAGTCGGTAACAACGTTTTTATTGCGGGCTGTTTTAGTGGTCGTCTTGAGAAAAAATAGCGGATGGAATTCGACGTAAAAATGGATATCTACAGTGAAGTATAATTTTGGAATTGTAATGTTCTGGTGGTGCATTTACTTCTAGAGAAATATAATATAATTTACCGTAAGCGAGACTGGATATTCAACAAAGAGCATGCAACTTCAAGGAATAAAATATTGTAAAAATCTCGTAGCATAGGAGCGTCCTATCCACAGTTGAGAGAAGAATAATATAGTGTATATCTAGGAGCGGGAAGAAATCTGCCCCGTCAGTCATATATCGAAAGATAAATGATCGCCTAAGCGTATATCACACGTCACACATAACTGACTGATATCAAGGAGAAATGAAGATGACTAATAGGAAGCAAGCTTCCCAATATCTCAGACATGGAAAATTTGCAGAACAGAAATGCAGGTTCGATTCAACTTGCTCATGGTTTTTCATGTGACGAATAAAGAGTGGTGTGATTTACCCAGATTTTCAGACACAATGTGCACGTTGTGATATTTTCAGCGTATTACTGATCGGAATTTGTCAAGAGGTTTTCTAGTAAGAATCAGATTGTGGGTAACACGTCCCGTGTATATCAGAGTAAAATATTCACATTCAACACGTAACTTGATGCATCATTTCCTTAGCTATCTGCACGCTTATTGCATATTTTTGGAGGACATCAGTACCTTCCTGCTTTGTACTGCCCGAAACCT
>OZ010577.1:127294079-127324079 GCA_963932145.1 Acanthosepion lycidas | reverse complement strand
TAGGTCTGAATATATCTATTCTTAATATATTGCTGGGTAGAGATTTTAGCCCTTTCATATATATCCTTTAATTTTTTTCTCCGATAATAAATCTCTTTAAAAAAAACAAAATTAAACTTAAGCTGCTTTCTACATGTGCAACATTCTCTTAATAAATTAACGAATGAAAACAAATGAAACTGAATTTGGTCATCGTGGAGGCTCGTTTCCAAGAAGATCACACACGTATTTCTTTGTTCTCTTTCCGTACGTTTCATATCGGTCTCTTTCAAAACACACAGGCAAAGTTATCCGCTGACTACGTCAAATGGCTGTACTCACTATCGATTTCATGTAATGCCCTTGCAAGATATTCGGAAAAGTATAACGGAGCTCTAATAGAGTTAAATAAATCGACGTCATTTTAACATCACTTCTATCTTTCATCGTCTTGATATGAACGAAATGTCGGGTGGAGATATCATCTTTGTTTCGCAATGGAGGTTTAATTCCTGGAAGGATTCTGAGGGATTAAATACAAGTTGCGTGTTGATCCGACTTACCTTCAGGGAATTTTGAACAGAACTTTTATTTCATCAACGGAGGCAGATTGTTCTTGTCCGGCTGTTCATGATGGAATATTACAGCCTTTTTCTTAACTAATACTATTAGGTTGGTGCAAAAATAATGTCGTTTTCTCACATAGTAACATATGTAATAAAACGACATTATTTTTGCACCAACCTAATAAATGCTTTTCAATCCTGGCCTAATAAAGAGCAGTACCTGTTGGAATGAATTGTTTAGTTTGGAAAGAGCTCACGGTAGATGACGTCCAATTACACCATTTATGCAGCATCATCTATTTTGGAGAAAAGCCCACATTTTTTTCCGGTACTGGTGATTTATTTTGCTCACCTACTACATTTTTGTAAAGAATCTACTTTTCATCACCATCACAATTTGTATAAAAACAACACAGGTTTGCTTAACAAATTATAGTGTAGTAGCTGTTTTCACTTCAGTGAAAGTCACATATCAAACTGGTGCAAACGACTTTCTGTGTTTGATTTGGATATATTCAGTAAGTTTGCTATCTCATGTGTCATGTAGTCTCGTGTCATATTTAACATTGTTCCTACGGGACAATGACCTACTGGATTAAAGAATTTGTTCACGAATATTTGACATATTAATTATGAGTTCAGTCCCTGAGACAGATAGTGCAGATATAACCTCAGTTAAAACAGGGTGAGCAATTAGAAAAAAAAAGTTGAAATATTTGTTGACATAGACAGTGGAACGACAGCAATCTACTAGTGTAGATTAAGTTAAGGGTTTATTTGGGACTTAAGGTCGCTCGTATCTACTAGCACCTGATTAAGTTTAGAGTGAACAATGTCTGTAGCATTTGGATATTAACAACAAAGAAGATGAAAAAAAATCCAAGAATATATAATGTAAATAAATATTAACATTAGAATTTTGTTGCTTTAATAGATTTTGATGTATGAAAATTTTAAAGTTTTCTTTGCAATATGCAAAACCGATTAAATTTTTTCTCGACGTGCTGTATTAATATTATATTTTGAAAACTGTATAATATGAGAAAATTGTCCTGAGTAACGGATTTGATAAAATCAATTCATCCTGTTTATATTTGCATCGAGGAGAAACAAAGGAAATATGAAATAAGAATCTATCAGGAAATAAATTGAAGATTCTACCTGAGACCAAAAAATGCAGTAATCCAGATTATGTCACTGAAGATGAATAAAACGACATTATGGTTGAATTCACTGAAAATAACAGAGGTGAAATCATCGAAGCAAAAAAAAAAAAAATACATCATTCAAGTACTCAGCAGACTACCTTGCACACAAATGTTAGACAGATTTCACAAATTGATATGACAAAACTGAATAAACATATTGTGCAAACATATAACACTGACAGCAAACGCTGTAAACAGACAAATCACCGAGAAACATCACAGAAGTAAATATGTGCAAGAGCTTTAGCAGCTACTGGGAAGTTTAGGGTCAAGACAACGAAACAATCAAACAACAGACAAAAAGATCCAGTGTGGAAGGCAAAATCGATGCGAGAAATAAAGCCAATCTGATGTGAGATATTGATACTAGATGAGATCTCAATAAACCCAAATGTCTGAACCTGCAAATGCAAGAAGATCAAGCGGAAATATAAAATAAAAATAGTAAATTCAATTCCACAAATCAAGAAAATATTAAAAGAAAAGCTGCAGCTAAAGACAGAAAACAAGACGATGTCCAAAGCGTTCTAGGTTCTATCTGCAAACTAAGATATTCCATACGGACCTTAAATAATTATACAGGGAAATTGGAAAAGCAGTTTAAGAATTCAAAATGCGACCATCTAGTTAAAAAATGCAGAAGAATATTTAGAAGAATATTTAGAGCAGCACAAAGGAATATAAGCCAAATGCCAAATGGATCTAACGAGAAGAAAGAATGATGAAAAAACCTCTACAAGAAGAGGAAATTTATAATAAGGACTAATGTGAGGCAAGCTCTACAGAAATCAGAAAATTGGAAATCACCCGGAAATGACAAGTTACCCAGTATTTGGCTTTATCATTAATCCATAAAACCTTTGCAAAAGCACTAGCAATGCTTATTTGTAATCCCAGTGAAGTATCAGAATGGAACACTGAATGTATTACATATCTCCTCCAAAAACTGGTGAAACGGATGATCAGAAAAAACTATAGGCCAATAACATGTCTGTTCACCACGTATAAATTCATGACGTCTGTCCTGATGTACTGTAATTGCTCATTCTCGAACAAAACAACATTCTTCTCCGGAAAGAGAAGAACTGCCAGAGGGGTTCATATTGTTTCAATTATCAGCTACTGATAAACGAAAATTCCATAAAACATGTAGAAATCATAGCACAGCTTGAATAGATCACTATAAAGACTTGGATAGTTCATTAAGACTCTGCAAAGGTACAAAAGTCTCCTCGGTGAGAATAAATTTCCATAAAAATAGCATGGGAATGTGTAAAACCACATTATACCTAAATCATACAATAAGCACTGCCATCTCCAAACGCCTGAATTTCCGACAAGTAATCTTTCAATTAGATGCTGTGTCAACCCTTCTACTTTATCTGTTCTTAATCCTCCTTACGTATGAACTAAACAATAATAGATATGAATACAAACTAAACAAAACGATATTCAATGACTTACTACATGTTAATGATTTCAAACTCTTTTCCAAAAACGATAATGAGTTGAAGGTTCTCGTCAATACTGTAAAATTCTTCAGTGACGACATAAGTATCAATTTAGGATTAGATAAATAAGCAAAGGTGACATTCAAAAATGGAGAATTACAGAAACACACTCAACAGATTTAGATTGTGTCACAAAGATTAAGGAACTGGAACAAGTAGAATTCTATAGGTGCCTGGGAATTGAAGACGATGCAATACAGCATACCCAAAATAGGAGGAGAAAATATTAAAGTAGTACTAAAGGCGTGTGCGTCTGGTACTGAACACCAAAACTGAATTCAAAAAACCTAATATCACCCATAACCACATTGTCTTTCCCTGTGGTTCAATACAGTTTAAACATCCATTAGTTGTCCATTGCTGATTGTTGATCATCTTTATGTGTCCAGATCTGAAGGAGGCAGAGGATTAGTTCAACTAAAATTGATTTACAAAACTACAACAATTGGCCTTCAAAGATACCTACAAAATACAGAAGACTGATATGTTTCAAAGAATATGAAAGTAATAAGCAACATTACTCATAAATAAATGAAGCAAACATATTCTAAATGGAGTTTCAGATGAGTGAAAAAATGCATTGACGGGAGCTGCAAAATACTTAAAAACGACAGCAAAGGTAAATGCAACTGATCAGAAACAGAAAGAATTGGTTAGATAAATTGCTTCACGGTCAATTCTCCTTCCGCACCAAAGAAGCTGAAAGAGAAAACAAGAAAAGATTTGGCATGTAGGTCTGGTATTAAATGCCGAGTAGAATTTAAAAGAAAAAAAGAAGAATATCAGACATAAACACTTTGTATTTCCTCCTACTGTAATACAGATCTTAACTGGGCCATAGCTGGTATTACGAGTATGGAGTGCAAAACGATAAAGCTTCTCACTTGCCACCGCCCTCATCATTCCAAAGCTGATGTTGATCCTCCGTATGTGCCCAGCGAAGGGGACATAAGGATTAATTTAACTACAACTGTTTTACAAAACTACAACAATTGGCTTTCAAAGATACCTGGAAAATACAGCAGACTGTGTCAAAGAACATGAAAGAAAGAAGAAATTTAATTCAGTAATAAAGCATGCCAGTAAGTTCAAAATGCAATTTAAAATGGGCGAATACAAGTAAAAGTAAAATGTAATACACATGCACATCAGCTGCAGAAACCTTAATAAAGAAAGCAATGGTAAATGCAATCGACCAGATACAGAAACACTGACAAGATAAACAGTTTTTCCGGTCAATGTTCCGCCCGTACCTCACAAGCTGATGTAGACAGACCGCGTACCCATTAGTGGCTACGTAGTGCACTGTTAAAATTTGAAATCGAAGGTTTCATACTTTCTTCACAGGAACAATGCTTACAATATAGAAATTACTGAGCACATATACTGAACAATTATGTTAGCCTAAAATGTTGATTATGTGATAAATATCCAGAAACATTTAGCCATCCTGTCTCTGGTTACATGCTATTGGTACAAACTGAATAGACACAGACGGTGACTATCTACATTGGAAAATCTGCAATTTTTACGGAAAGGAAATTGCAAAAAATTGGTACGAACACCACCCCAACTCTCTACGAAGATAGGATCTGAAAGGATTTTATGGGATTTTACAATACGCACAGACAGTATAATCAAACCTAATCTCCCAGACATCGTGATCACAGACCGAAAAGACAAAATGTTCTTTCCTTTGGCATGGCAGTCCCTTCAGGAAGATCTTCAAAAACTATCAAAATACAAGGACTCTGAAATCGAAATCTCCAAAACGCGGCACACGAGGACATCGACAATTCGACTTCTAATTGGAGCCACGTCATGAAATCATTTCTGGCTCTTGATCTCTAGTTGCAACTCGGAAGGGAATGTGCATATAACAGAAAGTAAAATTATAATAATGATAATAGTAATAATAATAATAATTACAAGGAGATACAAAAAAAAATGTTCTGACAAGTACAACCCACACTTTACGAAGGGTTTATTTATGTAATTTTTTTTTTTTGTCAGTGGAAAGTGTCATGATGCCATTTCTAAACTTAGGTCCCTGGGCGGGGCTCGGAAAGAAATGTATAAACTCCAGAAATCAAAGAAAATAATAATAATAATAATGATAATAATAATAATAATATAAACTTTATGACAAAGATAAACACTTAATGACTTGCTAATGCGTATTATACTGTAAATATGTTTATTGATGAGCTTAAAATCCTTGAGAAAACATGATTTAATTTTTTTTAATTATTCCACTTTTTGCTCGCTGAGGGTTAGACGCATAATTTAGACCTTGAGTTTCAGCCTCTCTCAGTCGCCCTGACTGTATTCATTTAATTCTATAAACTAAATAAACACTTGATGTCTCAAGATTCTAGTCTCTCCTGCTGGTTCCGCAACTAAAATGAACACAAGTCAGGAATTTCAATAAAAGGATATTAGTTAATGTCACCAATCTTGGGAAAACTTTAACTAAAACTATTTCTCGTTGATTCCTGTTACACTTTCTTTGAGTTGACGGCATTGATAATTCTTTGAAATATTCTAGCCGAATCTCACATTAATTATAATGTTTTATTAATTAAATTTTCGCGTCGGATATAGCAAAATATTTATTTAGGATAACATTTGAAATCGTACATTTAAGCGCCAAAATACATTATTCATTTAATAATGCTTGAATGATCTGAGAGAAATCTGACACTTTGGAAAACTTAATCGGGGACACAATGATTGTCTCCTCTACTAGTTCGTTAAGCATGGAAACACGTCTCCAGTACAGTATGAAATGTCTTTTTAACGACAAACATTAAAACAATGTCATAATGTTGAAATGCCTTAAAAGAGAATTTCTTTTTTACAGAAATTGAAGACTATTAAATGCCTTTAATTGGGTAACTCTACTTAAATTTAATAGTCTAATACGTCGTTATGAAATGCTAAAATTTTTTTTCAAACAAAATATTTACTTATAAATGTGGACATTTCTTCTAATGGAAGAAAGTGCTTGAAATATATGGGGAATATTTGCTGGAATATATAAGATTTGATTGTAAATTTGAGATTAATATTTGATAACTATATTTTCTTTCCGTCTAAACCTTTATATATTTTTATGAGTTTCTATTTAAAAGAATGAAGAGAAAGGTTTATAATTGTTGTTCCATCGTTTTCAAATGTGCATGTCTGCAAAGAGGGACAGCTAATCCCTTTTCCAGCCCACCTACTCAGATATTGTTGGTGTTTTTCCTGGACTCAAAGGGCCAATCCCTGGTTTGTACTGGAAGTATATTAAACAAATTTTGGTTAAATATAGTTAAATTATCTGCGTGAAAATTCTAGTCTCTCGGGATCAACAACTGCACAGTATCAGCAAGCAGGTTACGGAAAGGGATTTATTTACTCTTTTCTAATCCAGAAAGTGGATGAATATGTATTGCTTTCAAAAGACACAAAAGCATTTTGTCATACACTGTGTACAAAAAATGACGGTTTTGAAATAAACAGAATCAATGTTAGTAGATATAATTATTTATTTTGGATATTACACCGAAAATATATAAAAATCGCTAAACAATTGATGTTGTGTCTCCATGCGTATCAAATATATCAGGACATGCATTTGATACGCATCGAAACACGAGCGCAGTTACGTAGTGAGTTTGATATGTTTACGATGTAATATCATAATATAAATAATGTCGCTCTTACTTTGTATTTTAAATTTAATGTGACGACCTTTGGAATTGTACTCTGTTCGTTCCCATATTACCTGTATGTGTGTGCGTGTATATATATACATATATATATATATATATATATATATATATATATATATATATATATATATATCGAGATATAGAAAGATAGATAAATAGATAGATAGATAGATAGATAGACAGACAGACAGAAGATAGATAGAGTGATAGATAGATAGAATGGATAGAATGGATATTTTTATTAATCCGACAGATTTGTATCATTTTAAACTTTATTATTACTGGATACTCGTATTTGAGTTTATATAATAAATAATACATTCTCTATGTTTACGTTTGAAACTGCGGTCGGGAAATCATTGGCAAGATAAATTTCACAGGAGAAACAAGAACTTTGACATAGGCTGGTAGTCTGTTTGTTCATGAACAATACAATATTGACGCGCCAAGGTAAACGTTTGTTCTCTCAACTCCACAGGTTCGATTCGCACGAAAGAGCTCAATTTTTTCTTTAAGATTTCGCGAAATTTTTGCAGGTACGTGTAAATATATCCACTGAAAATTCTCTATCTATCTATCTATCTATATATATATATATATATATATATATATATATATATATATATATATATATATATCAATGTATATATACGTATATATAATCAGTACATATATATATATATATATATATATATATATATATATATATATATACATATATTGTGACGGACGCAGATAGCCCAAACACGTATACACGCATATATTAAGGTTAATCTCCGCCTGGCAACAGAAGAGGTCACGTGGAAGTCATGAGACATTACGGGAAAGCAAGTCAAGAGGCCGACTAACAAAATTACCCGTAGCAATAGATGTCTAGACAGAAGCTAGACAGGGGACTGATGTAAGCTAGAATTCGCGCCAAAACGCAGGACACGTGAGAGTTAGAAAATTATTTGGGACTGAGTTGCTGTCTTGTCTTTGAAGGAACAAGACTCAAACGGAAAGATGAGACTCGACTCATTTGATAATGATAGAACTTGTCCGATTCATCCCAGGCAAGCCGGACAAGAAATATAAGAACATGTATTTCTGTTCCATAACCCAGAATTGAAGACGATAACTCGCGTCATTTATCACAGAAGATGCAAAGGAATTTGTACGCTGAGAATACAGCATACGTTTGAAGAAAACAGAAAACCAGAGAGGAAGAAAGTATATATCTCTGTTACAAGCTGAACTGTGTAAAGAAGAAGAAAGAAAGAAAAAAGAAAACCAGGGAGGAAGAAAGTATATATCTATGTTACAAGCTGAAATGTGTAAAGAAGAGGAAACAAAGAAAAGAGAAAACCAGAGAGAGGAAGAAAGTGTATACCCCTGTTGCAGTTGAATCCTGTTTGTACTGAACTGTATACAGAAGAAGAAAGAAAGAAAATAAAAGAAAACCAGAGAGAGGAAGAAAGTGTATATCTCTGTTACAGCAGGACAGTTTGTGAAATCGTATTTGTGTCAAGAAAAGGAAAGAAAGAAAGAGGAAACGTGAGAGAGAAAAGAAAGGACAATGATAAAAAAAGAGAACTGAATATAAAGATAAGTAGTCATATATTTTGGACCCGTGTTAGAAAGATACACATGCATCCATAAATATTATGTTCTTACAAACACCTTTCCACATGTCAACAAATAATATGTAACTCCTATCCCATATCTTTTGGTTATGCCTTTATTTCTGCATTCGTAGTAATTCATACTTATATTTTTGTCCGTTCGGGTTCAGTCGAATCCATTTGGAGTTAGAGGAATTTTGATATCCCAACATAAGTCTTGAGATCTGGTTGTCGGATATTGTACTCATGCTTATATTTTCTCTAAATATTTTAATATTTTGTATATCTGTACATATTAAAGTTCTTATATCAAAATGCACTAAGCCTTATCGTTCATCCTTGAATTGTGGATCAGTATTCGTGTTGAAACCGAAGTGAACCTGGGAAAAGATTACTGCTCGATTATCCTTATCGATTAGTGTTCTTTAAAATATATTTTTTGTTTACTAATTGTCTATTGACATGATCTGAGAGAGATAGCCTTTATCTCTCCACAGGTGTGATAATGTATATATCTTCTGGTCGGCATATGATCGCCTTATAAACCCATTCGTCGACTAGGGCATATGACAATATATATATATATATATATATATATATATATATATATATATATATATATATATATACTGTTAATGGTATATATACACTGATAATAATGTATATATATATATGCACACACTGATAATAAGTTTTAAAGTGGGACATATATATATATATATATATATATATATATATATAAGTGAATCAACACTCAGATGAGACACACTGTTTCATGTGAGACGCAATCATGATGCCACATAACTGTAGCAACCAGTGAACTGATTATTCGTCTAGCTTGAATCAATGTTCACTTCAATGTTCAATTTTATATTTATATACGATCTATCTATGCATATTGAACACTTTATTCCATAAAACTCTCTTTCTCTATCTCTCTCTGTATATATATATATATATATATATATATATATATATACTGTTTTTATGAGTGTATTAAAAATAAAACTTTCGTGAATTAAACAGATTTTCAAAGTATATATATGGAATTAAAATTGAAAATGGCCAAGAACCCGCTTTGAACTAATGTCTTGGGAGCATCTAAATTTAATAATAGAACGCGATGAAATTGAAAGGGAAAATTTTCATCATTCAACCAAGTAAAAAAATAATGATTCAACAATGTCCATTTCTTGCCTGGGTAATTACAGCTTTGAAACAATCTATAAACGTGCCAGTGTAATTAAATCAAGCGCCATTCTTGTAGGTGAACATTCAACTCTGACCTAATAATGTCAAATAATTGGCAACCAGTCTAAACGTTTCCCCATTTACTGTGAGTTTTTAACGTTATCAAATTGTGGGAAACTACAACGATGTCCTTTCTAATCCTTTTGTTTTAAGAAATTACCGACTGTTTCCCACCAATGGCTGGGTTTATTAACTTCAACATTGCCTAGATTATATATTTACCATTCTTTGTTTAGTGCAGACAATATATCAGCGTGTTCACATAGGCTTGACTTCCATTCTCGTCAACGAAGAAAGTCTTGTATCATCAAAGTTATCTTTTAAACTTCGGTCATAATTATATATATATATATATATATATATATTATATATATATATATTGCTTAACAATTGCGTTTAATCATGAAAGAGACAGTGGCCACTGTGTGATGACTACAATGCCCACTTTTATATGTACGTTCTATCACTGATATTAACCTTTAACTCAAAAATATAGCATTAAAACCATCAAAAGTTTATTTCATATATATATATATATATATATATATATATATATATATATATATATATATATATATTCCTTGTCTTGGCTTCGCTAACGAAGATTTATTCTGCCTTGACTGGTGGTTGCCGAGAATTGTCTGGTCCTGAACGACTCTGTCATCGCTGAAGTGGACCTGGAAGTACTCAGACCAACAGCTTAGAATGGAGGTTTTGTCTGTGAAAAGCCCCCGTCCATCCGCACTGTAAAGAGACACTGGAACCGGTGAGTCAGGCGATACACTGCGTTGAGGGCTTCGTAGAAGACTCTGTAGTCACCTAGGTCTGCGCATAGTTGGGTTCTCTCTGCGATGATGGTCCACCCCTCATTTGTATCTCTCGAAGCCTGCGTTGGTGGTTACTGCAAATGAGACGGAATGCAGCCCTCCTCAGAGAACATGACGGCTGAGCCAGTTGAGCCTGGTGGGATGAATGATTTCTTTTCCGCAGCAGTTCCTGAATCTCTTGGTTGTTCTTCCTGAAGTAAAGCGCCCGAACCTCCCAAGATGTCTGTAAGATGGTGGTCTACAGTATTTCAGGAGAGGAGTCTACTGGGCAGACGCCGTTTACAAACTTGGACTGTAGACAGGCTTGAAAGTCAGATTTAATTTCAGCTGACTGAAGGTTGCTTAGACTGAAGTTTTTATTGCGGCGGGGTTCCCTTCCTTTGTTTGGGTTTGAAGAATAAGGTAAGTTTGCAACTCACTAGGAGATGATCGGTGTGACATTCTGCACTGGGCATCACTTTGGTGCGAAGGATGCCTTTGACGTCTCGCTGGTATATAAGAACTGTTAGCAAGGTAGATTTTGCTGTCTTTAAACTAAAAACGAACGCTCCTCTGTGGTCCAATCGGTTAAAGGCAGGTCCAGGCTATACGACGGTTCCGTATAGGATACAGGTTCGATTCCTTTCGGAGGACGCATATCTTCTATGAAAATTTCTCGGACATTCAGGCCGATAAATGTTGTTTAACACTGTTTATTACAAACAGAGTATTTACTTAAATATTTGTATCTATAAAACGAATGTATAAACATAAAAATCTCTTAATATATATATATATATGCGTCTATCTGTGTGTTCAATAAATCATTGCTGATACTTATATTCGACAAAGCAGACTTGCATATGTTCGTAAGCTACTTTTGCGGATATTTTTGCACAGTAGAGCCAAATAAAAACTATTTCGTCAAGCTGTGATGAGTGTAAAGAATTCGGATTGAACAATTGACTGAGTGGCTAGTGAGAGTTTCGGGGCATTTTATGGCATGATTGTTGGTGACTAGGTGAATAATGTCTTTTTCAAATCTCTTACACGCTTCTAGACCGTAGAGAATGAGAGATACATTTCAAACAATCTTATCGATAACATTTCATTTGAGTAAAGACGAACTAGCAAGAAAGAATACAAGATGCAAACATTTTCACATGAACAGTGGTTGTTCTAAACGTCCCCACACATATATACACACCCATACGCATATATACACACCCATACATAACTTATTTATCATCGGGTATAGAAAAGTTTAGGAGTTCACCCATTTTAACCCATTATTGTGCAAATGGTTATAAGTTAGATTTTGAACGAGTAGAACTTCCATGTAGCCCACAAAAGATATAATTTTACCATGATATATTTTATTACCCTAGCTCCTAATCACTGCTGTTATCAAATGAGTGCTTGTTGTTATATATACACTGATTTTACAAGGAATAATACGAAAAAAGAATAGTGAAAATGTCTGTGTGACATTATGTTTAAGTATATTGTAGACATTTCTCAAAATGTATACACACACACACACATATTAATTATCAGTTTGAAAGTTATTTTTAGGGGATATTCGTATTTTAGTAGACGATCCGTTTATTTAATAAAAGCGTATTTATTTACGTTTAACGGAATGAATATATGAGAAAACTTATGAAAGGAAATTATATAGTATCTATCAAGAACCTGAAATGCCTTGAATTGAAAAAAACCGT
Source organism: Acanthosepion lycidas (assembly GCA_963932145.1). Taxonomy (NCBI): domain Eukaryota; kingdom Metazoa; phylum Mollusca; class Cephalopoda; order Sepiida; family Sepiidae; genus Acanthosepion; species Acanthosepion lycidas. Next base: position 127,311,711 of record OZ010577.1, on the reverse strand, counting down.
CTTTATATGCGTCGCGCTTTAGACCGACTGAGCTATAAAGAAATTCGCCGATTCACTAAAAATAACCTTAAAGTTATAAATTCTGTCGGAAATATTTTGCAATTAACAAACACACAAACACTCTCTTTCTCTCTTTCTCTCTCTCTCTTTCTCTCTCTCACACACAGACATACAAACACACACACACACACACATATATATATATATTTATGTATATATATATATATATAAATTTACGTATTTTTCCCTCGCCGATGGCATTACTAGGAGTTTCATGCACAACGCAATCTTTAGGTGCTGTCTATCGATTGACCATAACGTTATTTAAATTTTAATAAAAATATCTGGTTCTTGCAATTATTATATATATATATATTATATTGTAATTAGAGATTTTCAATTGACTAATTATATATTTGACATTTGCGATAAGCGGGATTCATATATATGTAAAAAAAAAACTGTTTTAGAATTGTGAATATTATTTTTTATATTAAGTATAAATGCAAGTTAGTTATTTAAAAAAAAAATCAAACAATATTTACCTTAAAAATTAATCTGTATCAACGTATTTAAACAGATATTTATTGTTATGCCTACAGGTAACATTTAATTTATTTCTCTTGTTTAATAAGCTGGGGTTATTCAAGTGTTTTAAGATACCAAATTGCATCAAGACATAAATTACACCTGTTACGAATGCCGTTGTAAGAATTGGCTCTTGCTATAATATCGCAGATGATAATAGATGTATTTATAATAGTATTTAATTGCCAGAAACAACTGAAGGGAAAAGTGCTGTTTTCGTATTTTATGTTACATAGAGTAATTCGTTGACAGTAAAAACGAAATTTCCAAGGATGTTTAGTGGAACCATATATATATATATATATATATATATATATATATATATATATATATGTGTGTGTGTGTGTGTGTGTGTGTGTGAAAAATATATAGAAAATTGGAAAGAACTCGTTAGTTCTTTAGTATTTTTGTTATTATTTTTAAAAAAATAGTGCTCGTACAAAAGTAGAGGATAAATATAATTATTTATTTAAAAATATGATTCCAACACGCTACATAAGAGATCTCATGTTTCAAAACAATAGCAGAAAACTTCAATATAATTAATTGAAATAAATTTAATTAAAGTACTAAGCTTAGCACTTTAATTCATTTTAATTCAAATAATGAGAACTCTTATGTAGCGTGTTGGAATCATAATTTTAAATAAATAATTATATATATATATATATATATATATATATATATATATATATAGAGAGAGAGAGAGAGAGAGAGAGAGAGAGATAGAGAGATTGATATCCGATGACAATGGTATATTAGTGTTTAAGACTTTTTATTTTATATATATATATATATATATATATATATATATATATACAGCCGGTGAAGGAACAGCGCCATCTTCCTCATATAACGCCGCATGACACGTATTGTATTATGGGAATGGCGCGGTAAACACGAAATGCAGTACGTTGTAATAGAGGACATTCTGCCTGTCTCTTTCTCATATATATATATATATATATATATATATATATATATATATATATATATATATATATATATATACAGCCGGTGAAGGAGCAGCTCCATCTTCGTCATATAACGCCGCATGACACGTATTGTATTATGGGAATGGCGCGGTAAACACGAATGCAGTACGTTGTAATCAGAGGACATTCTGCCTGTCTCTTTCTCATATATATATATATATATTTGTTGTGAAACTGATAAAGTTGTGTTCATAAGTGTTAATAATTGCTTTGCAATTTAATGTCCTATATAATTGTGTACACCTTATTGTCTCTCGTTGCAAGGAGTATCTTTTAGGTGGCCGGATAGAAGCTGCTCTACAATCACTGAAAATCTTATCGTTATTTATTAAATTTGTCTTAGGTCTGGCACAAGGCTGCCAGAATTGTCTGTCTAGTGATTGGGGATCGTAATTACTCATCAGAAATCTCGTTATAACCACCGCTACTCCAAGCCACCCATATATGTTTTTGTTTTTTTTCCTTTTCATTTAGTATTATTGTTTAGTATTAAAAACATTATTTTACTGGATATACCTGTTTCAGTTAGATATTTCTGTTCAGTGACAAATAGCTTATCAAACGTTTACTGGCCTTTAACATCAAACGTAACAAAAGTCAATGCATATAAACATCTTGAAGGTCGATGCCGATTTTGATCTTGATGAAATGTGTTGGCTAGGGGATAGAAATAATTTGATAGCCTTTTCAGCGAACTTGTGATACAAAATGTAATGTTTGTGCTTGAGATTTAGAAACGAAGAAAACACTTCTATATAGTCCGATTGTTAAGACGCAACTATCCTGTTCTCTGAGTTTTTTCTACCTCTACAGGGAAGATGTCTTCAGACACGAAATAAACACTTCTAGATTGTTCGGCGGTTAAACCTCAGCTTCCTGATATCCCTTTCTCTAGCTATCGTTCACACTCTGGCTCAGACAATCAAAATCGACTTCTTTGTTTTGTCTTTCATCTGACCCCAATGGTCATCACCAGGGAGACAGAGCAGTGATACAGTTCTCTAAAAAATAATAGTTGCTAAATAATTATTTAACAGTCATATTGTGAAAACCAGCTTGGGAAATCATAAATTTCCCTACAAAGCTATTAACGTGGTTCGGATTGTATTTTAGCAGCTGTGTATGTGTATGTCAAATTACGCAAAATAATATTTTCAAATTAAATTGAAATTATCCAATTAAAGTTGATAAAGGATAAATATGCAATCTGAGTTTCGGATTGTCTTTTGTTAATACTTACAAGTATTTATTTTGTGTTTTAAGATTTTATTATTCAAGTCGATAGTTGTTTATCACGTTATAAATAAACATTGATAACGGCATCCTTATTTTCATTTTTTTAATATAATTCTTTATATTTCATTTCAAAATTTTTACACGGGTCATAGGAAAGTGGTAATCCAAGACGGGAAAGAAGATATTCTTTATGTTATTTAACAATGCTGATATATCCGTTATAAATAACGTAGAATTTTAACTACGATGGCGGAAAATTTTTTAAACATGTAATTGATAATACGGCAATATGGAAATAAAAAAGCATTATAGCGAGTAAAATTATTATATAAATTTAAGCATAATAAATAAAACGTGGAATGAAGAGAAAGGAAATATTTGAAGACATTTTTTTGTGAAAATAAATTGGGAAACCATGCAGGGTATTAAAAAAAACAACAAACAAAAAACATTGACTAAAGATACAAAAAGATACGATTCAGTTAATTAATATCACACGTAACTTTGGCAAAAACTACATGAAATCTCCTTCCCCCGTAGTATTTTTGGTAATTCTTTTATAGTTTCATTGGATGAGCCCATGAGTTATGCTTGAGGGCGAGACCTTCATAGAAATAGTCAGCATACGTGATCTTGAAGACAAATGCGGAAATGCTTCCGGCAAATTTGTAGATAGTAAAATCTATCATTCTCTTAAAGTTTGATCACAGAAGTATTAAGAGTCTATTAATGCGACACAATATTCAATCATAAGAGGTAGAATAACCAAAACATTAAGGGATTGGGTCAATTTATATATTACAAACATTCTGGTCCATCAGTCAAACAAATATATATAATAGCAGAAATATATTCAAGCAAAGATTATTATCGAGAAGCAATGAAAACCGCTGCAAGTAATGTTTAAATCGAAACCGTAAGAAAGCTAACATAATTAATGAAATAAAGCAGTTAAACGTTACAGAACACCAAGGACAGTATGTTAACATGAAAAATATTAAAATAACAATTTATTCAGATATATGACATATTGTGTTATAACATTGACTGCCAACTCTTTCTTATGATTTCGACTTTCGTTATTGCACTCTGTTACCTATCTTTTTTTTAGTTTTAGCGTTCTTCTTCTACTCAAGACTTTATTATATTAAATAAAACTTCCAATAATATAGAAATGGCTCTTTCACTACATCTATATGCGGATAGTTTTGTGTTTGGTGATTTTAATGCCCATCATATCAAGTGCTTTAAGTATTCTAATCTTACTAATGTTGCCGGTATACAGACTTTCAGTTTTTCCATTGCTCACTCCCTCAGCTAAATAGTGGATTTACCTACTCGTTTGCCTAGTAAAACATTTCGACATTCTTCTTTATTTAATTTGTTTCTTATTTCCTCTCCTTGCTCTTGTCGAGCATCACGTCCAAATAATATCGCAGTATCTGCTATTTCTTTTGAGTCGTCGATTAGAAATGAGTGCCCACAAGACATCTTACGACCGTACTGATTGGGATTTCTTGGCTTTATTCGAAACGACTTTGGATATTCTTAACATTCCTAATGAGAAATGTGCCACAGAGGTTTCTTCTTGGATTTAAGCCAGAATTGATGCTTTTCTGCCTTCTTGCAAATATCAGAGGAAGCCATAATATTTTTCTTGGATTAGCCACGATAGCACATAGGAATCACTTTATCCGTGTGTACCAGCGTGATAATTCCGATCAGAACAGACGCTTTGCGAATGCTGGAAATAGCTTTAAACATGTCATCAAAGAGGCTAAGACTTGTTGATAGAATGAGACACGGTATAGCCTCTAAAGATTTTGGTTTATATAACTAAGTGGAGGCTCTGTATTAATGCTTTAAATAAGTATAAATCTTTTATCCCTTACATCTTCACTCAATCTGAGGTGCTCAAATCTCCTAACGTTTTGATCGTAAATTCTCTTTAAATGCTTCTCTTACTTATCTGGATTATATTTGGCTGACTTTCCGTTTAGACCTGAATCTCTCTTGAATGATATACATATTGTTCCGTCCATGGCTTCTGTTATCATTCTTAAATTCACCAATCATGTAAATTTGATGGCATTCTGCTTCTTGGAAATCATCTCCTTTAGTTCTTGTCTTTAGAAACTCAGGTTAATCATCTGAGCCTTCTATCGCTTTATTTGCCTTCTAACTCATTTGGGCAAATTATAAGAGGTTCTAATTAACTCTAAATTAGATAAGCATCACACATAGCATTATGTTTTTCACATTACTCGATCAATTGCTGATATATTAACAATTGTTGCTGAAAAAGTTTATCAAGATTTAGATAAGAATTGTGAAGCTCGGATTAATGTTTTCGATATCTCGAAACATATGGTATTCTGGAGGAATTTTGGTATTGATTTAGTCTTTCGCGAAATAAAAAATTCTTTGAATTGTCACGCTTTTTGCATGAAGGCAGGTGTTTCCCAAGGTTCTAACCGTGGAGCTACATTGTTTCTTATTTTCATAAATGACCTTTCTGGTGTCTTCAGTTCTCAACTCATCATCTCTTCTGATAAACCAACTATTTATTCCTGTCTTAATACTAAGTTTGATTGGTTCGAAAATGTTAAATTAGAAGCTTATATTCAATAAATTTCTAAATCTACAGCTGACAAAATATATATCGTGCTAGAAAACTTTACTTGCCAAAATGTATCTTACATATTTATAAGTCTACCAGTCGTCCTTGCTTTGAATATTGCTGCCACATCTGGTCTGCTCCTCCGGCTATATATTTAGAGACTCTTGATAAAATTAAAATGCGAATCTGCAATGTTATTGATACTTTATGCTTAATATAAAAATAATATTAATCAGTTGTTACACACACACATATATATATATATATATATATATATATATATATATATATATATATATATATATATATATATATATATATATATATATATATATATATATATATATATATATATATATATATATATCCACCTTATTTTAAATGCCAAACATATATGGAAAATTTTTAACAAAAACTGAAACCCCTGTATATTTTATGAAACCGCGCCATCATTTCGATGACAAGATATATTGTTTTTAATTTACGTAACTGTCTCAGCACCTGAAGATTGCACTGTGCATGATACACCGAGGTGTACTTCCGGTGAGGAATAATATGTATATTTATGTTATATTACATCGAAAACTGCTTTACTAACCCCAGCACTATATATATATTTAATTAATTCATCGAGTGTGATAGAAACCTCAACAGAATACAGAAAGCACTGGACGGCCGTTTTGTTTTATATTTGGGACTCATCAGCAGTGCGCATCCACTACCGAGAATTGAAACCCTGATAGTTAGGTTGTGAAGGAAACATCATAGCAACTGTTCCAACGGGCCTCGGTGACGAATGGAGATTTCAAATCAGACTCAATAAAGCGCCGCTCGCTCACATATTCCGTGGTGGAATTCTACTGAGTTCTCTGTAAGCATAGGACTGTGCGCCCTGGAGCCACGTCTACTCTCACCAAGTCGCTAACTCTAGAGCATTAGAAGCCGGTTCAAGCAATGATATACGCTGATAGAAATTTGAATATGTGAGCGAGCGGTTCTATATTGATATGCCGTAAAATAAAATAAATCAAACCAATCTAAACCAAAGAATACATATTCTATTCATACAAATCTATCCTAAAAATGTTGTCGGCATTAAATAACCAATTGAGGTTGATACGCCGTAAAACAAAATAAACCAAACCAAACCTACTATATTTTGAGGTCTAGAATTCTTCAGATTTGGGCTAAAGAAAATGATTATGGTCACTTGACCAAATCGTTTGGGCAAGAACAGGAGATCATAGCATTTCACAAAAGTTATAACAAATGTGGTAATCATGTTTGTCTTAAGTACTTATTGCCTATGTTATAAGTAGAGTAAAACACAATCCCGTTCTCCAGACTGTTGATTGGGTGGAAAAGATACAATCGTTTCAATAATTGTATGTATATTTTATTGAGTAATATTTAAAAAAATTGAGATTTTGGGATATTATCGAGAAGCGATGTTTTAATATATTGATTATTGCTATTTTGTAATATATATTCAGATTTCTGTGTTTAGTCACTTGCCTCAACTGTTGATAATTGATTGATTGATCTGTTTGATTTTTACTATTTGTCAACCTGTTGTAGTTTATTTAAACCGAATTGTAGAAGGTTGCATACAGTACCCAATTTTCCCAAGTGGTACCCTTCCTAAGTAGTCTGGACTAAACAATGTTTAACTTCTGTGATCGAATAAGATTAGCGTGATTAGAACCTCTGGATAAGTTGACCATAATAATAGACATAGGATAAGGACATTCAAAATTTGACTGACTTTTCTCATATCAATGACTCTGTGGTCTGGTAATTGGTGTAGTTAGGTTAAAAACAAATGACCTTTATATTTTTATAAAGGTCAGTCTAAAGCAATGACATGTAGGTATATTTCGAATATTTGGTTCGATAACGCGCCAGGTGCTGAAGTAAGTTTTATCAGCACTCGGCATGATGGCTTTAATACTCTGTCCTTTTTGAGTATTTTACATTGATACTTTTGGGTCAGTCATTTCGATTTTATTGTACGTATGAAAACTGGATGTCTCTGTAACCTACGGCCTATTTTCCGAGATGTTTTTTTTGATAGATTTAATCATTCATAAAGTTTCCACATTTTCTTTTCGGTGTATTTCATGCCATCTTCCCCTCATTCCTATATCTGTTCACTGCTATAAAATTTGAGAACAAGCAACTTTCTGTTCTTTTATTTGATTCATGTCTTTCTCCCTCACAGAAAAAAAAAATCAATTCCTATTTCTTCTGGTTTCATTCTTCAACCACTAAAGAATAATCCGAACAACAGAAAAACGTAGTTTTGAAATTTTAATCTATTGTCCGTTCTTGATTATTGTCACCATATTTTGAGGTTTCTCAGGCTACTAAAAGGTTAATTCTGTCAGAGCCTTTATGCCGATTATGTTAAAATCATTGTCTCTAATATTGTTCGATGTGAATTGATTTGACTTTCATTCATGTTAACAATATTGTATTTACTCTTCGGGCACGATTTGACGAAAATCTAGAAAACAGAATAAATTGTATGAATGTAATATAGTAGAAAATTCGTAAAAAAAATTTATGCAAAAATATGTTCTAAAATCTATTCAGTATTGTTTCATGCATGTCACCTTCATAGTTTGATATTATAGTGATGATTGGAAAATTACACAGTGTGATTTCAGGTGACTTATTGATCTTGATTCCCGTATTCCTCAATCAATCAATATTCTATATATCGGCTTGCATAGAGAAAAACTCAAGTGCCAATATATATATATATATATATATATATATATATATATATATATATATATATACATATATATATATGTCATTAATGACGACAGAAAAGGTACTGCGATTAAGCTTTTTGTATTGTGTTTAAACAAGAGTTTTCTTTTCTGGAAATCGAATGTATAGAAACTGTCCAGAAGTTCAATAATAACAGGCGCTTTTCACTATATTTAGAATCATTATCAGCATGATTTTATGATTTTGTAAGTTTTTCTACACGCTATGTACCCTCAAAAGAAAACACTTATTCGAACACCAGAAAAATAAAATAAAATCTTAATCGTAGAACCTAGTCTGTCGTCTTTAATTAAAAATATATACATGAAGGATTGCTGCATAAAAACACAATATATATATATATTGGAAAAGCGATGTTTCAGGTTTGATCAAATTATTCGCAGATTGTCCATAACTTGTGTGAGCTCAGCTTCTTAGGAATATCTCCTACTTGAAGCAATATCTTGCAGTCTTTGCGGTTTCAAAGTTTATGTAACCTGTGTGTGTGTGTATATATATATATATATATATATATATATATATATATATATATCCATTGTCTTTTTTTGTTTTCTTCATCTTTCCTTTCTTTTCCCGTGCTCTTTTTGCCTTGCTCTCTTTCCTTTTTGGATAGGATTCGAACCTGCATCCTATACGGAACCGTCATTTACGCTGATGTGCCTAACCGATTCGGCCACCAAGGATCGTTCGATAGACAAGGTCGAATTTACTGTTTATAACCTTCAATCTTCCATGAATCTCGTATATTCATAACTGGTCATTGGTGTATCGAATGTAACAAATGAAGTCATATATTACGAAATGGACAAAGTCCGACAATTTATTTATTAAAGACATTTTTCATGTTTAACGTTCTTTTTATAGATACAAGTATTTAAGTAAATGCTCTGTTTATAATAAACAGTATTAAATAACATTTACCGGCCTGAATTCCAAGGACGAATATTTTCGTGATGCTAGATTTGCATAATCGTGCCATTCTTGGCTACACGTCTTACTCTGAAATAAAAACAGAAATAAACAATGAAATTATAATACTTTAGGAAATATATTTTTATTAACAAAAAATATATCTAATTCTCAATAGAGATTTTCCCACCCACCCTGTATATATAGATAGATAAATAGATAGATAAGCCTGAATATGGTCGTTACTCTATGTCTGTACCTCATATGCATTGCGTGTCCTAGTGCTTAGAATTTGTCCATTCTAACCCTAAGATCCGGCGCCAAATCTGCTGATAATATTTGCCTAGGAACACTACTAAATGGTTGATCTTTTCAGTGAAATTACGTACACAAAACTGCTTTAAGCCGCCGATTGTTGTGCTAGCATTGTCAAAATGAATCATGATGTATATTTCAAGCCTACTGACTTGTCTCAGCTAATGATCACGACGAATGATTTGCTCTCTGCAAGAAACTGTAACTAATGTCGCCTCTTATGAGAATTTGGTTCTATAAGGAAAGAATACAGAGCGTCTCTATATAGCGTTCGGTATTCTATCTACCTGTTTGGCTCCATCTATTCATACCTAATTTTAGTCGCATCTTTTTAACTATTTATCTATGATATATTGATATAAAGAGAATGACTGTTATTCGACGCTCAGACGAATATCATGAAACACAATGATGTGCCACTTACTTTCTTAGTAATGAATTTCTTATATTTTAATCCCACTGAGTTAGGAAGTACTGAGGTAGAAGATACCTGTCTTTGGACAAAAGAATAATAAAGATGGTCACACAGAAACTATACGATATAATCTTACGAGAAAGACATTTAGTCATAAACCATTCCCTAATATATAACAAAACATAGAAAACATATTTTTGAAAACTTTCCTCGTGCCAAGAACTTTTTAGCAAACACTATATTATCTTGCATCCATAATATTCTATTTTTTTTTTCATTTTTGTTCGAGAATATTGACATGCACAAGGAAAAATGTTTCGAGAGTATGGCCATGCATGATAGAAAACTGGGGAAATGTATACATTGTGGATCTGTCTATATCTCTGAGATAAGGTAATATGATCACTTACCTTATTCGGACTGTTATCCTCATCTTCATTGCTATATTCACAACGTTTCGGCCATTGTACGTCCCGGCCTTCTTCAGGTGGTTGGAATTTCGAACCGAGTCCATTATTTCGTCTATCTGGGTAGATTGATTTAGTTTCACGTGTCATGCCTCTTCCGGTTGACTGATCCGGATTTCCCTTCAATTCAACTTTCCAAGTTTTTTTTTTTCAGCACTGCTGTAGTCAGATATAGAACTCACAACACTTTGGGTCTAGTCACTGAATATTACCAACGTCTTTATCCACAGGACCATATATCTTTTTTTTGTTATACATGTATATATTGTATGGATATATTTTAAATTTCTAAAAGAAAATGTAACAACTTTCTTAGGGAATTCGCTGTTAATTTAAAGGGACGTCCTAAATTTCTCGGAGATGTCAACAGTTAATATTTAACTGTTGACATCTCCGAGAAATCTGTAAATGTGCGTTGATATTTGCAAGGACAAGATTGAAAATAATATTTGAAAAATTAAGAATAGTGATCCGATAAGTCATTTTTATCAGATTCCATTACATACAATAATATAAAATAGCCTTGGGAGATGCTATATATCTATTTGCGCCATGGGTTAAATAGTATGGTCTACAGGGCTTCCTGAACTTCAGAAGCAAGCCAATAGTAGATTAATCTCGGAAAAACGAGGAATGTCCAAAAAAGAAAATCTGAAAATGTTGCATCTGTTATTGCAATTTGTTTCCTTATATACTTGTGATTTTTTTTGGCTTGTCCTTCGATTCTACCGTATGCGTAGTTACAGGCCAATCAGCGTCAGAATCATCGATTCTATCTACAATAAATAATAATGGTTGTTCTTTGAACGCATTTGGGTATTTGTGTCGTTGCTTGAAAGTCACGTGTTTAGTTTTTTTTTTTTTTTTTTTTTTTTTTCTGAGATGCATATAATTGATTTATTTCTGAACCAAATCAGGAGGATGCACCGTACATTCTCAAAATAGTATTTTCGCCGAGAGTATCCTTTTTCATTTCCCTGTAATGAAGTATCATTGCATTCTGCCTTCAAAATTGTTTTTGAATTACAGAGTGAATTATTTAACGATGCTCATTTCCGAATGACTTGCAGTCATGAACAGTTATCATCATCATCATTATCATTATCATCATCGTGATCATCACTACCTGATAGGAATGATTTTGCAGATGAAATATTTTACAAATACTGGATTTATGTACCAGTAAAACTTATATTAAAGAAGATGGTTATTTATTATATGAAAAAAATAGTACAAGAATGCCGCTCAGAAACACATATTTTATTAATTTAAAATTTTCCATAATTCATTGTCATATAGGAGGATTGCTATTATATCGCAATTCAGGACACCTTTTTTTGTTACTAAGAATTTTTCTTAGTGGCATACGTTTTAAACGGTACCTTTTGATATTCCAATATATTTAGATTTCCGTTTTACGCCTTCCTCCCGTTGTTAAAACACTTCCCAGATATCCAAACTTCTGACACTGTTTTCTTTCGACATCTCTAATTCGTAGTTCGCGTGTTAGGCTTCTTGTTTTGCTGACATCCCTTCTAGATTCTTACATTTGGTAGGATTTCTTTCTTCTCTTTCTTTACTCTTTGTCGATGATGTATTGAAGTTTTCTGGAAGTAATACAGTTTTCTCTCTTTGTCTACGATGAACAAAGTTAAATCTTCGTATCATCAAATAAAAAAAAAATCAGGTACATCGGATGTCAGAATACTAAATCAATAAGGCTAGTTAGAGAATATATAGCAAAAAATGTATACAATAAATATAGATATTATCTACCTGTGCTAAACTAGGTGGATAACAATGGCTATTTCGTCACTGTCTAAAACAGGGTCATACAAAAAAAAGATGAGAGACGAGCAGGACTTATATTAGCCTAAGACATGAAGAAATATATTCTGGGATAGTATCAACTATCTGATAGATTTCTTGTAAAAACGAAAGCTTAACATATCCACTGTATTTTGATATGAACCGCCAGTACAATGTACGGAATAAGAAATTGAATCATTTTACTGTACGCCAGACAACGACAAGGCTCTGTACAAAACGTAGGAAATTACAATCGTCATAGGAGGACTGGATAACAAAGTAGGTTAAAAGAAAAATGATGAAATAATCGGCAAATTTAAACGAGGATCTTGCAACTAACGCGGAGAATAATGATGCAGTGGTGCAAGACGAACGATCAATTAGACACTTATAACTGGTTTTATGTATACCAAAATATATGAGCATGGATAAGTTCAGGAGGAGAAAAGGAAAACCAAATCGACTACATAACTGTCAATAAGAAATTCAGGAATGGCATTGTACATTTCAAAATATATCCAAATTTTGTCAGTTCGAAGGAAACTGAGAATAAATCAATGAGAATTGAAGAGGGTCTAGACAACACCCAAATTGCAAGAGAAAAAAAAACTCCAAAATTACCCGGATTTAAAGGAGAAAAACGCAGACATCGTTAAAAGCGGATAAATTGAGCTAAATGAGAATTGAAATGCGAAGAGGTAAAACCTGAGATAGGCTTTACTAGCATCAGCAAACAAGACCAACCCAAAGAGAAATAAACAAGGAAAAAGTTTATGAATGGCCGATGAACTTATTGACACAAAGAAAAGGAGGCAACAAACAATATTTAGGTGTCATACAGAATATAAGACATTGGCAAAGAAATTAGGAAAAATGAATACAGTTAGAAATGGCATGTTTCAACAAAAAGGATGCATAAATAGAAAAAATGTGTATTACACTGAGCAGTATATATAAAGATTAACAGGACGAAGAACTTCATCAATAGAATGCATAAAACGCAAAGAACGGCACACTGATGATAGTGTAAAAAAAATTCTTAAATGGTGGAGCGAATTCATTCCCACGGCTAAAATGGAAAATCTGCAATACAATGTTGAAAAGCTAGTAATATTAATCTATGAAACGAGCACTGGCAAAATTTAACAGAAGTAAAGCAGAAAGAACAGACTGAATTGTAATAGGTGTTGACAACTTAAGATGATTACAGATATAATAAATCTTAGCCTTGACAAGATTACAGACATGATAAGTTAAATATACAATACTGGTGAAATACCTGAAGACATCAGTAGTTCCATTTTCATAGCACTACCTACGAAGCCAGGTGCAAATTAATGTGAATTCCATCGGATAATCAACCCAGCGATCCATATAGGAAAACATCAGTTTCGTTAAAGACACTGAGACAAGAAATGCAATCTTCATGCTGAGAATGATATCAGAAAGAACAATAAAACTACAGAAGTATGAATATATTTTATAGATTATGCCAAAGTGTTTATCGTCCTGAGAATTATGATAAACTACATAGCCGTCCTGGGAAAGAGTATAAGCTACGTCCAAAAGCAGGGTCTCTGATAAGGCTTTGCGGAGCGTAGAACCACCTTTTAATTGCTGGTGTTCCCAGTTCCACCCTGACCCGGGGTGGTAGCATCTGTTACGGTCCCAGCTATGAGTAAATATTTAAACTTCAAACATTGACGAAAACACTATGAAAGTGTAAAAATAGGTTTTATTATCAAAAATACTTTGTAAAAAAAAGCAATAAATTTTTGAAGAACAATTATTACCAGCAATACATTTTTGAAAAAAAAATCATCATCTATACATTTAAAAAACATACCATCAATACATTTTTGAAAAAAATATTACCATCAATAAAAATTCTTATCGTCATTAAATAACCTATTGAGGTTGACATGGCGTAAAACAAAACGAACCAAACCGAAGTGTTTGGTAAAGTACAACAAATAACAGTTGGAACTGCTAGGAAAACAAAATTTATTTGGAAATGATATTAGAATAATCCAGGATTTATACTGGTAACACACCTATTGCGTAAGGACAAAAGATGCATTCAGAAAATACACAAATATAGAATATATTCTCACCAGACTTATTCAACCTTTACAATAAAGCAATACTGAGTGAATTAGAAGTTGTACCAGAATGGATTATTGGCGTCCACTATCGTCACAACATGAGATATACAGATGAAACAGCGTTGATTTCAGAAGGAATTTAATGAAAACGGAAAGAAAGAATGAATATGAATTGTAAAAAAAAGATCGAATATATGATTTTTCAGCAAAGGGAAAATGTAATTTACCAATTTGAGATTCGAAAAGCAAACAATTAAAAAGATTTAAATATCCAGGAAGTGTCTTAACAATTGACGGATAATGAGTGACCTAAACCCTGAGACATATAGGGATAGAGAAAGAAATTCCTTTCAGAATCTAAGCAAAGAATTAATAAACTGGATATTTTCGTTTGAAACAAAGAAAAGAATACTGGATTGTTATGTAATATCTGTCCCCCTCTATGCTAGTGAAGACTGAACAATCTCCTCACATATGAAGAAGAAATTTGACTCAACAGAAATGTCAATGTACAGAACGATGTTGAGAATCCTTTGGAATGAAATGCGGAGGTTTTAAGAAAAATAGAAACTAAAAAGGACACATAATTAAAATTAAAAAGGATACAATTGAAATTTCGATGGGATATTAGAAAAAATGGCTTACATAATTTTACACTTATATATTGAAGGCAAGAAGGACATAGGAAAACAGCTTATAGCTTAATGGACGACATGGTGCAAATGGTTGGCCGAACAGAGATTGATAGAGGAAGTCAACATCAACTAAAGACCTACAAATGACTGAAAATTATTGAGAGCAATGTAAGTCTATGTCTTATGGGAGACGAAGAAAAATATTTTCTTTATCTTAGTCTTTTTGTATAGTTTTGTATATTATTTTTATTGCATATCTGTTTTTAAAATACTTTCATTAATGTTTGATATTTTTATCATTATTGAATTTATTATTTGTATTAAAGGCCCATTTATTAGACTAAGTAATTTAAAATTGTGTTGATTTTTATTGCCTAAAATAACAGGCCATATAAATCAATTTGTTGTATGAGCAGAGATAATACGTTCCACATTTAAGGAAGAAATTCTTGGCCGGGTCAAACTAGTTTAAATTCATCCATTCTTTTTTCCCTTTCTCTCTTTATCCTTTATATTTTAACAAGAACTTGGTCATCTGACACTTTCCTTCTTCAGCTCTTTCTTAACTAAAATAATTTCCATCTGAAGAGACGAATATATAGTGACATTCATTAAATCAAATATGACTGAAATGAATCTTTAAGGTATTTTCTAGGTTATATATATATATATATATATATATATATATATATATATATATATATATATATATATATATATATATATATATAATTTTGGGGTTATATATATTTTGGGGGGTTATATACATATGTTTTTTCTTGGTTATATATATATATATATATATATATATAATTTTTTGGTTATATATATTTTTTTGGTTATATACATATATGTATTTTCTTGGTTATATATATATATATATATATATATATATATATATATATATATATATATATATATATATATATTTATATTTAAGAGTTTTATTTATTTTGGCTCCTGGGATATACTCACTTCTTTCCGGGTCGAGATCTGAGGTCATAAATACATAATGACATTTTACACTGAGCAGTTCTAAAGAATAAATTGCTCATATTTTATATAAATAAAACCCTTCGTAAGGCGTGGGCTGTACTTGTGAGTACAATATTTTGTATTTCTTTAAGACATCGGCTACCAGGGATTTCTTCAATTAATATATTGAAATCTATTCCAATGATTCAACTGCAAATGCAATTGTCAATGTCCTCATCCGCCATATTTTTGAGATTTCGATTTCAAGCTCCTTGTACTTTGATAGTGTTTTTTAAGCTCTTCAAAGATTCATTCCAGTCTGCAGGTCCATATCATTAGGGGGTGACTTTTGGTTTTTGCAGTCTCTAATCACGATGTCAGGGTGATTAGGTTTGATGTTCTGTTTGTGTGTATGCGAAGTCCTATAAAATTGTTACAGGTCCTATCTCCGTAACCGGGTCTGGGTGGTGTTTATACCAATTTCTTGCAGTTTTCCTTTCCGTAAGTGATGCAGATTTTCCAATACAGATATCGGTGCAAGCTATCATGCCGTAATTTATATTCAGTGGGTGACAATAACGTGCCTCCTGATACAATATGACGAATTGTTTCTGGATATTTATCACAGAATCTGTATTTTGGGCATTAATTGTTTTTCCTGTTGTCCGTATTCAGCTTTGTTTCAGTACTAATTTATGAAGAACGGACAATAAACTGATGTGGTCTCGTTGTTCGTCAATTATTGAATCTTGATTTTTTTTTCATTTATCAGTGTAATTTATAACAAAAGGGATTTTTCTCCATTAGGATTGTAATCTCGAAGATTGTACTATCATACAAATGGATTGAGACTGTAGTTTAAATTCAAGTCACATTTTTGACTTTTTCTAAAATTAAATCTTAGCATTTGCACTGGTGCATTTTTCGACGGAATATTTACAATCAATCGTCTAAAGTGTTTCGGGTGAAAAAATAAACTGTTATACATTGATTAAATTTCAAACGCATTTTGACACGCACGTGTGTGTATGTACGTGCGTGTATATATATATATATATATATATATATATATATATATATATATATATATATATATATATATACATTATTTATATAATTTTTCGTGTGTTCGAACAAGACTTTTCTTTTCGGGACAAAGTGTGTGTAAAAAAATGTCCAAATGTTTTATATTTCTGAGCGCTTTCGCCTCTAACATTAGACATTATCAAGGATGATTCAATTTTTCAGCTTAAGTGAGTTTGCGCATTATGTGTATGTTTGAGTATTATAGAAATGTTTTTAATTGGCCTTGCTCGTAGTTAATTAATAACAAAACATACATAAACGAAGGATTCCTACACACACACACATATATCTTGTATATGTAGAGAGCAATTCTTTATTTATGCATCTTTCATTAAAAACGACAGACAAGGTATAGGTGTATGTATATATATATATATATATATATATATATATGAATACCAGGTGTAACTGCAAAATTACTTAAATAAATTTAACGCCGATTAAAACAAATGCAAGAGATTTATGGAACGTGATCAATATGAAATAGGAGAACCTCATATATTTTTACTTTACAATTCCTTAAGAATCTCAGATAAATCTAGTGTATTCATTAATAGAAATACCATTTACATAATGGACAAAAATATATTATCCATTAATTAATCCAATACGCAGAGGAACGGTGCTTACAAAATTTCTAGTCGGTGGATAAAAAGCCGAATAATTTTATATATCTAG
>OZ010577.1:127233025-127286379 GCA_963932145.1 Acanthosepion lycidas | reverse complement strand
ATACATATATATATATACATACATACATATATATATATATATATATACATACATATATATATATATATATACATACATATATATATATATACATACATATATATATATATATATATACATACATATATATATATATATACATACATATATATATATATACATACATACATATATATATATATACATACATATATATATATATATATATATATACATACATATATATATACATACATATATATACATACATACATATATATATATATATATATATATATACATATATATATATATATATATACATACATATATATATATATATATATACATACATATATATATATATACATACATATATATATACATACATATATATATACATACATATATATATATATATATATATATATATATATATATATATATATATATATATATATATATATATATATATATATATATATATATATATATATATATATATATATATATATATATATATATATATATATATATATATATATATATATATATATATATACATACATATATATATATATATATATATATACATACATATATATATATATATATAACATACATATATATATATATATATATACATACATATATATATATATATATACATACATACATATATATATATATATATATATACATATATATATACATACATAAATACATATATATATATATATATATATATATACATACATATATATATACATACATACATATATATATATATATATATATATATATATATATAGATAGATAGATAGATAAATAGATAGACAGTGAAGCGTATATTTGTGGAAAGAAGAGATCGATATCCCTAACAGAACTCATGTAAATATAAGAATTGATACTGAGTGGTAACAGTCCATTTCATGGTTGAACGCGGTCTTGACGCTTTGTTTGGTTTGGTTTGGTTTATTTTGTTTTACGATATATCAACTTCAATGGGTTATTTAATGGTGACAATTTTTTTTTTGCCGGTGATATTTTGTTTTGTCAAAAATCTGTTTCTGGTATTTTTTTTCCTTCAAAATTGTATTGCTCTAATATTTTTTTTCAAAAAAGTATTTCTGGTAGTAGTTAACTATATTCCCATAGCTGGGACCATAACAGGTGCTACCTGCAAAAACCAGCAAATGCTAAGTGTTCCACGCTTCTCAAACCCCCCTGACCACAGGCCTTGATGCTGGACGTAGTTTATCGTCTTACCCAGGACGCGGATGTAGTTTATCGTCATACCCAGGATGCAGATATAGTTTAACGTCTTACCCGGGACAGTCAATCTTGAGGACATGAATATTGCGTTAAATCATGACGAAAACTTTTGTCACTTGGGGTTAACTTTAATGGGCACGCTTTTGTCCAACTTGTGTTACAGTATCATTGTCCATCCCACAAATTGATTCATATCTAATGTAAACAAAACACTAAACTGAGTTAAAACATTTACCCTCTTGATTCTATTTTTGTAAGAATCCCTTAAAAATGCTTTGAGTTATTCAGCTAGAAGAGTAACAGGTTAAATTCGTTTCAACGCTACTGTCGTGTCAATTGAGCAATTGTGAGAGGAAAACTTAACAATCAGGCCTTCAGTAAAAGTAGCAACATAACCTAGCTACCATTCAAGAACCATCAAGAGAACAGTGAATAATTTTATAAAAGAGGGATCATTATAGAGGAATGGGAAAACTGGGATCATCATTTCAACTTAGAGCTAAAGAGAAAATTAGAAAATATCCAATTCAATCTATAAGTCGTTTAACACGTGAGGGATGAATTTCAGCTATGACAGTTCATACAGCAGTGAAAAAAACTTAATTTAAAGTTAATCCGATTTACTTGACCGTTTCCATAGAATAAATATCCGGTATTACTTGAGCAAATAGTGTAAATCGTGGTTGAAATTTATAAAATATTTTCTTTCAGACCTTAGTTTAGGTTTTTAATTCCAACAAATTTTAGTCCTTTCTCTTAATTATAAGAATTTCGCGCCAATCTTTTGTTTTTCATTGTAGTGAATATTAACAGCTTATTTATCTATCTCTCTACTTACAACTGCTATCCATCTGTCGGTGCTGTTGAAAGGGTTCAAATGAATTGGTTTTTGTTATTTGGTGAAGTGCTTTCTGATTTATTGGCGCCGATTTATAACCTTCACTGATGTATCTTCAACTAAAATTTAGGGGATGAATTCTTAGTATTGATGTGAGAAAACGCAGAACAGAATATTGGATCGTGGAAAAGATGCTGTTTCTTGTTCAGTGTATTCTAGGAAACTGCCTCTTTTTTATTACCTTTTCTAATTAATTCTTTATTGTAATGTCTTACGCTCGATTCCTAATCATAACAATGCTTTTATAATGGATTTATTTGTTTTTACTAATTTCACCCTGAGCCTGACGATAATGTCACGAACACAAAAGTCTGTTACTCGGATTGGAAGAGAATGTCAGGATTTTAGGGAGAAAAATGTTCAATAAAAGTACAGGTTTTAGAGAAAAAGAATATACCTATTGATATTACATTTAAAGTTATGACCGTTGCAACTGGCAATGATACAAGAAATCCAAAGATGGTTCCACAGAGGAGAAATTCAAGGAAGGGCCTATTCGAATAAAACTTACGGTTACATCTAGCTATTTCAACAGTACAACGTAAAGATATATTAGCCAATCTAGTAATACTTTTAAATTCATGTGGGTAATGAAACAAGAAATAGAAATCACCAGAACAATTATCATCAATATAATTTTAGTAACGACAGAAGGAAAATATATTAAAAAAAATGTGAAGAATGTTCATAAAATGGCACGTAAAATTGAATAACGATGTTCCTAATTCATAAGATTCAAGATTTGGTATAAAAATAAAGTAACGATATGCATTAGCCTCATATCTTTCTGGGGCACCATTTAAAAGATAAAAGGCGGTACGTCTGTCCCTTGTATGCAAATATTTCTGAAGTAAAATGTACACATATAGAATATTTGGCAAATCGGTGTGTGTTTTTGCCATCGTTGATAATTACATTTTTGAATTTACTTTCGTCTTCAAAGTAAGCAATATTAACGTCACCATGTTTCTTTGGTAAATCACAAACCTAACTTTTTTTGTTTTATATCGTATGAAAATTGACCCTCAGGTTCATAATAATTCTTTGCCCTAACAACATTGGGAATTTAATTTACAGACACTGTTCTACTTTAACATCCCTCTACCACGTTTTTAGCAATATAAATTTTCGTGCAAAACGTGGATCACAGAGCTTATTCAGCTTAGTAAATTTTTTCAGAAAATCTCAACTTCTAATGTGTCACTTAATATTTAATAACATCGACTTAGTTCTTGATCTGACCAAAAAGATAATTCCGCCAAAATCTACCTAGCTTATTCGAGGCTATCACGTGACCAAATTTAGCAATAAAATATAAAACGTTCTTCATCTCCGACAGTGCGCCGATAGGAATCCTTTGAACTCGTCACACAATTCCAGGCTTTACGTTAAAGTTCCTTAACATGATTCCAGCCTGAGAGAACACTCATTCACACAGCAATATTTTATGATGAACAATCAACTCAAGTTTTCACATTTAACGTAATACACGAATCTTTTTCATACGCTTTCAAGCTCAACGTGAATTATTAACGTAAACGCAGCTTGTTAAGAACCACTTATTTCAACTACAGAATATTCTCTTCGAACAAGTGAAAACAAATCAAAAAGCAACAATTCCGTAAACCTTAAGTCGTAAACAATATTTCTCTATTTCAAATACAAACTTGAACTGTTTATTTTTTCTTAAATTACAATAATACCCAAACACGCTTTCTCATTATTGTACAGACCATTCAACAAATTATAATCTATCAAATCAGAACTTTGATAACTTTTCATCTAAACATAAAAGGAAGTTTGAACTTTTTAAAACCACCTCTTTACTCCAGTTGTTTTTGTATCTTTTGTTTATATAAATATTTTATTCATTGTTGTGTAAAAACTGTTTTTTCTCATGTTGTCCTTATTCTATGTTTGTTGAATACTGAAATTTAATGTGAAAGGAAATTGTTAATTTAATCACGCAACCTAATTTACTCAACAATTTTTGATCAATATAATTTAATCATTGACAAAAGCTCCACACTACCTTATTAGAATATATATTTTCTTGAATTTCTTTGCTTTTTCTTGCTGTGATCTCTTACTGTGACCAGAAAGAGAAAGTTGTGATGGATCCTGATGTAGATATTCCATATTGGTAAAAGTTAATGTATTTTTTGTCTTTCCCCTATTCCCATAGTCAATTCTGTTTGTTCGTTCTGACATTGGTTTCTTATCGGGAGAATGTTATCTATATTCAGCGCACCATAACACAAATAAAAGAAAAAACGTATATAAAAATCAGGACAGAAAAAAATATTCGAGGAACTGCTTCTGACACATTTCTGTGAATAACAGTCAGGTGTATTCTTAAGAATTTATAATACGGTTACAGCAAATCTGTTTCAGATCGATCTTTTCTTCCCTGTTAAAAAGGAATCATCAGCTGACACAGATAATCCACGTCTGTCTTTGCAGTTTTGGTGACGATAAGCGATTTTGAATTTAATTTGATTTCCTACGAAAAAGAATAACACTGTTGATTAATGTGGAAAACAGAGACGTGGTGACTGTCAAATGAACTATATAAGCTGGAAAATACTGTTAATTTGATATTCTTACCAACTTACGGAAAAGAAAAAGTGTAACGAATAAGAAAACATGACTGAAATAAACCATTGGTAGTTAAAAGTAATTTGATGTTAAGTAATTCTGTATCACGTCAGACTTAAATTTGGATTTGCTGTTTCCTTATAAGGAAACATTCAGCAGTATTGTTTTGTTGAAATTTATTAAATAATTTCTCTAAAATCACTTTTCCAGGAAAATAGGTTTCTTTAGTAGCCTTTATTATATCGTACTATTGATAGGGTTTTCTTTTCTAGCCTTTGTTCAAGATTGTTTGGGAAGTCAATTATATGATTGGCGCTCCTTTTGTAAGTATAAAATCTTAAGGTGACTGTCAGCTAGTATGAAGGATTTAAGGAATTTAATTGCCCTTTTTGGATTAATGACCCTGTCAAGGCAAGGAATGATGATTCTGTATCAAGCACGGATAGAGTTTACTTAATGTTGTCCCCCATGTTACGGAATAGGGTTTATTGGTTTATTTCCGGTTGAAAACTTTTTCCACGTGTTGTTAAATGTATATTCAGCGGCAATGTTCCATTTTCAGTGATCAGTAGCTGATAAGTGAACTGTTCTGATTACTGTTTTCCAAAATGTTCAAGGGTTATTAAGCTTTTTGTTTACAAATCACCAGATGCTTAGTCCTTTTTACATTTGTTACACCAGAAGGTCGTCGAAAGCAACGAACAGACACACAGTAACACATACCGTAGCGATTTACTAATTTAATAAATCGAGCATAGACATAAACACAATAAGGGAGGCGGTAATAAAGAAAAAAAAAACAGACAAATACCAGTAAGTACTTAACAGCAACGGCAGCTGAAACAAAACTTGAAAAGACTTTGTGCGTGCAGTCAAGCATGACAAGCAGCAATAGCACTCATTAAAAGGAAGGTTAGGTTTACGGCTCCAAGAACTCCACAGATAATTGGCTTAGTGGATAAAAGCTTTGGTTTGACAACTTTGTATCATAGCACCTGCAACTACAATCAAATCGATAGGCACTGTGGATTTAGTGGAAACTGGGCGTTAATAAAATAAGAACTAGACCATATATACATAGTCATTGGTAACAGAATTATTGCAACCTGATCGAGATCTACACCTGTAGATTAAATAAAGGGTTCAGTTTTTGTTTCTGTGTAGATTATACAGATCAAAATAGATATGATGAAAGCCAACACGATATGATAAACACAACAGATAAGGACAATAGTCAATATTTAAAAAGTGTAAAGTTAAAATAGGTTTATATGCTTTACTAAAATTATTTTAACAAAGCATATAAACTAATTAATTATTGCCATCAATATCTTAGTTTTCAGGAAAGAATTAACTAAATGATTGGAATTTAATCCGATATCTTAAGAAAATAATAACGAGCGTATTGAAGATGATGCAACCAAAATCACATGCCGTATGGCAATAAATCCTCCTGATTTTAGTATACACAAACAAAAGAACGTGCGCGCTCGTGCATATCTATGTATCTGTGTGTGTATGTGCGTGTGTGTGTGCGCGGGCATATGTGTTTGTGTGCTTCTTTATATATTTTTCTGTTGAGATCGCCGGAAAACCCGTTGTTTCCTAGAAAAAAAAGTATCTAACGTTACAGGAGAATAGGGAGGAGCTATGTGCATAT
This sequence comes from Acanthosepion lycidas, assembly GCA_963932145.1. Classification (NCBI taxonomy): domain Eukaryota; kingdom Metazoa; phylum Mollusca; class Cephalopoda; order Sepiida; family Sepiidae; genus Acanthosepion; species Acanthosepion lycidas. The sequence goes on along the minus strand of OZ010577.1, from coordinate 127,279,969 downwards.
TACCAAACATTACACCCCGAACATAGAGCCACAGCTTAAAACTGATACTACATCGTATACATTATTTGCAAATCAATTATATTTTTTTTTGTTTTTATCAACGTGATCTTTTTCTGTGCAATTTATTTTTCCTTGAAAAGTCTTTGTCATATTTCGAATTTATTTGAAGAGAACGAGAAATTCTCGGGTCAATTTACTGCCAGAATTTCACGAAATGGGAAAACTTTCTTTTTTTTAAGGGTTTGGCCGAAAAATTTTCAACACATCCTTGCTGATTTTTACAATCAGATAAACAGAAATTAAGCACAACAACGTAAATAACTATTTCGGTATGTCATGACATTTTGCGAATTCTTCAAGTACTGTAGATGTAAGAAATAGTTTAATGAGATAAAAAACATGGCCTTTTGACTGACTAACGTATTTTACTTTGAGGCAAATAAGCATTTTCGGGTGTGTCTTTTGCATTATATCAGTTAGGAATGGTAATTCTTTCGGTTGTAGAGTTTCAGCTCAATTCTCCAATACCAACTAATCGTTCTGACCTTTCTTTTGTTCTCTTATAACCATGGTGAAGATTGACCTAAAAATAATTGAGCTTGTGTACGTGTTCAAATAATGTATTAAAAAAGAATTGTGTGCCTTTGACATTCTAAATTTAAAAACAAAATAGGGGTGACATAATAACAATTTGGTGTAATATATATATATATATATATATATATATATATATATATATATATATGTATGTGTGAGTATGTGTGTATCTGTGTTTATGTGTGTATGTGTGTGTATGTGTGTGCGTGTATGTATATATGTTTGTGTACATAGAAGTATATATATATATATATGTATATACACATACACACACACATATATATATATATATACACATATATATATACACATATGTATGTATATATTAGTGTATGTGTGTTTATATATATATATATATATATGTGTGTGTGTGTGTTTTTGTATGTGTGTGTATTTATGTATATGTGTATATGTTTGTGCATATATATGTGTATATACACATACACACAGATATATATATATATATATATATATATGTATGTATGTATATATATATATACACATATATATATATACATATGTATGTATATATATATATATACACATATATATATACACATATATATATATATACACATATGTGTGTATGTAGATGTAAGTGTATGCGTGTTTATATATATATATATATATATATATATATATATATATATATGTGTGTGTGTGTGTTTGTGTCGCAGCGAGTGTGTGTGTCGGTGTGTTTGTGCGTGCGTGTTTTTGTGTGCGTGTGTGTAATCCACTCGCGGTATTTATTCGTTTGTAGAAGTGAAATAAATATACTTTACTTAATCTTTCTGAAAACACTATTTTCTCTCAGATATAGTAATATATTTTTATAGAGAAACATAAAGTCTGCCTAGACAACCCTAAAATGAAATAAAATAAAAATTATCAAAATTTATAACGTTTTCTTTTAACGACATATAAAATCCTCATGGGTCTTTTAATGCCAACATTTAATTACCTTGAGTATACTTTGAAGTAATAAAAATATGATATGTTATTCTTCTTTCACAATAGAATGCATGGTAAATGATCCTTAGTGTTGGGTGCATACACTTGTTTGTGCCGAATAATTACTAGAGGTGGTGATAGGTTTTATGTTTGGTTTGGTTTTGTTTGTTTTACGACATATAAACCTCAATGGATTATTTAATGCTGACAAGATTTTTATTGCTGCGAATATTTTTTTCAAGAATGTATAGCTGGTAATTTTTTTTCCAAAAATTATTGCTGATAATAATATATTGCTGGTAATAATTTTTCTTCAAAAATTTATTGCTGGTAAAATTTTTTTACAAATTATTTCTTGTATTAAAACCTATTTTAAAAACTTTCATAGTGTTTTGACTCCAGTTTGGGGGTAACTATTTATCCATAGCTGGTATCCTAACAGGTGCTACCACCCCAGGTCAAGATGAACCTGGGAACACTAGCAATTGAAAGACGGTTCCACGCTACTCAAAACCACCTGATGACAAGCCTTTCTGTTGGACGTATTTTATCGTCTTACCTAAGAAGCGGATGTAATTTATCGTCATAACCAGGACAGAGGTTTTATGTTTTTGTTTTGTCGAAGTTATATTTTGGAATACAGTTTGATTTTAGAAATTTTCGGACATTATATTGATTAATGTCCTGAATGAGTCGTTTCCTGTTGTCTGGTTGGCTGATTTTGTTTAGCGGCATATCAACGTCTATGGTCTATTTAATTCCAAAATTTATATATTTTGAACACAGTTTTATGGGTTCATTAAATATATTTTGAAACAAATGCATGCTTTAACTACAGATAAAATGTATTGTTGGCAATTGTAATACAAATTTATTGCTGCACATTTTGCTATACATATTGTTGTTAACTTATCTATGAAAATGAATTTTTATATTTTCATAGCGTTTTGGTTTTGTTTGGGGTTTCAGTATTTGACCATAACATGGACATTAACATATGCTACCACTCTGAGTTTATATGGACCTGAGAACGACAGCACTTAAGAGGTGGTTCCACGCTCTTCAAAGCATACATTCTTGCGATCTGAGGCCTTGCTGTCGGATGCAGTTTATCGCCAGGCCCAGGCTTAATTTATGACGTAATTGGTATAGCCCTTCCACATATTATTATCTTCATTTTCTTAACAGACGAACAACCGAAAGCGCTTAGGGAAATTCAAACTAGTGAAATATTTTGGCATTAAGAAAGATAAATATTTTTTAATTCCTTGAACATGGTTTCGAAAGAATCTATCTATCTATCTATCTATCTGGCAATAAATGAGGTCGATCCGTGGGCAGCTTTCCCCCGAAACCGGGCGCCTCTAATACTTTTACAGATGTGCCCTATCCGCAGACAGATACACACTTGAGTTGCCCTCTGGCCGAAGACAGACACAACTGGGATATGCTTTGAGTACAAGTACCATATATCTACTTGCCCTCGGGTAATGACAAAAAGTTAACCAGCCCCCGCAACAGTCGCTTGCACTTGCATCGGTATTGCTACCGACCTCCCCTCTTTAGCGCAATGAGGGAGGTGCTAAGACCAGCACATTTTTCCGATGCTAGTTACCTCACAATATTTTGGTTTTCATGTGAATTCTGTCCGCAGGCAGAGACGAAATTTAGTTGCGGTCTGCCTGAAAACAGTCCCGATTGAGAAATTAGTAGATTATCCAGACGAAGTAACATTCACTTACATGCTAATATCCTTGGGAAACGTATTAATCTTCTTCTTTTTCTCTCATCTATGGCTAAATAGCTGACATACTGGCTTCTATAGCCTCGGATGGCAACTGGTCTACTGCAGAAAGAAATAGCAACCAACTACGTGAAAAAATAATCTGCCTCGTCAGTCATGTATCGAAAGATACATGATCGCCTAAGAGTGTATCATGTATGGCACATAACTGAGTAATTGTATAAAATTTATAGGTAGGGAAGTTGGGAATGGCCTGTTGAGTTCAAATTGCAGATGTGTCCGTTGCTTATGTTCATTCACAAATAGCCTCAGTTAAGTATGAATACGTATCTTCTATCCTCCTTTTCCCTTTATTACACAGTAGTCTAAAATCTAGACATTCTAATCTAGTTCCGGGTTCAATTTGTCGCAGGGTTAGTAATTATATCCAGTAAAAACTTGAAACAGAAACCATATCAGTAATTACTAACATGTAGGGTGCCTATATTCCTCGGTGGGATCTACATGATTAACATCCTGAATATACATCACACCGTATATGAGTAAATGATAAAATGTTTCGAATCGAGCTCTTTTTAGCATATGTGTCGTTTTTCATGATTTACAAAATGTTTGAAACTTTGTCAGTTCAGTTTTGATTTAGGTAAGTGCACTTGTAACTTGCTGATTCGTAATTATCTCAAAATGAGTAACTACACAGAAAGCGAGGAAGGAATGAGATTTTTGAGAGTGAAGTCTGCAAATGGGTACAAGACTTTAATGGAAGTATGCTAATGCATTCGAAAAGTTAATCAATCACAAAAACAAAAAGACACAATACTATCAGACAATAATTCTGTTTGAAATTGATTTGGAACAACTGCCCAATGTCAACCAGTTCAATGTTTCCTTGCCTAATTAAAAAAAAAATCCTATGATTTCACTGTAAGTTTGCAAATAACGTCTATCTGTAAATAAATGGAAAATCAGCATTTAAATCAGCCGTATTTCACTTTGTAGTCGTTCCATACTGGCATGTCTGTCTCTTGCAGCTAATCTTTTTTCATTCTTACTATTGATATTTCAAGAGCAATCAGAATTGTGCATAATTAACCTGACTTGGAAAAGATTTACGTGCACCGTATAGAAAGCCTTATTCCTATGTCTTTTTTCTTTCACACTAATTGATATTTTCCCAAACAAGAGATATTTGTATCTAACTTGATAGCGAAACATTCTCTGTTGTCTCGTATACGTTTTCCTATTAACAAATACAAGTTTATTATTTTTCTTTTTCTCCACATCTCATAAAGGAAGATTCAACATTATTATTTACAAACAAGTCGAGACTATACCTATTCAATAACTTAATAATCATGAAGCAAATATTTCAAATTATCCTGACCCTCGATAGCGGTTATTTAACACTGATGCACATGAACTAAAGAGAGTAGAATATTAGTGGATGGCTTAAAGTCTAATGGAGAGATATTACCTCTGTCAAGGAGTAAAGTAATTCTGAATCCTTGCGATAAAATCAACTTTGTATTAACCATACGCATGCACACATACATACAAACATACATACATATAGCACAAATTTAGAAAAAAAAACAAAACAAAAAAAATACAGAATTTCACCCTAAGATGGTAAATCACCTTAGACTGAAATGATTATTTAGATTGAAAGACAATGATAAATATTTACTGAGAGGAAAGGTCAAGAAAAAGAACAGGCTTTAAGAAGACAGAAGATAACTGTTATGGTCAAAGTTACTTGTACCACGGAGATGGTCCACGGTTAGAACCAATGAAAGAATAACACGAATACCGGTATGGAATACAAAGATATATCACAACAGAAATATAACACAAAGAAGTAGAAGTATTAGTAATGACTATCAGATTTGGTTAGAGTGAACTATGTTGTCTCGACAAGTATCACTATTCCAATATCCTTACAATATGCACTCAATTATCTCACCTCGTCTTACAATCTCCCCATACCTCTTGAGAGGCGTAGGATTTATAATGTCAGGAATAGTCCATTATTATTACGGGTAAGTTTCCATAACAATAACAATTGAAGTTGCAAATAAAACTTCTTAGATTGTAATTGACAGGAAAGCAATAACCTAGAAGAGAGTTTCACAAGCGAAAATTACGTGAGAAGAAAGCACTAAAATAGAACCTACGGTTCAATTTAACATTGAAACAATGCAACCAATCTGCGAGTCTAATACTACGAGTATTATAATACTAGTCTAATGCTGCTAAGTTGAAGTACCAAATGACTATTATTTCTCGACTTTCAACTAAACAGATATGAGACAAAATTAGAAATAACAGTAAACAGGATTGAGTTTACTCTTCCACACGAGTAGAACTGGACTAAATCGGATGACGCATTAATTACGTTGATTCATTAATCTCAGCTCAGATGTGGCACAAGGCCGAAAGCATGAGGCAGTCAGTGACGATTGAACTCAGTATTGAGTCGTAATTAATCTAGCGAGCCATTAACACATTAATTATGTATTGGATAATGAATTATTTTAGACGTTATAGTGTAGTTGTCGTAAATATATGCGGGCAGCAAGACCTTCAACTGCGGAGTATTTGTCGAACCCAGAATAAACGGACACCCCTCATTGCGAGGTGTTGATTGCTTTTCTTCTTTTATGTGACGTGTTCCTTCAGGGTGTAGATGATCTATCCCTTGCAGGTCTTCTTTTTTTTGCTACTTCTCCCAGACCCTGTTCTGATATCTACTTGCTTAAGCCGGTTAAGTATGTCACCCCTTGCTTTCCATTATCTCTCTTTCGCTCTATTCGCCCTGTGTGTGTTAGATTTCCCAAGCCATCTTTTTCTCATTAGGTGTCCCAGAAATTTCAGCTGCCTCTTCCTTATGTTAAGTGTACGTTTCCTCTTTGTTTGAATCCACTCCAAAACCTCAACTTTGCTCACATTTTCGGCCCATTTCTACATTGTGTAGGTCTGTAATCTTTCAGGAGGTTGTCCGACTTTCACTGCCGTAAAGGAGGAGATATATTACACTTTTCTTTGTTACCAACGGAATCCTTCTGTCTCGTAACATTCTGCCCAACTTCTGGAATTCGTCTTTGGCCATCTCTAGATTTTTATATACTAAAAAAATGTGCATACCAAGAATATAATTCTTCTTAATAGACATTAGGGGAATGTGAAAATTGTAGGCGCCAACAAGTGATGCAAGAATAAAAAATGCCGACCATTAGTAAGAGAGAACACTCTAACAATGGCAGAAACCGATGCCGCTTAAATTGTACGTATTTTTCAACCAATCAATTCACGCCCATATCCAATATACAGGTAATCCCATGGTGTTTTATAGTTGTTAAGCAGAAAGTGTGTAATTATTCATATTAGAGTACCACTATGGAAAACCACCTGTGCCGGAAATCATATCCAGATTACTATGGGGATATGAAGCTACGTCATCAGTTCAGACGAGTCAAATATCCCAACTCACTGGGGTAGAAATTTCGCATCCTATGCAAAGTATGATTCTGTTGATCCAGCATAACAGTAGGATGTTGTGCGTCTGTAATGATATTGTCAGTTTAGGGAAGGACAGCAGGTGCAAGTGAAGTCAGTTTTGACAGATGTGACACAAACAGTATTTGTTACAGAATATGTTTCATATGTTCATACACGCCATTTCTGATGGATGTGATATGCATCTGGTACCAGGACCACTCGAGAATAAAGGCTAAACTCACACTCTTGTTGAATTATATTTTCAGACTACTATGTTTTTAGTGGCAGTGTATTTTGGCTCAGACCTTCTGAGGCTAAACTTTAAGGTCAGATGCTAGATCAAATAGGGATATCGATTTTGATTGGCTGAGAAGAACGTGGGAATGATAGAGTTAGAAAGTGTTTTCTTAGAGTTAAGTTTTTACATGTCATACACATTAGACGTGGTTATTTCGTGTCTCGGCGAACTTGCTCCCCAGTATGTGTGATATTGAGAGATCACACTTGCTAGATAAAATGTACACATCGACGTATTTAACAAAATAGCTACGATCAAAATCCCTTTTCTTGAAGTTCTCATTTTATCTCCGATCAAACCAACTAGTGATCACCGGACCGAAAAGGCAGAATGCAGCTTTGTTGTGGAATTGACCCCAACAACCAAAATACCTCCCTAACAATATTTTTAATCCATTAAGTATGTATGGGACGCTTTTCAGACTTCATCAAATTACCTGCAACCCAACTGAAGAAATGTAATGTCAATTATTGGTAGCATGCAAGGATGCCTACATATATATAAATACATTTGTACCTAGAAGACTTAGAGGAAGAGAGGAGATACTTTTTATTGAATACATTGTTTTAGCAGTTTCTTTTCTAACGTATAAAGTTCGTTTTGACTGACACAGTGCATGTAATTTTAATATACGCTATTATTAACATTTGCATTAACATTTTATTGAAGTTGATATCACAAAAAATTATATCCACATTCCAAAGGGATACGCTTAGGAATTTTCAGCAAGAAATTACCCAGCAATTATTTCGATTAACCGGGCTATTTAGAACGATTATTTCGCTACTTATTTCATAAATTATCTCAGAGTAAATTAATCTGATACATAATTGAGATTTTCTAAACCTGAAAAAGTGGGCTGAAAACATTAAATCTAATGTCAAAATTCGAAATGATGCAAATTTATTATCATTTATTATGTATTTAAATCAAATTAAATTTAAATTAATTGTAAACAGATGCACGTTATTTACAAAATTTCTTATGCATATTTAATCGACTATTAGAAGAAACGTTTCTATCTTTGTCCTACTTCCCTTCTTCTTCCGTCCAACAATCGATATCCTGCAACATTTCCATCAAAATGTTTACCTTAAGCTCATGTGTTTTTTCGTCTCTCATGAACTTATCTTTTTTGGTTTGGCTTATTTTGAGTTATTTTATGCCAACAACATTTTTGGGATAGATTCGAATGAATAGAGTATGTATTCTTTGGTTTAGATTGGCTTGGTTTATTTTGTTTTACGGCATATCAATCTCAATGAGTTATTTAATGCTGACAAAAATTGTTATTACTGGTAATATTTTGTTTTGTCAAAAATCTGTTTCTGGTAATATATCTCCTTCAAAATTGTATTGCTGGTAATAATTTTTCCTTAAAAATTATTGCTGATAACAGTTAACTATTTTCCCATACCCGTGACCCTAACAGCTGCTACCACCCCGGGTCAGAGTGGACCTGGGAACACCAGCAATTGAGAGGTGGTTCCACGCTCCTCAAAACCTCCTGATCAGAGGCCTTGCTTCTGAACGTAGTTTAACGTCTTACCCAGGACGCGGATGTAGTTTAACGTCTTACCCAGGACGCGGATGTAGTTTAACGTCTTACCCAGGACGCGGATGTAGTTTAACGTCTTACCCAGGACGTGGGTGTAGTTTAACGTCTTACCCAGGACGAACTTAGCTTTTTTGATTGGCGATTAGAAACCTGAAGATGACGAAGAAAAGTTTGAATAATTCCTTTAGGAAAAATTGGTTCAATGTTTGTCTACAATGAAATGTAAAAAGGGAAATAATTTTATTAACTTTTCTTCAGCTGTTAAAATGTTATACAAATCTGAAAACACTTTTATCTCTCAATAAAATAAATGACAGGTATCTCTAACAAGGACGACCATATACGGGATCCTATACCCAGAATCATACTAATAGCTTGATCGTGAAATTTATTATTCTTCTGTTGAAATAAAAATAATAAAGGACGTTATACATAATAATGAAAACCTAACAATGGTGTTGCCATGTTGTGCAAACCAGCTGGGAGAAGTTTTATCATAAATCAATTCCCAGAATAACGAAGATTTGAATATTTCACTACCAAGCTGTTAGCGTGGCTTCGTGTGACGTTTCAGTGTGAACTGCACGATCCTTAGCTGCATAATATTTTCTTCAACAATGTTTATTTTTTATCTTTCTCATAGATTTGCTACCAACCAATGTTGAAAAGCCTAGTCTGTTTTACTATTTAACCCAATGGTTGGGAAATAGCTTCACATTAGCCAACTTATATTTACTAGCAATGATGAACCCTGGAATACTATACTAAATGATGCAGCACCTCCAAAAATCAATGGATGAGTGAATTGTAAAGGTTGTCCCAAATTAAAGATAAATATTTTCACATAGAGATTGTGATAAGCACTGATATATATATATATATATATATATATATATATATATATATATATATGTGTGTGTGTATATATATATATATATATATATATATATATATATATATATATATTTATAATAGTATTATTAAACTGTTGTACTATTTGTAGACGATCTGTATTATAATTTAAGAACTTTATATTTTAGTCAATTATCCATTAATAATTTAAACTTTTAAATGTAATTTAAGACACACTAAGCCCTACTTTAGACATTATTAATTAATTCAACTGTCTCCTTGATATATATCTCTTAGATGCATTAGAACCATTTGTTAAGGTTGAATTTGCTGGGTTATATTCCTCTGCGATAATAAAAGAAGAAAATGACTTCAATAAGCATCGACTATTAATTTCATCTGAAATAGTTCTTTTATTCACAAATATCCGCTCAAATAAAAATGTCCAAAACGCAAGTAATGAATTTCTTCAGGTTCTTCACGTCATTAATTCATGTTTTGTATAATAGGAACAATTAAGCGAATAGATGAAATGCAGATGGGGGTCACCTTTGCTGCCGCTTTTTCTCATTTATTCTTGGGGCATTACGCGGACGTTTAGTTAGAAATTAGATCATGACCAAAATATCGCAATAGGAATATAGATGGTATCTGATGTATTTTGAAAGAAGAAAAAAGACGTTTACTCTTTTGAGCTTTTTAAATTCGCAGCATCAGTGCATAATGTTCACGGCTGATTATGAAAAACATAATTGTTTACGATTATTAGGCATCTTAATAAAAATGATAATTCATTTAAAACTAATATTTTTTCGCAAAATAACTAATAGTAGACAGTTTACTATTTTCTCAAGTCCTTGTTCCTGGAATTTATTTGTTTTGATGAAAATTATTGCAGCTTATTTCTTGAAAATAGACAACAGTAACTACGTTAAACTAATGATTTATTTTATGTAGAAATATATATTAACAAAAGAAAAAAAAGCTGTTTTCCATTAACGTTTTTGCAAGACATTATTAACTGGCAAATACAAAAATATACACTTTATGAATAAAAATATTAATCAAAAGCAAAAAAAAAAAAAAAATGTGACAATACCTTCATACCTTTCCAAAACTGATCAATTTAGAAATTAATTATTGTATTAAAAATATTTATAAGCATCATGACTTCTTGAAGGGCGTTTTCAAGTCAGAATATAGTTTTTAATCAATTCGCCCCAGGCAGGGCGATAATATCACTAAGACGCAACGCATTAGTAAGAAATCCAGCCCTAAGGAGGAAGCAAGATATAAACCTCTATTCCTGTTCAAAAGACCAGGGAATAATGTGAACTGAACGATAGGCAAACCTATCTAATTACAAATTTAATAAAAGCTTAATGATTCTCAGAGTTTCGAAAACTCGAAAAGCTGAGATTTGTGATACAAATTAAGATGTTGGCAAATAGTAATATTCACATGAAGTCAACTATAATATATAATGATTTACTAAGCGTAGCTTACATGTGGTACAAGGGCGAAATTATAAAGCACCCAGTAAAGATGTAACTCAATTGTAATTAATATATCTTGCTAACCAGTAGAGACCAGTTTTGCTAATAATTACATCACAGGGAATTGACTTGCGAGTTACTAAGCGTGGCTTAGATATGGCACAAGGCTAAAATATGCAGCACACAGTGTGGATCTTAGTACCCAGTTGCAATTAATATATCAAGACAAGCTTATTAACCATTACACCATATGAAAGTGCCCAGCGATTTCCCAAGCATAGCTTATATGTAGCACATGGCCAACTGTAAAGAGTACCCAGTGAGTATCGAACTTATTACTCAGTTATAATTAATCTTTGAAGACAAGCTGGTTAGCCATATCACCACAAGTGCTAAGTCTACCATAATCTGTAAATGTCAGGAATTTTAATACTGCAAATTTGTGCATCAATTTCAAGATATTTGGCTCTATTAATAGTTGTTAATAAATTAAATCATCGAGTAGAGAAACACTTAGAACCATCGAACTACTATTATACTACGATCACCCTATTATAGGAACACATTTTCTTATAATTATTTTAGATATAACGTCAGTCGTACTTGTCAGTTACTCAGCACGCCTGTTACAGCTGCTCAGTTCGGAAACTATATAATTGATCTGTTTTGTCATTTGTATGACGCAAATAGATATCAAGCATGAAATCATGATAGCATTGTTTGCCGGGACAGAACGCTTATTTTCTCATTATTCATTTCTGCTTGTAACATCAATTCAGTCAGACTTATTTTTCCACTTAGGATTATGAACGCTGTCAACGAGTGCAAACGGCATTTATTTTTCCCCAGGAAATAAAGTTCTTACACGCTTTGTTGGATTTCATTATGCATATCAATCGTTTCAGAAAAAAAAATTTCTTTTTTTCAACCGCAAGTTGTAAACGACGAATTGAAGATACCAAAATTAACGACAAAATTAACATTGAAAAAACTAAGAAATGTTTTAACAAAGAGTATAAAACGGAATTATTTTTTGTTGATAAAATCCAAACGTCTATGTTATATTATTTTGAGTTAAATACTTAATGTAGATGTGAGTAAATAATGCAACGGACATATTGGAAACAACATTACACATGGATCACTGAGAAAAAAGGATGAATCAGTCTCCTGGAAGATGCCTAATAGTAAATGTCTGAATTATTTAAAACAATGGACCGGCATAGATAGACAGACAGATAGATAGATAGATAGATAGATAGATAGATAGATAGATAGATAGATATTAGGTTGGTGCAAAAATAATGACGTAATAATGTCGTTTTATGACGTTAAAAATACGTCAAAAAACGACATTATTACGTCATTATTTTTGCACCAACCTAATAGATAAAAATTCCAATGCATAATTAGTCTTGCCATTTTAAATATATTATAAAAAATACACTAAATTTAGATCCATGTATTCATTTTACATTATTTATATTTCGATAGACATATTTAGATTGAGATAGATAAATGGTTTAAGAATGAAATAAACACTTTGATTTTGATATAAAATTCCCCAGCTGGTTTGCACAATATGGCACGAGCATTTGTAGGTCTTCATTATTCTGTGTAACGTCCTTAATTTTTGTTTCATATTCGACAGTTTTGGGGGAACCGCGCTAATAGACTTTGAATGAAAATAGCCCATCTATATATTTTGTTTGGGAAAATTATGTCTGATGATACATATTAAGTATACTTTGAGTATATATTTAAGAGAAAGCCATAATAATACTACATAAGTTATTGACATAATGAATTATTTGGACACATCAGAGTCCTTTCGATGGATAACTTCAAAAACACTATTAATCATAGAATCTGTCAAATCTTTATTGTAGCAGGTTTGACTTCGTCTGCTGCAGCATTAATGGTCGCCAAATTGGTGTGCAAGTGTATAAATATTGTTTAATGATGGAACAAATATTTTCGATATGGCTAAGACCCAGAAGGGCAAACGGCCACACCAACAAATCTATCACTATATATGCCGTAAGAGTCTAGGAATGCATGGCTGACGCTGACAATGTTGGGGAAAGCGTTGTCATGCATGAATACTAGAAGTGACAGCGGTATGTGATCTAGCCACGGATCCAAGACCTCATTTCTAGTTATTCAAGTGCGAGTTTTTCTTTTCTGAGATCTAAGAGCGTCCAACCTGACCATAATGATTATATAGACCAACGCACTATCAATTAAATTATTAGCCATATTCAAGGGGTTAGTTATTAATATGTATATGTATTGGTGTGCAATACTGTGCTGTATAGACGAGCAGAAATTCCATATTAAGATACCTTCAGCACTCTGAATATGTTATGACAGATTTTAAAGCAGTTACTGTTTAGTGTCTGAAGATCATATTGATGTATGAGAAGTCACCAAGGCTGATGATACTAAAGCATGAAACTGGTAGTTACCATGCAATACTGGTTTATATCTCTACTCTCACTTTCTTGATAGATAGATAGATAGATATGAATAAATTGAGATAGATAAATACATATGAATAAATTAAAATAGGTAGATAGATAGATAGATAGATAGATAGATAGATAGATATGAATAAGCTTAGATAGATAGATATGAATAGATTGAGATAGATAGGTAGATATGAATAGATTGAGATAGATAGGTAGATATGAATAGATTGAGATAGATAGGTAGATATGAATAGATTGAGATAGATAGGTAGATAGATATGAATAAATTGAAATAGATAGAAAGATAGATAGATATGAATAAATTGAGATAGATCACTCACTCATTGTATTTTAGTTGTGGATTTCGGAGTTGTTTACCAGTTTTTTTTTTCAAGGCTAAGGTTAGAAAGAACAGCAAGCAGTGTTCCACTGAATCTATCTTTGATGCTGAACCATGAGAAGTCAGCAAGGCTGATGATACTAAAGCGTGAAACTGGTAGTTACCATGCAATACTGGTTTATATCTCTACTCTCTCTCTCTTTCTTAATAGATAGATAGATAGATAGATAGATAGATAGATAGATAGATAGATAGATAGATAGATAGATAGTTTTATAGTTGTTATATATACACCCTCAAACACGCTAAGAGCTTAGGAGTGAAATTTATAATTTCTCGATTTTAAACTTTTTACTGCTGGTTTGCACAATATGGCAACATTATTGTTAGCCTTTTATTATTCTATTTACTATTTTTTTTTTTTTATTTCTCGTGCTGTGTATGACGACAAACTACATCCGCGTCCTGGGTAAGACAATAAACTACGTCCAACAGCAAGTCTTTCGATCAGGAGGTTTTGAGGAAATTAAATAAATAAATGAAATTAAATATTTATAACAAAAAAACAAAATATTACACAGAAAAGCATGAAACCAAATTTAGAGAAATGAGAGAATAAACTTAATTAAAAATATTAGAGTTCTGAAAGAGGCGATTATAATAATCACAAATGATCTAAGAAGAAGAAATGCCGACAAACACATCTGCAATATTTCAGAAAACGGGGATATAACGAAAGCATCTAGATATTTATTAAATTATGAAGTATGACTTGCGAAATTGTTTGTGTGTCCGTATAAGCGCTTTCTGTGCATGAGACCTGGGTTCGAATGTCACGATTGTCAAGTAGGTGGCGTTATTACTATATTGGGCTACGAGCCATTCCCAGCGCGCGGCAACTTTAGAACGTGCATAAAAAAAACATACTACCGTTTAATCCAAGTCTTGTGAGTAAAACTGGGTTGACGTAACTATTCGGAAGCCGTAAATGGATGTGGTAGGTCATCAAGGATTTGAGTGTGCTGGCGGTATTAAAAAAATGCTCATCTCAGATTATGCGTTCACTCTCAGAAACTGTAACTAATTTCCGCTTAGTATAGTTGCTTTATACACCACTGCTTTTCTCGGATTTTAACCGGCGTTTTAATAGGCGTTTTCTAGCCATTCTGGGAGACAGGTAGTGGATAATAACTTCTTGCTCATTATTATGTATGTACATATCATTTAGGCGTGCCAATTCAAATGTTTTGAGGCACCAAAAAATCAGAAGGTACCCCTAAAATAAAGAACATCTTCTGAAAGACATCTGCCATCCAGGTTCTTTTGTTCATATGGTGCGTCATAAACAAAATGAAGCTGAGAGATTGTTTGACATCATATATCAGCTGAACGTAACATGCTCTTAGTGTGCATTTGATTCAAAATCCTCTGCTGGAGTTAAATGTCATCTTCGTTGCCACAACAGACACATTCTACGGTATCCTGTATCCACTAATAGCATGGATTAGGTGTGTTGAATTTGGGTATTTGTTGCCAAAACATATACAGGTCTAGAAAATCATTTAAGAGCTCCTAAAATTGTCAATCGAAGGTTGAATTAAGTAATTGATCATGCTCAAAATTGAATAGACATCTGTTATGTATGTATGCCTGCAAAAGGTTGATAAGCCGTAGAAAACGAATAAGTCAATCAATTAGTACAGTATTTACATTAGTCGGACTATTGTCCTCATCTTTGTCGCCATATTTGTCACAACGTTTCGGCCGTTGTACGCTCCGGCCTTCTTCAGGTGGTTGGAATTTCGAAGTGAACCCCTTATTTCGATCACTGGGGTAGACTGTTCTAGTTCCACGTGCCATGTTTGATGGATGTCAGTTATCAGTTATCTCCTGCTAATTTTCCTTCTGAAAGTTCTCTACTGTCTTAACCAGGTATTGAAATCACACTCTTTGGGTCTGTCACTGGATCTAACCAACGCCTTTGTCCACCATCTGTCCTTGAGGACATCTGGGTATGCATTTCTGGGTATTATAAACCTAATGTTTTCAGCAACCATTTTTTACCAGTGCTCATATTGCAATTTTGCTGTTTTCATTTCATTTTTTTACCAGAGCTCATATTGCAACTTTGTTATCATTGCTTTTCTCTGGCACTCCTTATTACTGGTTCCCATATTGTATTTATTTCTATGCTTGGTCGGCTCAGGAGATTTTTGTGGCCTAGCATATGTGCTGATTCCTTAAGTTTACGAATTTTCCAATGGTGATCCCTGTCTATGATCTCAACATGATCCCACAGGGGACGGTGATCTCCCTTCTCTCTCCATATGTGGTCAGCTACGCCTGATTTTTCTACTTCCCCTCGCGTTACAGCTTTCTGGTGTTCTTGAAGCCTTACCTTGAGGGGGCGGCCTGTCTCTCATTTATATTCCTTTCCGCAGCTGCACGGGATAGCGTACAAACAGTCTTTAGTCATGTTCTCCTCTATGGGGGGTCTCACTCGAGAGAGATATCTGCGAAGTGTTGTACGGCTTTTTATGAAGGTTGTCCTGATGTTATATGGACCGCAGATCCTTTGTATTTTCTCTGATAACCTCTACACATAAGACAGGCAGACTGTTTTCTGAGTGTTGTAGCCCTCCTCCTCCTCTTGTACCCGCCTATCTCATTTTTGGGGGGCTGCTGCCATGTACCCAGGCAGTTGTAGGGTACTACTTATACTGACCAATTCCTTATCTAACGTCTCTGGGTCGCCACTTATGACTTGTGTGGTAAGCAACGGACGATCCCTTTCTTTACGCTGTATGGATGGTGGGAGTTGAAATTGAGGTACTGTCCGGTGAATGTCGGTTTACGGTATACGGATGTCTTGAACCCATGCTCTGTTCGAGATATTAGTATATCCAGCAATGGGAGTGTGTTGTTACTCTCTTTCTCCATTGTGAACTGTATCGAAGGTCTTATTGAGTTCACATGGTCCAGTAGAACCTGGACATCTTCCTGGTGTGGCCAGAGTATGAAGGTGTCATCTAAGTACCTTAACTATATAGTTGGCTTTAGAGATATAGATTCTAATGCCATTTCCTCAAAGTATTCCATGTATATATTCGCCATTGTTGGTGATAATGGCGAGCCCATTACTAAGCCCTCATCTTGTCGATATATGTGTGATCCCATTCCGAAGTGCGTTGCTTGTGTACAGAAAGTCAATATCTCCATTAGATTATCTATTGGAATACTGGTCCGCTTTTCTAGGGAAGAGTCAGAGTTCAATCTGTTTCTGACTACTGAGAGTGCCTCCTCCGTGGGTACCTTGGTGAACAAACTCACCACGTCCAAGCTCACCATCTGGTTGGATAGGATGGGAGCATCTTTGATTATTTCGACGAAGTGGGCGGAGTTTCGGACATATGAAGGAGACTTTCCGATCAATGGGTCAATTATATCTACAAGGAAGCGACTCAGAGGGTGGCGCACAAAGTCTTCGCAACTAACAATCGGCCTGAGCGGAATACCGTCTTTGTGAATCTTAGGGAGACCGTATATGTGAGGTAGCTTGGTGTAACGCTGCGATAACTGCCTATACATTTTGGGTGCGAAGTGATCCTTGTTCTTGATTAACATCTATGACAGTTTGCGTTCCGTTTTCATAGTAGGATCCTTTTTCACTTTGCTGTAGCTAGCATTGCTAATGAGGTCTTCCAGTTTTCTTGTTTACTCTGATTTGTCCATCACTACAGTCGCATTACCTTTGTCAGCCGGTAGTATGATGATGTTTTCGTTCCTCTCTAGGGATCCAATCGCCAGTCTCTCCAGTATTGTTATGTTAGACCTGGGCAGCTTGGCTCTCTCCATGGTCTGTCTCACTTTCCATCTCAGTTCATCGGCCTTAGCCTGAGGGATGTTCAAGGCCACCTCCTCGACTCTTACAATGATGTCCAAGTATGGAACCCGCCTGATGGTTGTGGTGAAGTTGAGACCCTTATCTAATACTGACTCTTCAGAGGCACTTAGCTGATATTGGCTGGTGTTGACTACTGCTTTCACTGGTGGGTGATGGACCATGTGCGTCAACTTCTGATCTTTCAATCTATTTAATTTTTGCACTTGGCGAGCCTTGACTACATCAAATTCATGTCTGAAGGATTTATCCAAGTCCCTTTGGATCCTTCTCTGGTCTTCTTCATTAGTAATTCTATTGAAGAAATACTCGAGCGTCTGGGAGATATGAGTTTGTAGTCGATGTTTTATCCAACGATTGTACTGGATTCTCTCTCGGACAAGGTCGTGTCCCGCTTACAACACCGAGCAAAAGTCATGTGGCGACCCAGAGACGTTAGATAAGGAATTGGTCAGTATAATTAGTACCCTATAACGTAACAACTACCCTGGGTACATGGCAGCAGCCCCCCAAAACTGGGATAGGCGGGTACAAGAGGAGGAGGAGGACAACAACACTCAGAAAACAGTCTGCCTGCCTTATGTGAAGAGGTTGGTGCAAAAATAATGACGTAATATCTTTGTGTTTATGTATGAATAGATTATTTGTTTCAGTTTCTCGAAACAAGGATCTAAATTTTTATTTGGCGAGATGAACGAATTTCTACTATATATATATATATATATATATATATATATATATATATATATATATATGGGAATTATCAGAATGACTTTCTTGCCATGAAACCTATCTTTGAATATCAGCATGGTCTGTCTATCAATGATGTGACATGGGGACATATCGGTCTGGGGAGGCAATCGCAGCATGGAGAACTACTGTTTCAAAACCATCTCATGGTTCGAACCAAGCCCGGTTACTTAATTTGGGTAGTGTTGTGGATTCCGAGATGAATTCGGTCTCCAAGGAATGACAAACGCAATAATTAAATATTAAATATATGAAATAAAATGTATTTACACAATCATACAAAGAGGAATACTGTTAGTAAGTCAAGGACCGTGGTTAGTAGCAAATGCAGATGTATATATATATATATATATATATATATATATATATAGACTCTGAAGAAGTCCTACTTCGAGACTAAGTGCTTGTAACTGACTTCTACAAGAGGTTATCTCACACTATCTCTGTTCGTATATTCTCTCACTCTTCGACTACCGACCACCGACTGCCGAATACTACTTCCATACGACTAGTATTTAGTCACCCCCCCACGAGGGTATCATGTGGCACAAGGCCGGTTTAACGCGGGATCTCCGAGCCCGTGGGCTCGGCCAAAAACATACCCTTTGAACCCGTATAAACGGGTTCAGGATCGGTTTACCTCACCGAACGAGACTACGCCCTTCGGCGTAGCCTCGTTCGGGTTCCTCCCCGCCCAGAAACAGAGAGTTCAACCGTTCAGCCGGTCGTCCGACATCGACTGCCATACGACTAGTTTTTAGTCACCCCCCCACAAGGGTATCATGTGGCACAAGGCCGGTTTAACGTGGGATCTCCGAGCCCGTGGGTTCGGCCAAAAATATACCCTTTGAACCCGTATAAACGGGTTCAAGGTCAGGTTTACCTCCCCGAAAGAGAATCCGCCCTTCGGCGTAGCCTCTTTCGGGTTCCTCCCCGCCCGAAGGCAGAGAGTTCAACCGTTCAGCCGGTCGTCCGACATCGACTGACATCCGACTACCCTTACTGACTGTAACTCTGGGTATTTAACGGCAGCAGTCCAGGTATACTTGGTAGAGTCCACTTATATAAAAAAGGGGTGGACCCCGTAACAGGTAGTCTCTCCCTCCCTCTCTTTAAAGCTGTCGATGGTTGTGCAATCACGAAAACATAAGATACTGTTGCCAAGGCTTTGACCGATTTTGTATTCTCCCCCACAAGCTGTAACTATAAATTATATTCGTCCAGCATATTTGCAGTATTAATCATTGGCGGTCCCTTTGGGTGGGGAACAAGCACAAAATGAGCCTGAGCAGCTATCGGCAGGTGGAATTGGCTAGCCACTCAAGCAACGGGGAGTGCTAGGTGAAGAATAACCAGCCATTATCTATCTATCTATCTAGCTAGCTAGCTAGCTAGCTAGCTAGATCAGTTCATTTTTTAATTTCTGCCATTATAGGCATTTAGAGTTTGAACCCGTCATACCACATCCACAGTGTCGATTCATTACCATTTTCTACATGTTCTAAATAGAAGAAGACAGTACCACTATTGAGTTTCTTCCAAGAACTACCACGTTGTAGATCCTGAGTGTGATTGCTTCAAGCTTGACCCATTCAAGTCAAACTTCAATTATGTTTTATCCTCCATATTCTCTTGTTATTCATTTTAAATAGCCTACAATATTCAGCATTATCACTTTGGCAACAAGCGTTTGCCTTGAGCGACTCTCGAGCTTAATATATGGTTACATTTTATAATTTTATCTATTTCTATTTGGTCATATTTAGCTATGTATGGAATCTAAATGTTGGCGGGATTTCACTACAAGCAAACCTTTGGAAATGGGAAATTTGACTTCGGTCTGTACATGTTCGATAGTATCATCTTGAAGGAGACTGTCTAAGCTACGAATTTGTAGGTATGTATGTCAGTTTTCAGCGTCAGATTACCCAGCCTTTTAAAAAGTACATAGTCTACAAATAGTGAATGACAGAGGGAGAGAAAGAAAGTGAGAGTGATATCACTTTGGCGGAACATGAACTTTCTAAATAAATATTTGTCATCCTTTTATGTAACGTGTTCCTACAGAATGTGGGAGATCTTGGCTTTCTAGAACTTTCTCGTAGTTGGTGTATCTTTACTATTCATTCCAGTCTCATCTATGCCATTTACATTAACTCGTTAAGGGAGGTTACTTTTGGTTTCCTCCTTGCTCCTCTTGACGTCAATATTGTTTTGTGAAAATCACATTCTCTAATTGTTCTTTCATCAGTATGTATCACAAATCACGTCTATCTCATTCTGACACCCTTTTATCCGAGTTTTTTCTTAAATATTCCCCGTTGTGCATATGCTCCGTCCATGGTATTGTCAGCATCCGCCCGTGGAACAACATCGCTTTTGCTTCATGTTTCCTCTTTATCTCTGAGGAAATTTTCCAACATTCATGGTGTTATGATGAAATTGATATTGCATAGTTCAGTTCTGAACTCTTTTCGGTGTTAGTAATTATTTGAGTTTTTTAATAATTTCTCAAAGTGTCATTGCGAATAAAATCGTAATACTTTAACAGTCTAATAATGGAGTGTTTTCGTGAAATAGTTAATTACTATAATTAAAAGGGGGTTAAATCATAGCTGATAAAATATTTCAAACTGTCGTTAATCAACAGCTTGTGAAGAATCCGTTGCCAATTATTCACCAGTTGCAACGATCAGCCTCTTAAAGTTTGACAAGTTCGATGTAACACTGGAATGTACATTTACACAAATAAATCCCGACAGGTTTGCTTGCAAGTGTCAAAATAGATTTGGCGGTATTACCTTTTAATAAAATGTTTTCAGATACATCTTCTACAGAAATACGTGTATCCCCTAAAAAAATTGTTTGCAATAATAATAATAATGATAATAATTGTTATTAGAGGCCATAAACAAACAAAAAAAAATTGCTATGGCAGTCCCTGCAGACTGCAATTTATCTTAGAAGATATTCAAAAAGGTGTCAAAATACAAGGACATTGAAATCGAAATCTCAAAAATGTGGCACATGGGAACATCAATAATCCCTGTTGTAGTTGGAGCCCTCGGATTGGTTGGAAAAGATTCCAGTAGACTAATTGAAGGCATTCCTGGAAATCTATGCCTCAAAGAGATACAAAAAAATGTTCTGACAAGTACAGCCAACACTTTCCGAAGGGCTTTATCTATGTATTTTTTGTTTTTGTCAATGGAAAGTGTCATGATACATTTCTAACCTTAGGTCCCTGAGCCGTACCCGGAAAGAAATGTGTAAACGCCAGAAATCAAAGGAAATAAAAATAATAATAATAAGACGGAACAATCAAGGTAATCCCCTTGATATCATGCACATGGGGAAAAAAAACAAAACAAAACAAAACAGGATGTGTTTTCTTCCTGAATTTAACTAACTGACGTTGGTCCAAATGTCGATGTTAGCGAACTCTACAAGAATTAAGATTGAAGATGTGACACAGGCCAAAGCGAGGATAAAGAGAACAAGGAGTTGCGACAAAATATGCCAGGCCGTCGCTTATGATGGCAGGTGGTCGCTGCTGGCTGGTGGTGGTCGCTGCTGGCAGGTGGTGGTCGCTGCTGGCAGGTGGTGGTCGCTCCTGGCAGGTGGTGGTCGCTGCCGGCAGGTGGTGGTCGCTGCTGGCTGGTGGTGGTCGCTCCTGGCAGGTGGTGGTGGTCGCTGCCGGCAGGTGGTGGTGGTCGCTGCCGGCAGGTGGTGGTGGTCGCTGCCGGCAGGTGGTGGTCGCTGCCGGCAGGTGGTGGTCGCTGCTGGCTGGTGGTGGTCGCTCCTGGCAGGTGGTGGTGGTAGCTGCTGGCAGGTGGTGGTCGCTGCTGGCTGCTGGTGGTGTTCGCTGGTCTGGATACTACCCAATCATCCTCTTCTAACCGACATTTACCTTAACCCTCACTGAGTCAGGCTTTGGTACAAATCCGGCTTTTAACGTGGGAACTTGTTACCAGTCGGGCCGCTTTTCTCAGCTGGTCATACCTTGTGTAAGCTGGTCAGAACTCGTCTAAGCCAGTCATAGCCAGTCATACCACCGCTACGTAAATGATGTCACAGTTGGTGGCGGGGTGAAACGGAAGGGAGGTGAGAAGGACTACGGCAATGAACAGATACTATATCAGCAGTATTCAGCCCGAGGGGAAATAAATTCTATTCCTTTGCTAATCCCCTCGAAAAAACCCGGAATGAAAATATCCTATTCCTCTTCTCCCTGAGATTTACTTGACCCCCTCAACACACACACACACTGTGTCAGGTTGTGACATAAATCGATTTTTATTGAGGGACAGAAATGTTTCTACTTGTCTAAGCTAGTCATGGCCGACCATACCACCGCTCCGTAACAGATGTCACGCAACAGTCAGAGCAACACAAGGGAGGCGAGAAGGCCTTCGGCACGGAACTGATACTACATCTTCAGCTTCTACTCCGATGGGAAAAAAAACAAAAAAACATTTGTTCTTCTCTGTCAATCCCTCCGAAAGACGATACCTACGGTTATAAATGAAAGTCGTAAAAATAACTCTAGCTTATGTAGTGTAATGCAAGTGTAATAAATCTATGAACAGGAAAGACATACTAATGGTTTTGGATAACTAGCGTAAAACGTCTCCGGAACGATGTATAGAATTAATAAACTCAAACAAACTGTTCCAGAATAAACTGAAACCAAAATAACATATTATGTTATTTCGGTTTCAGCATGTCGCTAAGATAAATGTATCTTTGAAGATCTTAAAAAACGATCTTGAATTGGAAATATCAAAAAAAAGAAAAAAAAAAGAAAAAAAGACGGTATTAACTTTAAATAACATGTATTCATATTCGGAACGGCTAGTCAAATAGGGGCATCCACTAAAACAACGCCTTGAAGTAATAATAATAATAATAATAATAATAATAATAAGAAGAAGAAGAAGAAGAAGAAGAAGACGGAGAAGAAGATTAGGGAACTGGAATAAGATGAAACCTATGGCTACCGAGGAATTAGCGTAAAGCATGCATAAATGAATTAGAAAGTAAGAAAAAATGCTACAGTCATTTACGTCTGGTATTGAACACCGAGCTGAATTAAAAAAACAAAAAAAAAACAAACAAAAAGACAGATTATCAACCATAAACACATTGGCTGACCCGTAGTGCAAAAATGTTTAAACACCTTTAGCTAGAACATAGCTGATACTAAGCGAATAAACGAAAAATGGTGAGGGCTTCTCACTTGCCATCGTATACATCATTCCATGATACTGATCGTTTGTATGTGGCTAGATCTGAAAGAGGCAGGAGATAAGTTCAACTAGAATTCTCTTACAAAACTACAACAATCAATTCAAAGATACCTAGAATCTACAGAAGACTGGATGATGATATGTGCCAAAGAACATGAAAGAAGTAAGATACTTTATTCAGTAAAACGTAAAAAAAAAAGGCAACAATTTCAAAATGGAGAGAAGAAATACAAGTAATGCATAATAGACCGATTGAAACTACAAGAACCTTAAAAAGGAAAGAAAGGGAAATGTAATCGACCAGGTATAGACACAATGGAAGGATAAACCATCTTCAAAGTGAAGATTCTGGTCGTTCTAAAGTTGATGTAGACAATCACTGTACCCTTCAGTGGCTACGTGGTGCAAAGTTAAAAGCTGAAACTGAAGGTTTTATCCCTGTTGCACAGGACCAAAGTTTGCTAACTAGAAAATAATAAGCTCACGTAATGAAAAATTTTGTTAGTCCAAACTGCAGATTCATTGATAATATCTAGAAACCTCTGACCATCTTGTATCAGGAAGCACGGTATTAGTAGCTACTGAATATAAAATATGGCCCGACAGTGTGGCCCAATATATACATTGGATAATTTGCGTCTTTTACGGAAAGGAAACTGCAAAAAATTAGTATGAAATTCACCCAAATCCGGTTACGTAGATAGGTTTTGTAACAATATTCTGGGATTTAAAATACACACAGACAGAACAATCAATGCTAATGACCCACACATTATGATCAGAGACCGCAAAAACAAAATGTGCCTTCATATTGACATGGCTGTGCCTGCAGACACTCTAATTGATATTTGAAGATTTCAATAAACAATAAAAAATAAAAAAAGTATCTTGCAATCTAACATAGGAGGACATCAACAACGCTATTTGTAGTTGGAGCCCTCAGAATGATTAGAAAAGATTCCAATACCCTCATTGAAGGGATTCCTTGTAGCCCATGCCTTAAAAAATACAAAAAAAAAAATATAAGTACAGCCTACACCTTACGAAGGTCTTTGTCTACGTAAAATAAATGTGATCTTAGGTGTTGTGTTTGTTTATTTATTGCACCATGGAAAATCTCATGAAGCCATTGCTGATCTTAGGTCTCTGGTTGGGACCCCGAAAGAAATTAATACGAACCAGAAAACAAAGAAAATAAAATAATATATATATATATATATATATATATATATATATATATATATATATATATATATATATATAAGTCAAATTGTGTGTACATGGGGCGAAGGTGTGAGCAATTTATTTCCAGCTGTTTATACATAGAGAATTAATTTAGACATTTGGTTTTTATCTTCGTTTGAAGTGGATGATTTTATTAGTTTTCTGTTATGTTACTGGCATTGTTTAACTATCAGCTCAATAAACACGTACTTCACATAGTAACTTGTTTATTTACCTATTAGTGAGATTTTACTGATTAATGTGGTTACGTTTAAAACTTTCGCTTTAGGAAGAAACAAAATAACAAAACACAAAAGTGAAAACATTTACTGAGCAGCAAAAAAAAAAAAAAAGAAAAAAAAAAGAAAATGATGAAAAACTAACAAAAAAATCTGGTAGAGAAAGTGTTTCACAAATGTAGTCTTTTAGAAATTATATAAGTTTTGCTCGTAAAGGCCGCGTTGAAAATTAAGCTAAAGTAGATCGGTCTGTGATGTTATCACATGTGTTTCCTACTAACCCCTGGCCTGCGTTTGAGCACGGAGAAGATAACATCGGACATGTGGTTGGTATTCACGATGACTGAGACACACGCTATTTGTACCCACGTAGGTCTGGAAGTGCCAACATCACGATGTTTAACATTAGAAAATAAGACGATTATATTCTTTCTCTTAATTTGAAAAAAAAATGCGTTTTGAAAACAACATTTCAGTAATTAAAGGGATATAGCAGCTGGTAATGAAAACTTTTATACGAGGCAGTCTCACACATCGATATATTAACGATCTGAAACCACCAAACATTAAAATCTTTTAATACAAGGATACTAAAGAAAATCGAGCAAGAACAAATAACAGGAAAAAAATAATCAAAAAAAGTAATAATTATAGTTAATGCATCATTTATAAAAATAATATATCATGATATATTTTTTTCTGGGATACCAAATGCAATATTTAGAGTAAAGTTAATGATAATAGTGGCGAAAGACGTTTCCGTTCAGTAAAATTTAGGCATTCGTAATTGTTGCAGTTAGCGTTACTTTCCACGTTACCTCTGTGTAGAAATAAAAATTGCAAAATAAAATTTCATTTTCTTTGATTAAGTTACTCAGGGAACGAAACGCTTTGGTTTATGAAAGTTATATATATATATATATATATATATATATATATATATATATATATTTGAAAAGATTCTTACAGGTACATAATTTTATTATAGCAAGGAATAAGCGGAATGGAAAGGACATAATTCTGAAAACTAAGAACTAAAACAAACAACCGGTTTCGTCCCAGTACTCCTCAGGTTTGATACACTGGGATTATTTATTCATAAACTTAAAAACAAAAAAACTATTCAATGAGGCGGGAGGGCAAAAAAATATATATATATATGATAGAAAGAAATAGAGCCCAATCACATTCAAACACAACAAGCAATCTCTCTGCTTACAGAGAGACGGCCTGCGGGATTTGATGTAAATGGACTCAAGAACCTTCAAATGATATGCGGAGTGTGACTTCGCAAGAATGGAAAAACAGTCAACACTCAAACCAGCAACACATTCCCTGCTAGTTATAGCGTGTTCCGCTATAGATGACCCGGATGTATTCACTAGTTGGCTTTTGTTAGCGGCCGGATTTAAAATTCTGGGGGGTAAATGTTGTTTAATTCTAAAATCCAAGCGCTGAGACGTTCTGCCTATGTAGTCACATCCGCAACCACATTTAAATTTATATATAACAGAATTAATATGAAATGGAGGCAGAAAATCCTTACGCCTAGAAGAAAGAATTGATCAAGTAAAAAATATTACTCGCACATTAGCAGCATAAAAACACTTACTAATGGAATGTGAAATTCGTCTTGCTAAATTTTCACCTTCTCTGCCAATGTAAGGAAGTCGTAAATAAATTGGACATTTCTTAACAACATACGGTCTATCCCTACTAAATTTATCAATGACATCATGCATAATGGAATCCAAAATGTCCAAAGGATACCCATTTTTAGAAAGAGTCATTTTTATAAAGTCCAATTCACCGTAGAGGAAGGAATTTGAGCAAATTTTAAGAGCTCGAAAAGTCAACGTTCTAATTAAATTAATTTTTCTTTGACGCGGACAAAAAGAGTCCGAACGGACATATAAACCTGAACAGGTAGCCTTCCTAAATACTGAAGTCAAATAGCCATCATCACCTCTATGGACCAAGACATCCAAAAGGGAAGACAGCAATTAGACTCCTTTTTTACGGTAAATTCTAAGGACGAATGAACAGAATTTAATACAGAGGAAAATGTATTGGCTTCACCCTCATTATCAAAGAGGCAGAAAATATCATCAACATACCGATGATACATCAGAGGTCGATTAATTTGTGAAAATAGTAAAACCTCATGAAAACCAACAAAAATATTGTAAGCGTAAGACCCAAAGTCTATTTGACGATACATAATATCTATAACTAATATAATATAACTAGTGAATACATCCGGGTCATCTATAGCGGAACACGCTATAACTAGCAGGGAATGTGTTGCTGGTTTGAGTGTTGACTGTTTTTCCATTCTTGCGAAGTCACACTCCGCATATCATTTGAAGGTTCTTGAGTCCATTTACATCAAATCCCGCAGGCCGTCTCTCTGTAAGCAGAGAGATTGCTTGTTGGGTTTGAATGTGATTGGGCTCTATTTCTTTCTATCATATATATTTTTTGCCCTCCCCCCTCATTGAATAGTTTTTTGTTTTTAAGTTTATGAATAAATAATCCCAGTGTATCAAACCTGAGGAGAACTGGGACGAAACCGGTTGTTTGTTTTAGTTCTTAGTTTTCATAATTCATGTCCTTTCCATTACGCTTATTCCTTGCTATAATATATATATATATATATATATATATATATATATATATATATATATATATATATACACACACATATATATATATATATATATATATATATATATATATATATATATATATACACACACACACGGACAAACACATGTATTGTCGTCAATGAGAACAGTATGATGAAGTGCATTTAGAGGACGAAACGTGTTACAGAGAATTTATCTATTTTGACTTTCAATTAACTAAGAATATTTTGAGCTATAGGCATTAATATATCGTATTCTACCATGTATATGTATATGGTATATATACGTATATATTATCTTGAAGCTCTATATATAAAAAATGCAACCAAAACGAAATAAGATTAATTAAGTGTATATCAACAATGTTTAATATGCCCATAAAAACAATGATTTGGGATACACAGATTGTAATATTAAAAAAAAAACATATTGCAGTTTGAGTATTTTAAAACATTAATAATTAAAATATAAATTAAGCTGCTTCCCTTACAGTTTCTTAGCGTTAATTTTTAAATTTACTTTCATGGCCCGAGTTTCATGGGTATTTAAAAACAATAATCACAACGATCGATTACATATTTTTTTTTTTTTAGCAATTCACCCCTGGAGATGATTTGGGGTGAGATTGAAATTACTTGGGAAAATAAAAGAAATAACCAAAACTAAATCAGTTTAATAACAATAATAAACGACATTAAGATATACATCGTGAATTAGAGAGTATTAGAATAATTTTTTTTTATCAATAACAATATGTCTAGATTGCTAGATTATTTGAATGAAAATATATTACCTATATATATCTATATATATATATATATATATATATACAAATGTAACGTTAAAGAAAAAATATAAATGAAAGGGCTCATCACATTAAATATATATATATAGATAGATAGATAGATAGCATGTATAGCATTAATATATGAGCATGTATGTATAGCATTAATTATATATGTGTGTGTGTATACACACACATGCATGTGTGCATATATATATATATATATATATATATATATATATATATGTTGCGATGGGTAAATTGTCGCCATTTTACTTTTGAATTTCGCGCATGTGCTTTAATTTTTATTCTGTCTACTGCACAGCATAAGGTCCGTTGAACACTGTCTGTGATAAAAAAAAAAAAAAAAAGAACATGAAATAATTCATTCCGCCAGAAAGTTGGGAACTGAATGCTGTAAAAAGAGGTATTCGCCCCATTTATATATATATATATATATATATATATATATATATATATATATATATATATATATATATATATATATGTGCGTGTGTGTGCGCGTGTGCATGTGTGTGTTTATATATATATATATATATATATATATATGTATATATATGTATAGGTTAAACGAATACAGTAAAATTTCAACGTTCATGAAAATTAATTTCAAAGAGGTCTCAATACAAAGTAGAGAAATATATATATATATATATATATATATATATATATATATATATATATATATATAAGAAATATAGTCTGCAGGGGTGCTATATTTATGGAATAAAGTGCTCAATATCAGATATAGAGCGTGTGTAAATATAAAAGTGAACATAGAAGTCAACACTTAGAGGCGACAGTCTGTTTCATGCTATATGCAATCGTCAGGCCTGACGATTGCATATAGCATGAAATATATATATATATATATATATATATATATATATATATATATATCCAGCTGATCGGTCACAAAGTAATGTGTATTTTTATTTTTTGTGCCTGGTGACCTGGAGAACCAGCGAAACTTAAGTCGCACACGTAAACGTATGTATTTACATATGTACCTTTATTAATATATATTTTGTTTATGGAACTATACATTGTATGTCAACGCGCTGATGAAGAAGCCCTTTTGAAAACAAGGTGTAACTTGAATTGATATGCGTTCAGGTTTGAAAATGCTCCTTATATTCGATGTGTGTCAGTTACTGCGTGATTAGAATCATGCACTTAATGCGTTTCAGAAAAAAAAATCGAAAAACAACTGAGAAATTTTGAAGGTGATTGTTTTTCAAATTTAAGGTAAAACCTAACAATTGTCGAGAAAACAGACGTGACTAACGTACAATTCTCGAGTTCAAGTTTTATGTGCTGCTTTTTAAGGTTTTTATACGGTTCTTCGAAAGAAGCGTATTATCCTTCTCTTTTTGACCGTCTCCCAAATTCCTCCTGAATAAAGTCCAGCTCATAAATGACGGGATAAAAAAAAACATCTAAAACAATGAAGATATTTTGATACGTCTATTCTTTCATATGCACGTCCTGGGTATGACGATAAAATACATCCGCGTCGTGGGTAAGACGATAAACTACGTCCAGCATCTAGGCCTCTGATCAGGTTTTGAGAAGCGTGGGAACATATCTTAGTTGTTGGTATTCCCAAGTCCGCCCTCACCCGTGGTGGTATCAACTGTTAGGCTCGCACCCATGGGAAAATAGTTAACCCCGAAACTGGGGTCAAAACACCATGGAAATGTAAAATAGGTTTTAATGCCAGAAATATTTAAAAAAATTATTACCAGCATTACTGTTTTGAAAAAAAATATTACCAAATTTTTTTTAAAAAAACAAATAATACTAGCAATACATTTTTTTTTTTTTTAAATTATTACCAGCAATACATTTTTGAAGGAAAATTATTACCAGAAATAGATTTTTGACAAAACAAAATATTAGCAGCAGTAAAAATTTTGTCGACATTAAATACCCCATTGAAGTTGATATGGCGTAAAACAAACGACTCTAAACCAAATTTTCATATGCTGCTTCCTATCTCACGAATTAATTTTGTTTTCTCTCCATTTTCCTGTTTAACTTTTTCACACCACAGCTTATCCGTTCTCCAAATAAAAAAAATGGCATCTCGAATAGCATTCCGATGAGAATCTTCGACTTATAGATGTGCCGACTCAAATATATTTTAAAAATCTAGTTCACCCCAAGAAAAGCAGCATAGCCACTAAGATACAAGGGGTTACAGGGTGTAGAAAAAATGTAACAGAAACATTAATAATAAGCAGGTAGAGAACATAAAAATCAGGAGGACAGTAGATAGCAATTGATATTGCATTCACATTTTTTAAGATTAAAGTAGGTTGGAAAGCTAAACTGTTAGCATAGAACTTACGCTTATATCTAGCAAGGTCAAGTGTAAATTGGTGGGAGCCATCTTCAGTCTAGTCTTGCGCATAAATCCCAAGAGTGAAGGCAACATAGCCAAGGGCTCATTCGAACAGTTACGTATTTATAGAAAGTTACTGTAAGCGAACCTTACGACGTGGGGTAAGTAAATGCAACCGAGACGCCAGATCAGGACCAATAATATTGCTGATTCTTCTTTGGATTTTATCAAGGGTCTAGAGATAAATAGCTGGAGTACCGGACCATTTGCGCCAGCAATATCCTAAGCATGGAACAAATGGTAACCATATACATATGTAAAATAGATTCTGTAGATTAAGATTGTCTCACAGGACGCAGTGAACTGTCTTAGCAGCTGACCAAGAAATACATTCATTATAGTGTTCCCCTTTCATGGGTGCCAAGAACATGACCAACAGCGATTCACTCTCCGGGAGGACAGCATTAGCCATGCGGATGGAATATTTCTCTCAGATGTTTAATACAGAAATTTAGAGACTTTAGTATTATTAAGCCAGTCTTTACCTATTATATACATAATTTACTTTATTCGGAATATTGTCCACATCTTTGTCGGCATATGAATTACAACGTTTCTAACTAACGCCTTTGTCCGCAAGGACACATGGCGCAATGGATAAAGGCGTTAGTTAGATCTAGTGTCAGGACCCAAAATAGTGCGAGTTCAATACCCGGTTAAGGCATTGGAGAACATTCAGTGCGAAATTAACAGGAGATAACTGATAATTGACATCCATTAAACATAACACATGGAACTAGAACCGCCTACCACAGTGAGCGAAATAAAGGGTTAAGTTCAACTTGCCAACCACCTGAAGAAGGCTGGAGCGTACAATGGCCGAAGCGTTGCAATAAATATGGCGCCAAAGTAAGGACAATAGTCCGAATAATGTAAGTAATGTAGATTTAAGGTTGTTTTGGAAGAAAATCAACGTAGAGTAGATTAGAAGATGACATATATTGAGGGAGCCCAAGATTATCATCCGAGGTTGGTCACTATGCAATACTGTAAGTGTTGTGAGACCGTAATATACCTACAACATGGATCTTCCAGGACTATATAAAGTATGCCATATAACACTCTAGGAGAAGGGGAGGAAAGAGAGAGAGAGAGAGAGAGTGTATTCTAATACCGTAGTATCAGCCACGTACAACTACCAATATTGGATACTAGCACATAGTAAGCTCCGCTTACACTATATTTGTCACCTTTTTGTTTAATATATCTTTCTTACCTCTAATCATTGTTACGTGTTTTCCTTCCGTGGTACCGACTTTGGGTCCACATCGGTGGCGCCGAAGAATTCGAGAAACGCACTCACGCCGAAACCTCAATGCCTTACCAGTCCCACATCAGTGGCGACGAAGAATTCGAGAAACACATTCACGTCGAAAACCTCAATAACTTGCCAGTCCCACATCAGTGGCGACAGAAACATTCGAGAATTTCGTCCTCACCATATCAATAGCGACAGAGTTCTCGAAAAACACACAGAAACTCCACGCGTTCCCACAGCAGTGTTGAACGAGAAATTAAGCTGGTATTACTACATTAGCGATTTAAACGCAACACCCAGCGTCTACATATAAAAAATATCCCGATACCAAACAGCAGTGACGAACTAGCGATTCGATATCTACGGAATATTAAAGTCTGTCCAAATAACATTACGAGAACGATTTCTTACACACCCACACACGGAAAAAAACAGTTTGTTCATAAAACAAACTGAAAACACAAGAGCCGAAGTACTACTTACGACTCAAGTTTTCGAAAAAACTATCTTAAATTTTTTTTTTTACGCAACTGAGTTGAATCTCGTGCATAAAATTATTCTCCACTCAAATTCACTGAGGCGAGTTTCTTATTTTTTTACCTCTATAAAAAAAAATAAAATGAATAAGTGTGGTGAAAATTTATATAATTACGTTAAAATTAACGGAACCACGGATTCTCAAAAAAGCTAAACACATAATTAGTTTAGTTTAACTTATTGTCTGTCCATATTTTTCTTTTTTTTTTTGTAAAAAGAAAAAATTCTATCAAAATTTTTTGTGTATCACCCCTTGGTACACGGGTTTCAAAGCAAAAAAACATCGCTGTTATTTTGTTTGTCTAAATATGGAAGATTTTCAAAAAGTAATCGTCCAAATGCTAAAAGTACATTTGGATCAGCAAAAAAATAAGAAGAAAGACAACAACTATTTTTGGAATTACATAAACAACAAATGGAATTCCAACAAATTACGCTTCAGAATGCTGAACTACAACAGAAACAACTTAAAGAATTACTCATAAATGCATTAAAGGCTCAATATCTGAAGAAGATACAATCTAAATTTCAAAGGAAACATTTGAACACGTAGCAGAGAACGACAAAACATTCGAGGCTTTTTACAGGCACTACGAAGATATTTCCAACGTAGACTGTGAACAATGGCCCAGTAAAAAAAAAAGTAGGTCTACTATTGAGAAAGCTGGGAACTACAGAACATAGTAGGTTCGTAGACTTCATACTACCCAAGAAAACCACTGACTTGGATTTTTCAGAGACTATTAAGCTCCTGTCGGAACTATTCGGTCCTAACACAATATTGTTCCACAAACGTTGGAAATACCTGAACACAGTCAAAGATTTTCTAACGTTTGCAGCATCGGTAAACAAGCTCTGTAATGATTTTAACTAGCCGAACTGACTGCCGATGATTTCAATTGCTTAATTTTCGCAGAAGGTCTAGTATCAGCAGAAGGTGCCGAAGTCAGACGACGTGTACTGACCAAGCTTGAGAAGGAACAAGGATTGACTCTCCAAAAAACTGGCAGAGGACTGTCAAAGAGTAATATCTATAAAGTGTAACTCAAACACTATCGAGGTATCAGGTGTGGCTCAGATTAATAAAATCAGAAGCAAGTCTACTTCCTATTCCCCTCAAAAAGACAATAGGCAAATCTCATGTCCTAAATTGCGCAGTAACCAAAACCCAAATAGGTTAAAGAAACCGCCTGGACCATGTTTCATCGAATGCCATATTCGATGAAATTCTGTCCAGTTAAAAACAAAAAAAAATATTGAAAAAATTGCAATAAAAGTGGGCATAATTTAACTCGGTGCTGGTACGCCAACAGAACGAGAAAACCCTAAAATAAAATTAGGCAAGCTCAATCTGACAATATTGTCGATAGGAATTTAGGGAAATATGTAACTGTGAATATTTTCAATAATTCCATTAAATTCCAGCTTGACTCGGGTTCCGATCTTTCAACCATTAACTGGCGTACTTGGCGAAAATTAAACAAGCCGACTTTATTAAAAACGGATAAAACAGCAAAATCCGTAATTGGCGAAAATATTAACATTTTAGGCGAGGTAATACTTACAGTAACACTAAATGGAGTTACGAAAAATCTCAAAGCCTACGTATTGAAAACTTCAGATAACTTATTTCGAACAGAATGGATAAAAAAATTCAATCTTTGTATCTTGCGACAAAATGTATTCATTGGGCAATCCCAAAGTACAACGTCCAATTTGGTAAATCTCAAAAAAGAACTCAACCAACAATTTCCCCAGGTTTTTCTAGCGGCCTTGGGAAATGTACTAAAATGAAAGCTAAGTTCAAGGTGAAGGACGATGTACAACCGGTATTCAAAAAGAAACGGAATGTCCCTTTCGCTGCACTAGAGAAAATCAACAAAGAGTTAGATAGACTGATTCCAAAAAATACAGAAGTCTTTGAAGACTCCATCATTGCTAATCTAAGGACAAACTGTGAAATCAAAAACATGATCGCGAGTACCATAAGAGAGCTCCCAGTTACTTTGGCCGACCTAAATTGGGAGTCTCGAGAGAATGAATTCATTCAATCCATAAAAAGCAAAATCCGCAATAAAGACCCCAAGGTGCCTGAAGTTTTCTCCCTCTGCGATGATATCCTACTATACAATGAGCGCGTAGTGATTGCAAACAGCCTACAAAGAAAAATCCTCAGGGATTTTCACATGGGACATCCGGGGAAGAACCGTACGAAAAGCCTCATGCTGCTATGTTTATTGGCCAAACATGGACAAGGACATAGCATTTGCAGCAAAAGCTCCAACCACGACGTGCAAACCATAGCCAAACACAGACCATCCATGGCAAAGAATCCATGTCGATTTTGCAGGGCCTATAGACAACATGTACTACCTCATTGTTGTGGATAGCCACTCAAAATGGCCTGAGGTCCTACAATGCAAAAGACCAACCACAAACTGCACGATCGGATTTCTACACGAGCTATTCGCGCATTTTGGCTTGGTAGATTGTGTAGTTACAGATAATGGCACTCAATTCACATCAAGTGAATTTAGAGACTTCTGCAAGTCATATCAGGTGGACCACATTACAACAACTCAGTACCACCCTAGATCGAATGGCCAGGCCGTAAGTTTCATGGATACTCTAAAAAGGGCTTTAAAAAAGGCACTAGGCACACCGTCAGATAGAGCATTGCAACAGTTTCTGCAGGTGTATCGGATAACCCCTAATCCGAACACGCCTATGTGAAGCTCGCCTGCAGAAACAATGTTCGCAAGGAAAATCAATTCTGTATTCGACAAACTTATTCCACGGCAAGCAAAGTTTTAAAAAAACCGTATCGCCTCATAAGAAATATTTCAATCCTGGCGATAAAGTCTTTTTCAAGGATTACAAAAACAACATAACATTCTGGGAAGTAGGCACCATAAAACAAAGAATTGGCGAACTGGTCTATATTGTCCAAGGACCGAAAAACATTCACAAACGCCATTGGAACCAGCTCAGAAAATGCCGTTTGAAGGAATCGGAGGAATCACTACAAAATAGCTGTGAAGAGCCGATCGACGTAATTTTCGATCACTTCGATCTCGACACGCCACAAGTCTCTTCTGAAGTGCGACGCACAGGAAGGAAAAGGAATTTTACTCAACCGCGCGACGTAAATCCCAAGAGAAAAAAATATTAACAGTTTTTTTGTTTTTTTTAAAAAAGAAAAAAAAAGAAAACTCTTGGAAGGGCGGTGTTGTGAGACCGTAACATACCTTCAGCATGGACTATTCCAGGACTATATAAAGTATGCGATATAACGCACTAGGAGAAGAGGAGGAAAGAGAGAGAGAGAGAGAGAGAGAGTATTCTAATACCGTAGTATCAGCCGCGTACAGCTACCAATATTGGACACTAGCACATAGTAAGCTCCGCTTATACTTACACTATCTTTGTAACCTTTTTGTTTAATATATCTTTCTTACCTCTAATCCGTGTTTCGTGTTTTCCTTCCGTGGTCCCGATTTTGGGCCCACATGAGTAAGCTATACAGACAACAATTCCATATTTTATTTATCGACATTGTGGAATAAATAATAGTCTCGAAGTTACAATAAACTGGCTTATTTCAAAGAAGAAAGAAAAATGGACAGGGCATCTTCAAAGTCGACTTGTTGGAAAATGTAACCGAAAAATCAATAGAATAAAAAGAAATGGTAGCATAAACTGTGAGACAGACAGTCATCAAATTTTGGTTTATGATGTGCCTCTTTTATTTGTAGATCTAAGAATTATAAGACACTAAACTTGTTACTATTGTATTTAATTCTTCCTATAATAATAGTTATTGACAAATAAATTACTTTAGAAAAGGAACCCTCACAAATAATACACTATTCATTGCACTAAGACGTCCAGATATACCATTACGTCTGATGTTTGTGGCAACGGACGAAGAAACCATAAAATCGTAAATGCCGCATAAAATTGGATTTTCCCTCGTGTGCTGTATCCGGCAGGAAAATAGATTTGCCAGCAGTAAAAATAACAAAAAAGTATTTTTTTTGTCAGTGTAACGTAACAAACGGATCACAGAAATTTTGATATTTTTTGTTCAATTTGGTTGAATTATTTCTTTGATTTGTTTATTTGATTTTATTCTGTTCACATGAATTGATTTACAACATCCCTTTGTTTCTTGCCGTTGTAATGCATTCATTGATGGACATAAATAAGAATAATTTCGGCTCTACTCACATCTCAAAAGCGGACTAAATTGCTTAACATTATTTTTAAAGGTTTTCTTTGTCTGTCTTTGAACTTTATGTCAATTCGCAGAACTAAACGTCTTACCCCAATGCCAATTATCAGAAAAGAGACAATACCATTAGCACAGAATTTATTCCGATTTACAATAAAAAGGATTTCTATATTTGGGAAGTGTTTTAAGAAAAGTCGGAAGGTACGACACTGAAATACGAAGACGCGTTAAGATAGCGAAATATGACTTTCAAATCTGGGCAAAGTATTAAGAAACAGAAAATTTGCGTTAGAAACAAAAAGAGTACGGGACTGTTATGTAATTTCGCCCCTCCTATATGGCAGTGAATGCTGGTGCATCTTCTCAATGATGAAGAAGAGACTTGAAAAAAAAAAAAAAACATAAATTTAGTTCTAATAAAAGATGCTGAGAATAACATGGACCAGGCATGTTGAGGAACGATGAAGTTTTAGAGAAAATGGAAAAAAAAAGCAAACTTATATTAATCTCAAGAAGAGACTGTTGAAATTGCTTGTGAAATTTGGGTGCGGCCAGAACCGATTGAAAGGTAAGTGGAGTAAAAGAAAAGAGACCATAACCGACCTTGCGAGTTTGAGAAAATAGAAAAATGTTTGGGTGCGATGAGAAAAAGAGAAAATGTACTAAGAACTTCGAAGTATATGCAATTTAGAGGCCTCTGATCAAGGACACGACACATAGAAGAGATGATTCATGTGAAATATTTTGTTTTTGTTGCGTGGGCCAACCACACTCGCAACTGATATGTAATATTCAGGAAATCACCACCGGTATGAAGTCATTATATAACCGTGTAATTATCATTTGCATATAAATTCTTGCACCTAAAATAAAATTTATTTAGAAAATGTAAAATT
Source organism: Acanthosepion lycidas (assembly GCA_963932145.1). NCBI lineage: Eukaryota > Metazoa > Mollusca > Cephalopoda > Sepiida > Sepiidae > Acanthosepion > Acanthosepion lycidas. The sequence goes on along the minus strand of OZ010577.1, from coordinate 127,242,016 downwards.
AGAGTTCTACAAAATTGGAAGTAAAAATGGAAAAAATGAATTTATAACACGAAATTGAAATAAATATTTTCCAACGTATCTCTTATGACAAGACCTCGATGATCATGGCTATGCACAACTACTTGCTTTTGTAGCTTTAGCTAACGTCTCTGTTCTCTATTCATGTACACATACTTGTTATGTAGGTTGCACGATGTTTCCCGCTGTCCTGTTTGCTTCTAGCATGTGTCCCAGTAAGGTCAACTGTTTGTTTCTAATTCTAATATAGCCTATTTATACTTTAAATATATCTTAAATAGTTCTCATTGCTCCCATATTCAGTTCATGCCATTCTCAGTATCCTTCTGTTGAATTACATTCCTCTAGCTTCAAGTCAAATCTTCACCTGTCAGGAGATAACCAACCACTACAATAGAAGAGGAATTATATTATACAGCTTTTCACTATCCTTTTCTTTGTTTCTAACAAAATGTTCCTTTTTCTTAATACTTTGCTTAACTTTCAACATACAACGAGTCTAAATAGTTATGTTGTAAGTATTAAATTATTCTGTAACATTTTTAGTAAGGAAATAGCTATAAATTTACGTATAAATTTTAAATAATATATATTTACTTATGAATTTAGTCTATTGTATTTAATATATATATATATATATATATATATATATATATATATATGTGCGTGTGTGTGTGTGTGTGCGCGCAATGGGAGAGTTTCACACACCGAAACAAGGAGAAATGTCCATATAAATATATGTCTGCAGATCCTCCGGTTTGATTTATTAAGTTTAAGTTAGACGCTGTTAAATGTACAAGCCAATATACAATCCAAAAATGCTTATTACCATAATTTGTGGTGCCACGGATCCTGATACAGCAAGGCGACGATAAAAGTTGGCTGCCTTGGGTCTGGAAACGCAATCTGACAGAGCAGTGCTGTCTCGTGCCCATTACCATTTGCGCGATGTTCTGCTTGCTTACGATATGAATATCCTACTATTGTTATACAATAATTCTCAGCTGACTCAATACTACACATGTTAAACTTTGTGGATAGACAAGCGACAGATTTTCACGAAAGATAAATGTAACCTAGTCCATCCTGAAATACATCGCCATGTAACGTATTTGCCGACATGTTTTCATAGATTTTGTCCTTGTTTTGTTGTGAGGAAACCACCCCAAATGTTTCCAAAAATATTTTTGATACACTTTATATATATATATATATATATATATATATATATATATATATATATATATATATATATATATCACGGAAGAAAAACACACCAAAACCTCCTACACAATACATATGATCCTATGATTGTTTCCAAATTTGCGATCACGCAGGTGGAATTTGCGTTTAGGATACAGGAAGGATTCAAAGAGAACTAAATCTGGTGATTAGGGAGATGGGTTAGGAATTGAAAGACACAATTGACTGCTTCATCTACTGCAACCTAAGCTGTGTGAACGGGTGCGTTTTTCTGGAGCAAGAGCACATGGGATATCCGCTTCGTTTTGATTTGATTGCTTCCTTCAATCGTTTTAATTCTGGTGCATAGTACTGTCCATTAATATGTTTTTCCTTTGCCAGGTAGTCTATCATGATTTTACTCCTTCACAATAAAAAAATCAGAAGTCATCACCTTCCCAACACAAGCTGCCTACTTGAACTTCGGAGATGTAAAAACAATGTTTCCATTGTATTTTTTCGGAATCTTTGATTCAGGTTCCAAGTGGTGAACAAAGGTTTCATCTTGATTTACAAATCTGCGGTGGAAATTACCGGGTTTGGTTTGGAAGCGAGTCAGAAGTGTCCCAGAAATATCAATATTTTTCAGCTTAGCATCCCTAAGATCTCAGTTAAAACTGTATGCCTATGGACTTAGCTATCTGTTGGACAGTAAGATGTCTGTCATCTAAAACTATAGGAAAGAATGGCATCAACATGTTCATCATTCGTAGAAGATTTTGGACGACCTGGCCTTGGCCATATTCTTTGTTTTCATTTTCCTGCTAGAATTCCGCAGCCCGTTTCTTAACAATTGCGTAGGAAGGGGACTTCTCGGCAAGTGTCTGTAACATGACCTTATGGATTTCCATGTGTCACACGTTACTTTTGCAGATAATTTATGACTGTTTGGGCTACTGTTTTGTTCATGTTTAGATATGCTGCAGGCCTCTTACATATTCACTTCATGCCATTCTCACATATTCAGTTCATGCCATTCTCAGTATCCTTCTGTAGAATGGGCCTCACCTGCACAGAAATGATTCCATTCTCAGTATCCTTCTGTAAAATGGGCCTTATCTGCACAGAAAATAAGACTTCACTCTGAATTATTTTTTCTGCTTCTTTAAGAAGTGGTAATGTTCTGCCACAGTAAAAATATTCAGCTCTTAAAACTTTTTGAATGACCCTCGTGTCCTACACGGGTAAAAAGATCGAAAAATGGAATATATATATATATATATATCTGCACAAACCTTGAGAACAAACCGATATATTTTGAAATAAAAGATGTAAATCAAATTAGAAAATCCATTATCGGACCGTTTACGTTGTTGTGACTAATACACATGTGCACGATACGCTTATGGTGCTTCATATAGCTATCAATATTCCTGCTGCCCTTGAATACAATACATTCTCCTCTACTGTTAAGTCCGTCATAGGCATGCAGATAATTAGTGGGTGGTTATCAGAGACTCTCGATGGGAGAGTCCATCATATATATATATATATATATATATATATATATTATATATATATATATATATATATATATATATATATATATATATATATATATATATATATATATATATATAACGTAGGTAACTGCACGAAATCGCTAAAAAATAGAGCATAGTCTGATGAAAACAAACTTTTATCGTCTAAATGCTTATGTTTTTATGAAGAGAAAAGACCAAAGTTTTTTTTAATTATTTAAAATATTTTTTGCTTCTTTTTAGAACATTCTAAATTTTGATTAAAAAAACCTTGTTTCTCTTTGTACCAACATGGGCTAGTAAATAACAGATAATTTTTGGCACGTTTTTTTGGTATTACACACATTAATTTGGAAAATCTTGCAAAAATAAAAATAATTGTCAGATGTTAATGAAACTTTCAGAATCTATTCACAGATGATCAAAATTATTATAAATATGTTTTTTTTTATTAAAGTCATGGTAGAAATATTTTTTTATATTTATTAACACCCCCATAACTAATTTTATGAAAAACTCTAGACATTCGAGCGCATCAACCTTAGTGATTACGATAGTTAAAAGCACAAGGCTTTGAAGAATGCAAATCATGTTGGTACATAAAATCAGCTCTGAATTGTAAAATACAAAACTTAATAAAACAAATATATTATTTAATTTCAAATGCTTTTATTTGCTTTTAGTTGTTTTATGAATATGGACAATATTTTCTGAAAGCAAAAAAAAATTTCAATGAAAATTGAATTTTTAATACAGTTATTTGTTATTTCTTTAATTATAATAGATTTTTACATTAAGTTTTTAAAAATATTATAACATTAGTTAAAAGCACCATCAACCTTTCAAAATATCCATATGAGATTGGCATTGTCTAGCGCTTTGAAAATTGTATCATTTGGACCAATCAGAAGACCCGCTGTAATTAAAATATGTAACTTTTGTGCTTATAATCGGGCGGTAATTATAATGTACGGAAGACCAACCAGGATACAATTTAGTTGCATTATTTAAGTTCAGGTTTGTTCATCGCTGTTATGGCCTTTACTTTTGCGAAACACGTATGGAGAAGTTAATTTGATTTTTCAATTTCAACTGAGAAGGGTACCTATAAATATCAGTATCATCTTAATAAATTTAACTACTGCTAAACTTTAACTTATATGATCTTATTTTGATTTTAATCTCAGTTATGTCATTTTTCCATGAATGAAATATCAAAATTAATAACAAAATGTATGGAAATACAGATAACACAGTAAAATGTAATAAATGTACATAAAATTATAGTATTTTATGTACACTTCTGATAAAATTTCATAAGAAAGGTACCTATAAATTAATTAGATACCTTTTTCTTAGGAAATTTAATCTCACTCGTAACAGTCTTATTTTTTAATTTCTTTATATTTTCCATAAAGAATCGTAAACGTAAAGATGAAAGCTAAGTACAAAAAAAAAAAAAAATTAAATGATTAGAGCGCTGAAAGTTTTCCTTAAAAGTAACGTGGTAAATAATTTGTTCACTTAAATCTAAATAATTTCACTTCCTTCCATCCGTAGAAAGAATTATCCTCCCGTAAGTTATCTAAACGTCATGAATCTGTCTTTCGTCACTTGTTAAAGATGCGAAAGGTTATGACCTGCTTTGTTTTATTTTGAAATTACATTTTTTCGGCGCAGAAGCTAAGTTAAGATTGGTTCAAAATATTTTAAATAAACATTATAATTTCTGATTTTATTAAAATCAGTTTTGAAAAAATGATAATTGATTTTTAAAAGAATATCAAAGTCAGATTTTCCTCTTTTTTTATCAAATGATTGAAAATGATTGATTATCTGTCTTTTTTTGACAAAAAAAAACAAGATTTTTAACGAAAATTTCGGACGTGCTAGGAACGATTAAAAAATGTAAAAAATTACCCCCAAAATACTTTGATCTTTCCTCTTAAATAATAATATGAACATTAGACGATAAAAACTTGTTTTCGTCAAGTTCGGCGTATTTTTTATCATGCTATGGTATGTTTGTTTACATTTTCGTGGAGGTACCTATATATATATGTATAACTCCCGGCGTCTCTCTTTAGAGCGCATGCGTCATCACAACAACGTAAACAAAAAAGTTGTTTTTTTCCAATATGCTATATATTTTTATTTCAAAGCAGTCCTTGATATCAATTTTTTTTATAAAATTTATATATAAATCACACACACAGACACATACATATATATATACATATATAAATATATATATGTTTAAACACATATTATTAAATATAACAGACATTTAAGCCTGATCATGAGCCGAGCTAATGATCGAATAATTGCTTTCATCTCGGGTGAAAATAAAAACAAAAATTGCCAAAAATTTGGATATTTTTTATTAAGTCGATCCTTGATCTAGGCTCACATGAGTGGTTATATGCTCACATGAGTGGTTATAGGCTCACATGAGTGGTTATAGGTACATTTTAACAAAGGTATTCACCATCGAAGATAATATTTTGTTATATTGTCAAAGAAGATTGCTATGCCGCGAAAGGACGAACTTAATTAAAAAATATCAAAATGTTGGCCAATTTTTTTTTTACTCTCTCCCGAAATTAAACCAAGCATATGAAGATTAAAACGTCTCTTGACCAGACAGAATAGGCATTCATTGTCTGTTATATTTAATAATATATGTTTAAAAAATAATGTGATGCACAATACACTATATATATATATATATATATATATATATATATATATATATATATATAAAGAAGGTGTGTGTGTGTTTGTTTGTGTCTGTGTTGGTGTGTGCGTCTCTCGGTGTCTCTGTCTGTCTATCTGTCTATCTATCTCTGAATGTGATTCCCGAAGTATTTGTTTAATAAATTCTATTCGTTATATCACCCGTTATATAAACAGCTGCATGTGTTAGTGTTTGTTTTTTTTTAATTTTCTGTTATCTTTGACTCACTTCGACTCTCATTTTTTTTCTTGTGATTACTGTCTCTGTTTATTTTAAACAATTTATTAGTTTCTTTATTTTGTTTTGTCTTATTATTTTAATAAGATTTTTTTCTTGCATCCACTTTTGATTTTGCTTTGCTATGTCCACATTTTCGCTTTCTTTCTGATTATACATTTCCAATCACTTATTTGTTGATTGCTGAATAATTATTTTGTTATCTTTACTTCTTTCACAAGACCTCAGGCGTTTGTCTCACGTTTTAATTTTGTCACAGCTTGCCTCCATTCTTAGTTAGAAGCTTCCATATAATCAGGAGTGATATTTTCATTTAAGAAGAATATTATTTTCTGGTTTACGTTAACTTTTCGACGTATAAGACGATGTATTAATTTTTTTTTTATTTATCGACAATTTTTCTAGCTAACTGGCTCAAGATCGATTCAAATCACGTAGAATTAACACTGAGCTTGCGATTTCACTATTAAATATATTAAGGAGAAAAAAAAAAACTGTGTGAAAACCCCGGAAATATATTGTCACATATTATTGATTATCATTGAAAGCGGGAAAAACATAATAAAATAAGATTAGATTAAAGAATAATTTCCAGAGCTTTTCCACTTCTTTGTTTACATTACTTTCATGTTGTCACTGTTTTGCGTTTTATTATTCATTGAGTATCTTTCTATATTTCTGAGATGAGGTACTATGTACATTATTTACATTATTCGGACTATTGCCCTCATCTTTGTCGCCATAGTTATTACAACGTTTCAGCCTTCTTCAGGTGGTTGGAATGTCGATATAACCCTTTATTTCGCTAAGGAAACATGGATATAGCCAGACACCTGCGCATATGAATTGATTATATAGTGGAGATGTCTTTGTGCTGAACTAACGACACTTTTTGAAAAGCAAGATTCAATGTACCATAAGCAGTGGATAAAGGTGTTGGTTAGGTCCAGTGATAGGACCCAAAGATACCTGGTTAAGGAAGTGGAGAACTTTCAGAGGGAATATTAACAGGAGATAACTGATAACTGACATCCATTAAAGATGGCAAGTGGAATAAGAACAGTCTACGCCAGTGAGCGAAATAAAGGGTTCAGTTCGACATTCCAACCACCCGAAGAAGGCCGGGGCGTACGACGGCCGAAACGTTGTAATAAATAATGTGACTAAAGATGAGGACAATAGTCCGAATAATGTAAATAATGTTATTCATTGACGTTAGTTTCTTCTTTTCACCTTGGCAATGGTGTACTTGTGTAAGGGGGTACTCAAACGGCTAACGGGGATTCAAAGCACGCAGAAACTGACTGACAGCATACGCTACACAGACACACACAAACACACACACACGTGTGTGTGTGTGTGTGTGTGTGTGTGTGTTTGTGGATTAATGGATAGCGGCTAATACTGAGGAATCGAAAAGCCGAATTCGAATTCCAGTCGAATACATTGCATTCACATACGAGCGAACAGCTTTTGGAAAGGTGTTAATCCTCTTCTTTTCCGCCAACTATGAGTAAATGCCCTTGGATGGCAACTCTGTATCAAAAATGTGCGGAGGTTTGTTTGGGGACCTTGTGGCACATTGAATTTTGCTTTTCAAAAAGTGTGGTTGGTTCAGCACAATGACATCTCCGCTATATAATCCAATCATATGTGCAGGTGTCTGGCTATATATGGCGGTGAAAGTCGAGTCTACCGAGTACGAGCACCCCAAGTGTCAAAACTCCCAAACGATCATTTCTATGCAGTTGAGGACCCCTTATGTGAACCGCAAATGACCTGGAAGCCATTTCGGATTGAACACACGTGAGTCTTTCGACATCAACCTGATTACCTCGTGATTGAGTTTTATGAAGCCAAAAAATAACACAGGTTTATCTACAGACATTTTTTTTTTCAAAATGCGGCTCGGAAGTTAGGCTCGTTATCATTTACGTAGATAGACTTTCTTTACTGATAACGGATTTGAATGAGGAAACCAGTCCCGAGAAGAAGACATGGCCATTTTCATCACCTGAGACGGACTATATTGTGTCCCTCTCGGGAAGAGGGTAGAGACATTATAGGTTTTAATGCCTGTAGTTCTGCCATATGAAATATATTCCCAACAGTCAGTGTTGGCACTTATAGCGACATATTTTTTGGATCTGTTTACACGGTGTGGTCTTTAACTCATGCAGTTGTCACACACGAGTACTACGTGTTCTTTTAAAACAGATGTCTGAACCTGCACATTGTTCATTTGACTAATTTTTAACATCAAAATATCGCATCCATACGCTGAAACATTAATATCTCGAAGTCATTAAACTGATCCATATAAACACGTTTGTCACTCAATGCCAGTGAAACTTAATTATGTGGACGGTTACAATTCAAAACAAACATGTTCTTAGTTAACCATATTCTCCATTGTAGGCCTGTTTTTTCAGCTACCTTGTTGAATATTTATTATAGTTTATAAACAAAAAAAAAATGAAAAATCATAGTATGTTTGCACTTATATGTAAATAGTTGTTACAAAAATAAAATGGTTGCGTTTGCTTTGATCACTCAGTAGACAAGACGTGTCGGTTGAGATAATTTCACCGCTTGTCTTTATTCATATATATATATATATATATATATATATATATATATATATATATATATATATATTTCAATACTTTCTTGACGTGTGGAAATGAAAATCACTTTAAACGATTGATTCCTATATAGAAACACACTCTTTCCTCTCCCAATATATATGAGATGCAGTAACTATCTATCTATCTATCTATCTCTTAGTGATTTCATAACTGTCTATAGGTCTCTGTCTGTCTCTGTCTGTCTCTCTCTCTCTCTCTATATATATATATATATATATATATATATATATATATATTGTGATTCATTCTGTGTATTCTTGTTACAGAAGATTATGGCTGGTAGTTTGAACGCAGAAGGTATATTGTTAATCTGCGAATATTTTACAATGATGTATGCATAACTCCCATATATATATATATATATATATATATATATATATATATATATATATAATGAATCTTTCTGTCTGTGTGTGTGTGTATTTAAGTATGTATATATGTATGCTCGTGTATGTATATAGACATTAATATGCATGACTATTTTAAATAGTTTAATCACGTATGCCTACCACATACAGACATACACACGCATATATATATATATATATATATATATATATATATATATATATATATATATATATATGTAAATAAACATAAATATGCATAGCTATTTTAAATATTTTAA
>OZ010577.1:127210680-127213180 GCA_963932145.1 Acanthosepion lycidas | reverse complement strand
TATTCGTCTTGCGACAAAAATCCACGTGTATAAGGCAGTTGTCCTCACTACTCTTTTGTATGGATCAGAGGCCTGGACCATGTATCGTAAGCAGATTCGGCAATTGGATGTCTTTCACAAAGAATGTCTCAAGAGCAATCTGTGTCTCCGAGCAATCTGTGGACTAACCCTGCAGGATAAAAAATCCTATGCCGACCTTCTAACGATGTGTAACGTTGACGGAATTGAGAGCTTCCTCATAGGGTACAGTTACGATGGGCCGGTCATGTTGTACGGATGCAAGATAATAGAATTCCAAAGATTCTCATGTACAGCCAGCTTGAAGGTGGTCAACGGAATGTTGGCCGACCCTTGCTCATGTTCAAAGATAAGCTGAAGAGTAACCTTGCAGTTGCAAATATTGCACACATTGATTTGGAGAATACTGCCTTGGATCGCAAAGCTTGGAAAAGTGTAACTTACACTGGAATCGGGAATTTTTCGGCGGCAAACGTTGTCAAGCTCCGTGAAGCAAGAGAAAGGAAAAAGCCTCAGAGGGTGCCAGAGAAGTGCATCCTCTTTGCTCACACGCTTGCCCAATTTGTGGTTTTCATTGGCGGGTCTAAGATGTCAGTCTAGATTCAAACATAAAGGTCATTAAAAAGTTGTCGGAACCTCATACGTCGGATTCAACGGGAGAATCCATCATATATATATATATATATATATATAGATGTTATTCATTTAATGTATTTAATATATGTATTTTATAATTTTATTGTACATGTTTACCTATCTTTAGTCGTGGTATACAATAATTTTTCTTCTTTTTTATTTTAAAATAATCGTTGTTTTGCAAGTGAAATTTCTTGCTAAAAGTTATGAGAATATTTAATGTAGTTTATTTGTTTGACTAATTATATATTGCCATGAGAAATATTAATTTATTTATAATTAAGCGTTACATTTATTTATCTGATGTTAATTTTACGAAAGTGGACGTAAATTTTGGAATTAGTGGAAAGCGTTTCTTTGAATGATTATTTTATTTATCTTTGACTAGTGGCTCATTATCACGGATTCTTTGCTTTTTTTATCTATTATTAGTAATATTCAACATTTAGTATTAATTTTAATTCTTTATATTTTCGCATTTTTTTATTTTCAAATTTTCAAAGTAATGTAATTTCAATTTTATTGTAAATGCATTTCCAGTTATAACGTTTTATCTTTTAAATCAAAGATATGAACTAACGGTTAATTGTAAACACCGTTATAAATTTAACTTATTATAGGGGTCGTATACTTTAAATGATAATGATATGTAGCTGTAAGTTTAATAGATTATAACTTTTATTGCCTGATGGTCAATCTGACGATATGAATGTGTATTGTATAATTACTTAGTGTTATTCATTTTTCTGTATGTGTATATATATATATATATATATATATATATATATATATATATATATATATATATATATATATTTGTGTGTAGTTATGTGTGTTTGTACTGCGGAATGTGTATGTTTGTATATTAGTGTGTTAATATATGCTAGGTTTTGTATTATATATATGTATGTGTGTATGTGTGTGTATTTGTATGTGTATATATATATATGTGTGTGTATGTGTGTGTATGTATGTATATGTGTGTATATGTGTATATGTGTTTATATATATAAAGTAAAAAGGTAAAAAGGAGAAGAAGAGAAGAGGTTAAAATATTGATGTATATGTGTATGCATGTGTATTTGTATATGTGAGTATGTGTGTGTATATATATGTGGGTATGTATGTGTATATGTATGTATATATGTATTTATGTGTGTATATATGTATGTGTCTGTATGTATATGTAGTTGTATATATATGCATGTATGTATATATGTATATATATATATATATGTGTGTGTGTATGTGTATGTATGTGTATGTATATATATATATGTGTGTGTGTGTGCATGTGTATGTATGTGTATTTGTACATGTATGTGTGTGGGTATATATATATATATATATATATATATATATATATATATATATGTGAGTATATGTATGTGTATGTATATGTATATATATAAGTGTATATTTGTTTGTATGTGTACTGTTATATTGTGTACCTAAATTTATTTACGTATATTTCTGTTGGTAAGAATGTGTTTATATATGTATGTTAGGATACGTGTATTTTTGTGTTTGCATGTATATGGATGTATGTATGTGTATATGTATGTGTATGTATGTATGTATGCTTATATATGTTTTTGGTTAAATGCCATTGTATTTATGTGTATGTACGTATATATGTGTACTTGTTATTATAGATAGGTATTTATGTGTGTATATATATATGTATATATATATATATGTGTGTGTGTGTGTGTGTATATGCGTGTGTGTTTGTTTACTTATGTAGGTTTGCAGTTGTAAATGTGTATGTTGACACCTATTGTATATGAAATTGTTTGTGTGTATGTGTAGGTAGGAAAACTTGGGTATGTCATTACGGCCACAT
>OZ010577.1:127188180-127205680 GCA_963932145.1 Acanthosepion lycidas | reverse complement strand
TCCTTACATTTGTATGAAGAAGTAATGAATGAAAAAATTATATCATCATTTCCAAGGGAATAAGATACTCTGCAATTCAGCTCATGAGCTGTATGCTCTCACATAAATATATGCTTTCTTTATTGCAATGATATGATAATAGGCTTTAGAGGAAAAAAAGTATTATATATATATATATATATATATATATATATATATATATATATATATATATATATTGAGTACAGAATCCTTAAAAATCCATATGGTTATAATGTACTTTCTGGAATTTATATCTCTCTCTTCTTATTAACAAAAAAATTGTCTGAAAAGATGGATGTAAAGTCAATGAAATATATTATAACGAGATGGATTTCTAACGATTCTGTATTCATTTTTATGTTGGTCTTTTCTTACATTGGGCTCTTTGAATCAATATGCCACTTCGAATCATCCCTATTAATCATCAATTGATATTATATATATATATATATATATATATATATATATATATATATATATATATATATAATAATTTTGGATTTATGTAGATTGCGTGTATCAGTGTTATTATGGAAATGGCAGGTAAAATGGTCATAGTATATATATATATATATATATATATATATATATATATATATATATATATATATATATATATATATGCATCTATCTTTGAGTTAGCATGAGTGACATCATCACGACGATTTTACCCGCCATTTCCATAAAAACACCAATACACGAAATCTACATAAATCCAAAATTATTATAAATTAATCAGTTTGTCTGACGATAGCAAAAACGTGAAACCCATGGTCACAAACTCACATCAATCCAAATAAATATGTTAGCTCTATCTCTGATATTGAACGCTTTCTATTAAGTACCGCGCAAATAATATATAAATAACAATATATATAATATATATTACACAGACACACACACACATATATATACATATATATATATATATATATATATTTATATTTATATACACACAGTTTTCACACACACACACATATATACATCTATCTATATATATATATATAATTATTTATTTAAAAATATGATTCCAACACGCTACATAAGAGGTCTCATGTTTCAAAACAAGAGCCGAAAACTTCAAAATAATATTTGAATTAACTTGAGTTAAAGTAGGCTCTGTTCCATCTTCAAGCGAAATTTTTTGGGAATGACTTACTTCTGAAATTTACGAGTTTTAATAGTTTGGTCAGAATTGAAATCAAAAATTTCCATGGTAACATCAAGGGCGGATTGTTTAGAATCGGCAGGGGTGGGGTGTTAATAATTTGTATCAGTGTAGAGTTAATTTCATAGTTGCCGGGTCACCATTGAAAGTAGAAGACATAACCCTGTACTATGTAAAGTCTTTTAACTATCTTGGTAGCAAAGTCAATTACAGTGGAACGTTAGATGAAAAATTCATGCATTGGATTGCTAAGGCTACCAGTGCTTTCGGAAAAACTTCGTCATCGCTTTTGAAATGGGCGGGGTATTCGACTGGATACGAAAATTTGGGTTTAGAGAGTTGTTGTACTTGCCATCCTTTTCCATACAGGAACCATATACGCCAGCTAGATGTTTCCCCTAAAAGCTGTTTGAGTGCGATCTGTGGAGTTAATCTTCAAGATAGGACATCTAACGTAGACCTGTTTAACAGGTGTAATATTGGTGGAATAGAGGCTTTTATCATACAGTCTGAATGAAGATCGGCGTGTTTTAGTGGACTCGGCGATTTTCGTTCTGCTTGTCTGAATCGTCATCAAGAGGGGAGGGCAGGATCTGGAAGGTCGGCCGATCAGGTAGTGATCTCATCTCGCAGTCCACACACTTGCTCCCTGTGTGGCCTCCTTTGAGAATCACCACTTAGGATTGTCGTACAGTCTTTCATAGCTGAATCGATGAGCTGTCAGATCCTTATAAGTCGAAGCCGACGGCAGAGTCCATTATTTCATATATATATATATATATATATATATATATATATATATATATATATATGTGTGTGTGTGTGTGTGTGCGTGTAAAAGTAGTACAAATGGAGTATAATTCCACTGTTAGTAAGATTTCATTAAGATTTGACTTAACTCTAATAATTTCGAAGGATTGTGGTGTGTTTTTCCAGTGACTCCTATTTCTATTCAAAATAGTACTTAAATTAGTTTGGGTACCAATCAAGTCTAGAGTGTCTAATCTACATTGCTATTAATGTCATAGCTGGTTGAGTAGAAAAAAGATATGTAAGATATGTGTTTCCCATTCACATTAATACAAAAAGACTAGAACTTATTTGAACGCTACACTTTTACATTACTCTACAAGAAGAACCGCCTAACTATATTAGCTGTCCAAAAAGATGTCATGATCAATGTCAATTAGAAAACACTCTGTTAGAAAATTTTCTTTTATCAGCCGGAAAAGGGTAGGCAAAATACCCCACCCTTGAAAAGAAATAATTGTTACAAATCTTGGCAACGTTGACTGGAACTAATCGACGTAAATAAAACTTTTTTTTTTTATATATCACAGAGCAATTGTTAAGTGGATCTCAACTCATCCCTACTTATCAGTTTGCTTTTTTTTTTCTGGTCTACATTTAAACATCGATGGTTCTAAAAATAGGATATCAACTCACGTTTGTGCAGAGGGTTCAAGAGACACTGACATTTCTTCAATTATTTGAACTGAATGTACGCACACGCAAACACAAACACACGCAAACACAAAAACAAGCACATTGACCATAGGCTTGCGCATTGCCCACACTTTTCATAAACACATAGAATTTTGAATTCTAATATGCAGAAGAAAAAAAGATAAAAAAAACAACAATTCTTTTGCAAACCATATGTTTTTGTAGTGTCATATTTTATTTTTTTTCTGTGTGTAATTTGACGTGAGTACGACAATCCTTCAGTGGAACTCTTATGAAATGGCACAATCATGACCCGGTTTGTCGGGCTTTTCATGCTTGAGATATATTTAGCAAGAATTCGATAATTTTCATCCTGACCTTTTTCTCGAGGACTGCGTTTGCCGTAGTCGACTGCGGCAAAATTGATGCGACATAATCCGGCATTAAAATGACCTTTGAATTATATGATGAGAGCATGAAAAGTGGCTATCATCTTAAGATATCTGCAAAATGTCCTCAATTCTATACACAAACACACACTAAAAAAACAAGATAATGGACTTGGAGATTTAATTGAAATTAAAAGACAACTGTGCTTTTAAAGCGACTAAATCTTAAACACAAAATAAAAAAATAATAGATTCACGCTTTAATGCTGTCGACACAATCATCACTGATATAAGTATTTCACTGTCACTTTGGCTTTCTTTTTCTCTTCAACTACTTATCTTACTAATTTTCTCTCAACTCTCTCGGGCTCTATCTCTGTCTCTGTCTGTCCGTATATATATATATATATATATATATATTACGAAATGAACAGAGTCGGACAATTTATTTATTAAAGAACGTTAAACATAAAAAATGTCTTTAATAAATAAATATATATATATATATATATATATATATATATATATATGTATGTATTGGGGATAAAGATATATTAATTTTATATATTTTTTTATATATTATTATAATATTTTCATAATACGAGATTTAAATAAAAAACATTTTACATCACTACGCAAAAGCTTTCATGTTTCAATACTAAAATAGTAATTCATCAGGCCATGATTGGTAACTGATGATAAAAATGATTTTTAGCGAAATTTATAAACAAATCTCACGTACCTCCACCCTCCGACCTTATTTTTCTATTTAACGTAGATTTGACTTTAGAATGGTTAACCGAGACATAAACAGAAGTATATTTTTTAATGCTGTCCTTATGCCACACCTCTTTAACTTTCGGAAAAGAGGGAACGTTTGGTTTTAAATTTCTAAATTTTTTGGATTTGAAGGTCTGAAGAACTAGGGCTTTTTAATATGAAATAAATATAACCCCATCAACGACTTTAACTGTTCGTGCATTTATAATAATAATTATTGTTCTGTCTCTGACATAGAGCTCTTCTGGGATTTATATCTTTTGGAAATATCCATACTGGTCCCTAATATTATCAGTACACACACACATATATATACATACATACATATATATATATATATATATATATATGTATGTATGTAGGGTGAAACCAACAAACAGCGGCTACAGTCTGTTACATGCTGGGACCACAGTCTTCCGGTCATATGTTTAAGCATGGAACAGATTGTTACCGCTGGCTGTGTTCTTACATGTTCACTTTTATATATGCATACACTCTCTCCATGATATTATGCTCTTTAATCCATCAATATAGCATACGTTAAAATGTTATCAGTGTAACCCGGATATAAGAGACCCTGATATAAGAGAGAATTTCTCTGGTCCCAAATTAGAGCCATACTTACCTAAACAAAATAGACCAAACACGTATATAAGAGAAACCCGGAAATAAGAGACTTCTTCTTCGGTACCGACAACACTCTTATATCCGGTTACACTGTATCTATTTGTATGTATGTATGTATGTATGTACGTATCTATATATATATATATATATATATATATACGTATTGAGCTTGAATTTTTTTGTTTATAATTTTATGCCCTAGAACGCTGCCGTTTGTTTGTGTATATATTTAATTAAATGAATGTTAGTTGTTTTTATGTCAAAAGTGTTCCCGCACAATGCGAATGGAAAGAATAATTAAGGCAAAAAAGAAACAAAGAAAAGAAAAAAAAAAAAATATATATATATATATATATATATATTTGGTGTTTCAGAAAACATCTTCCCTTTCATTTGGATAAGATTTCTTCAGTCATTGCTTGTACATGACAATTATTGATTTTATTGTTTAAAATTCTGTTTTATTTTATTTTTAATTTCATAAGATCTTTTTTTCACTATCCCTTTTTTCAAAGATTTGCACCCTTAATTTTTCAGTTATTATATTTTTTTTACAAATTTAAATATTTGCTTTTATTTTTCTTCTGTTCAAATACTCTTCGTTTGTCCTTGTAAAATTTTCTATTATGATAATTTTTGTTTTTTGCTTTTGTTTTTATCTTTACCGATTCGACCATGATCGTATAATAGAAAACATTATCGATTTTTTTTAATTATTTAATAATAACATATTCATTTCTAATAACAATTGTTATCTTTTATATTTTCGCAAATTTTTCATTCTTACTTTTCCTAAATTTCAGAATAGAATAAAAATATAAGCATTATTGTTTTCAAAATAGGTTTTATTCATTTAATGAATTTGAATTACACTCATTTACTCAAAAAATAGAATTGATTTCCTCAATTTAAGGAGAATTTTTTGTATTTTTTTCAACAAGCAGCGTCCAGAAATACCGGACTATATTTGTTAAAGATTTAAAGACTGATTTTATTTTATTTACACGAGAAAACACGAGATTTGAAAAACACGAGATTTTAAAAACACAAGATCTGTTCCGCATTGTATCCAGCAAATAAATATTTGGAGAAAATATTCATGAGCAATGAAAATTTATTCATCATCCAAAGACTCTTATTCCGACAACACCCATTTTACAGAGCCGACAGTTCACTTTTCAAAACAGTCTACGCTTTTCTTTGGGGTTAACAGTCTGCCGTGCTACTCCAAGTCGCATGCTTATTTTGAATAAGTCCATTACACTGTACAAGAGTTCATTCGCTGGTGTCTCCTTCTGACTGAATAAACCGAAGAGAGACCTATTGCTTGCCCGTGCACAGGAAGGTCTCATCAGATAGAAAGCTAATTGTCATTAAGAAAACTTAACTAGTTCAGTCGATATCAATAATTTCCTGCTACATTTCGAGGAAGGCTTGTATGCACTTCAGTGAAAAAAATTGATTATTTAGCTCATAAAAATAAAATTTTATACTGCAAGGAACCAAATAAACTGTTTTGCACATACGATAGGCAAACTAAATATAAAACTGTAATGTATTCTTATATTTACATCTATAAAGGAAGTAAGAAAACATATCACGAAAATAATTTAAAATTTGCTAATATTTCTGCCTCCAGTAAGGAGTAAACTTTCATTAGGTTTTTGTGTAGTTGACCTAATTACCATTAGTGGAATTGACATCATGGCTTTTTGAGAACTTCTATTCTTCCTTTTACGAAAAGACAGAAAAATTCCTGAGACAAATCATATATTTTTCTTCTCGAAAAAAAAAGTAGTCTAATACTTCTGTAGTGACTTGTTACAGATGGAATTAAAACTTTAAAAAGAAATTGTTATATATATATATATATATATATATATATATATATATATATATATATATATATATATATATATTGTCATCCACAAACAGACTGCTTCGGAGTATCACAGCTCATCAGTATATAAACTGCATCTAGTGAATATATGAAAGCTATGAATTGGTAAAAAAGTTGCGTCTTTAATGCTAAAAGTCCTATTATGATGTTGATAGATTCTACTCAATATTATTAACTTAGATATATAGTGATAGAGAAAACTATTGTTTTTAGTTGGAAAAAATTTGACTAAGTCAAAAAAACAGACTAATTTGACTGTCAGTAGTTTATTTGCAACTATTTATTTTGATAATTTTACATTATTATACCTTGTAAAACTAATGTAAGAAAATAATATGAAAAGATTTTAGAACACATTCGTAATTTCTTAAAGGAAAAACATTTTATTTTTAAAATAAAAGATATATTAACAAGAAATAATAAGATCCTCCTAAAATTTATTGCACAAATGCTCCTTTCTTTTGAATAAATCTTAGCAGCATATTGTCAGCATCTGATGTTAGATTTGCAATTTTAGCGGCTGGTAAGTTGTTTGCAGCAATTTTAACTGCCTCCCAGAGGTCACACTTGCTGTTGAATTGCCTTCCCTTAGAATAAATATATCTTTTGGGATGCTCTGCAGGTTCTCAATGGGATTCAAGTCACAGCTATTTGAAGGCCAGTCCATAAGAGAATCTTCAACAAATCCCTTTTCTTTCCACCAAGGATTTAGTAAACTTTGATGCATGACTTGGTGCGTTGTCTTGCATAAAGATCATGGATCTACGCTTGGCTAAAGATTGGTTATCAAGCCATTCAAAGAATTATTGCTCTAGAAAATCACAGTAACTTTTGGAATTCATTTTAACCCCGTCTTTCAGTTTAAATGGACCCACCATTACAAATAATTCCAGCCCATATCGGGATCCCACCGCCACCTTGTTGGCGTTTAAAAAATTTATTGAGTCATGTTTCTTGCAAACCCATCCTCGAGCCCATCCATCGGGCCCATCGAGGCTGATTCTTGATTCGTCTGTAAAAAGCACTTTAGTGAAATCTGTTTTCATGTATTTTTTTGCCCACAGCAATCTTCTTTCCTAATGATTTTTTTAGTTAAAATGGGTTTCTTTTTTTGTTTTTTTACATTAGCAAACTTCCTTAATGCTTTAGACCTTGTTTCCCTGTACACCATGGGAGCTCCAGTAGCCTCAAATATGAACGCACTTGACGCATGTGGGTTTCTTATTAATTCATTTCGGATATGTGATAGATCTCGCTTTGTTAAATTTTTGAATTCAGCCTGAGACTTTTTTCCTTGGCTGAATTACCATTTGACATATT
Source organism: Acanthosepion lycidas (assembly GCA_963932145.1). Classification (NCBI taxonomy): domain Eukaryota; kingdom Metazoa; phylum Mollusca; class Cephalopoda; order Sepiida; family Sepiidae; genus Acanthosepion; species Acanthosepion lycidas. The sequence goes on along the minus strand of OZ010577.1, from coordinate 127,198,029 downwards.
TTCTTGATTGTTCGATGATCCCTTTTCAAATCCTTAGAAATTTGAAGCGAAGACTTTCCTTTGCTAATTTCTTTCATTATATAGTTCTTTTCATTCATTATTAGTACTTTTATATCGGCCATAATACTAAATTCTAGTTCTTGCAAATAATCTCTTGACACGGCAAATTGCTATAATTACGCAAAAAATAGTAAATATCAATCCGAAATTGAAAATTGGAACTGAATTGCTTTCATGCTTACTCGCTATACATAATAGTACAAATTATTTCATTGGCTAAGACATATCTATAAATTTTTACATAAAATATTTTATATATATATATATATATATATATATATATATATATATATATATATATATATATATATATATATATAACAAATTAACTGATTTGAAAATATCGTTTCATCGCTACGCAGGAATTACCATATTTCCAAATTCAGTTATATTTCATATAACCTCCTCTTACTATTCTTTCTGTTTTTACTCTATCTATCTATCTATCTATCTATCTATATATATATATATATATGTATGTATAAAGATAAAAATAAAACATTAATTCATCAACGCATTCCATCTCTGAGGGAATTTATGAAATGTAAATGTAAGGATTTGATTTTCCAAGTTTTATAAACATAAATCAAATTATCATTATGTTTACAAAACTGTCCTTTAAATGGATTAGCCCATACTGAACGGCTGTATATATTTGCCGAAGTGGAAGGTGAAAATAGTAGCACAAAAGGATACCTCGGTTGCATTGAGTGTCAGTTCAAGAGGAGTTGGTATAATCACGCCTCGTCTTTTAGAATCACGCTACATAGGTGCAACACGAAACTAGTAAGCTTCTATTGGAGCCTTAGGGTGACGCATAACAAAAGCCCAAACATTGCTCTACAGAGCACCATGTATTGAGACGAAATTTCCACCTTCAAAACATTTTGCAGCGATCGAAAAGAGACCAGATGAGATTTCATAGGCTTCTGTATGTTATTCATGCTGTAGGTAACATTGCCTTGTCTTCTCATAGAACTTAAACACCGCCACCCAATCTGTGTTTAGCTAAACCAAATGGAGTCAAAATTTGCGCAGATGGCCAAATCCATTTTCGGTTACTTTATTATTAATATCATGTATTTCTTTTCTCTTTCTTTTTCATACTTTAATATTAGTATTTTATTCATTAACTTTGTTTCATTTTCCTTCACTTTTTCTGAGGAATCAAGATTTCTCTACTAACTGACGATTACCTATATTTTTTTTAAATAAAGTGATAAAATTTGTAGTAACTTTTTGTGATATATTAATTTCATAAATTTACAAGAGCGGTCAATTGATATCTAAGAAAAATAAGAAACACTTGAAAGACCCACTTCTGATGTGTACATTCTCCATAAGAATATTAACCATGTTTTATTCGAATATATAAATTGCACGGCCTAAATTCTATTTATAACATTCCTTAGAGGCTAATACACAATATATTTTAGAATATAGTTTTTCATTTGTACTTCGTTTTCGCATAGTTTCTTTTTCCTGTTAAGCATGGGCACGCCCTATTGACAGAAGCAGACTATGATTTATGATTTTTAAAATTGCTCTCCTCAACCCAAAAATCAGCAATTTATTGGATTTCAATAAAACATCTCTGAAATCATCTATTTCGGGAGAACTTTATTTACGAAAATATTGTAAGACAAAAAAAATCTCGAAGTATTTTGAGACAGTCGACCTAATCCTTTTTTTATTTTCTAAAATCTTTATTAAAAATTCTATGGACGTAAGAATATTTCTATTTGTATGAAATCCCAGGAGAAATCACACAAGAGTAACTCAGCGAGAATTTTCGAATAGTGAGAATTCTATAAGAATAATACGCTAAATCCTAACAAATGTGTCAATCGTATTTTCCGCGTTGTAGAAGCCACTAACACGTGAATAACAGTGTTTTTACAAAATTTTAAAATGCCCATCCATGTCAGTAAACTGATTGCCCTATGACAGCAGTACATTTTCACTGCACTACTGTCCGTAAAACTGGGTGGAGATGAAATGTCAACCCTCTATAGCTAGGTGTATTCAAAACTGCTACTGGCAACATATATAACAGAGAGAACTAGACCAGTCATTATTTTTTATTGATTATGGGTTCGGATGAAATACTCACTTAGATGAGTACCAGTCATTTTTTTTTATTGATTAAGTGTTCGGATGAAATACTCAATCAGATGAGTACCAGTCATTATTTTTTATTGATTATGGGTTCGGATGAAATACTCACTTAGATGAGTAACAATCATTATTTTTTTATTGATTATGGGTTTGGATGAAATACTCACTTAGATGAGTACCAGTCATTATATTTTATTGATCTACAGAGCAGCAACTATTGAGACTAACCTGTTAGCAAGAATGTGATGGTAATGGGGAGGATTCGCACTGTTCACATGACATGGTGGGTCTTACACGTAAAGGTCTGAACTAAGGAATGAAACTCATCTCATTTTTTCTAAAGAACATACGGATAGAGCAGAAAGATGTCTGCGACGTTTCCTCAGAGTGAAAGGAATTGCAGATTGACAAATAACTCATTACTCACAAGCTTACATAAACACTTTTGTACACTCTCAAGTGAGACGTATTGGGCAGCTCCATTTCAGATGCAAGTTCGATCTCTATCGGTGGTACCATAATATAATTCTTAATAATTTCATAGAATAAAATATAAATATATAAAACCAATTATTGATGCTCGGCAAGAGATAAAATCCCTATTCGCTGTTAATATAGGGCAAGTAATATTCATAATTAAAACAATTAGGAAATGTATCTCCTTGATTAAGAAGATAGTTTTAAGGATTTGGGTTTTGGAGGAAAATGGGTTACGGCATGATGGATGGTCGGAGGTTGGGCGTGGACACCATTCTGCAGCTCTATATGACTAGGTACTGGGAATTTTAGAATTGATTTATGCAAGTCATTTTAATAGACATATTTTAAGCGGGTTAGATAGATGTAATACTAAGAGATTTCTTCTAAGAAATAATTTTGAAAATTTATTTCTGCCAACGGACAAATCACAATGAAACTAGTCAACAATCCAACAAACTTTATTATATATCGCTACTAATGATACATTTTCGTCGCTGCTCAGGAAGAGACGATTATCAGATCTCGCTACATCATAGTTGTTAATATTGCAAAGAGAGTATAAATGTCTCGGTCTTCTCCACTTTCAAAGTCTATGTTATACATCTATGTGAAATGTCCCTTCAGATTAAGGATGATAAAAGCTCTCAACAAACTCATATCCTTTTAGATTAGTCTATTTGCCAAGCCTCCCTCACAGTCTTCCACCATATATACAGACAAGCTTGTCATTTAGGTGATCATCCTTTGTCCCTTAGAAATGCTCCGTGAATGTTAACGTATCCTAGCTCACCTTTTTAATTAATATCTTTCTCCAATAAATATCATCTACACCCTTACATTTTCTAAGACATCGTTACATTCATAGTCAGTCTATGAATATTTTAGCACACTTTTGTCTTTTGTTATCCCGAGTTTTCTATTCATCTGTGAAGAAATAGCACAGAATCTACTGCCGTGTAAGAAGATTCATATAACATAACAATTCAACACACTTCTCTTTGTTTCTAACGAAATTCTTCACAAACACCCAGTAAAATAATATTTTCCTATTTAACATGTTTCATTCATTCCCTGCGTTCAATCAACCTTACTGGGCAGGAAATATTATTTATATTATTTACAATCTGACTTTCTTGTTATAATCACAGATTTCGGCCATTTTGATGTCCAGCCATTTTTCCCGTAATGTTTGTTAAGAAGAGAAGTATCGTATTTTTAAGCAATTTGCCCAAAGCAAGGCAGAAGTGCCACAATCATGCAAGGGGTTATAGAGAGTGAGAGTAAGATCAAAGAGGAGTGTTTAGGAAAAGAATAAAGAGAAGGACAGGGATCAAGGTCAAGGCATCAGAAAATGTCGATTGACATTACATTTGAATATTTGAAGATTATATCTATGAAGGAAGCAAGTGATAGGAAGGGAGTTCCACTGACGAGAGGTGAGAGTAAGAAGCTGTAGTTTCGACAATGAAGGGGTGGGACCGAAATGTCAACCTAGTAGTGCTCTTAAATTCATTCAATTTGGGAACCAATGAAAGTAACTCGTCGGTGCAGTTTCCATGAAGTTACTTTAGAAAAGGCAGAGGGACGCCACATTATGTCTGTGAGATAGCGACTGCAGACGGCATAGCAGATCAGGACCAACAATGTCGCATATCCGTCCCTGGATTTTGACTAGGACCTCAAGATGAGCAGCGGAAACACCAGACCGTATATGGCAGCAGTAATCCATGCAAGGACGAATGGTTGATTTTTGAGATTTGAAGGATGGAATCCGGCGACAACAAGCTTCCGGCGTGATACAGAGAACCAATTTCTTTGAGGTAGATAAAATCATTGACTTAATGTAATTGTTCCCTTTCAGGTCAGGGGTCAGCTCGAAACAAAGCAGTCGCCGATTGGCGTTGGGCATCAACCATCCTGACATGAGGGCTATCTTTGGTGGGTATCTGAGAGCAGATTCGTTTTAGAGGCATTAAAGTTCACAAGCCAATATATATATATATATATATATATATATATATATATATATATATATATATATATGCAAGGTACTCATTGGAAAGCGTTCAATATCAGTGCTAGAGATAACATACTTAGTTGTATTGATGTGACTTTTCTAGCCTGAGTTTCACACCATTTCGATCGTCAGACAAATCTATCTGTCTCTCACTCTCTCTCCATATATATATATATATATATATATATATATATATATATATATATATATATATATATATACTGGATGAAGAAAAGACGTCATATGAAATGTTTTAACTATCGTAAGTAGATACTTCACTTTCCTCTAATTATATAAGCATATGCAAATTTTTATTTGTATATTCTAATCTAACTCACATGCAAATATAATGAATGGCTAAACATCACTTTATATGTTACTAATTTAAACGTTTCACTGTATAAACGTACCGGATGGTGACCTAATAATTATTAAAATTCACAGGCGAATAGTTTGAGTTAAGTAAACTGATAAAATATACGCATTAGAATGTATTATTTAAAATATTAAGATGAATTCAAGCAGTTAAAAAGAGAAACAAACCCAGAATTAACGAGACAATATTCAGTAAAACTTTAGGAAAGCCAAGATTACCAACCCTATCTCCTTCGTGATGATAAGAAAAAAACAGAATTAATATGCTGTCCGAATTTCTTCCATCGTGAGAAATTACATTCGAAAGATTATTTGCATTACACTCTCAAATACGTGTGTGTTCTTATAAATTATTCTAGAGAAAAGATAATTCTTAAAATTAAAATCGAAAGTTTGTTTATATTAGTTTATCTTTCCAAAACGTGTGTGGTCACAGAAAAGAATGATCCAAATTATTCTAGGCAAAGAACGAAATATCTTTTTTTTTTGTTGTTAATTCCCAAGATTGACGTTTGTACATGAAGATATTAAACAAACACACACGTAGAGATTCGGAGAATCAGGACCAATAAGCAATGACGGAAGAGATTCCCTTCGGTTTCATTTCTCATGGCCGGAACGAAAATTAAGACGGTTGGTTTTCCTTTAGCTAGAACGAAAACGAAAAATAATAGAGGGAGACCTTCGCAGAAGTCGGCTCGGTGAGGACCTGGATAGCTCGTTATGCAGTCAGCGCTAAAAAAAAAATCCCATTCTCAATTCCCGGGCCGGAGCGTAAACACCGGCATACGTCTGACGAAAGATTTTATTGACAATCAGTGAAGTCCGAGAAATTCAACGAATGGTTATTACTTTGAAGATTTGAGGAAGTGTCAAATGTCTGGTTCTTCCTGTAGAATTTGCCACTAGATTTTCCAAATCACAATCTTGAAACAGAGGAGTTTATTTTGCAGTTGATAATAGAGGCATTTTATTCAACCAATATTTCTTTATATTCATGAAATCTGTCGTTAGATTTATCCACAGTACTAGGTATTTCATTGAAGGAATTCTTATTCTTTGACGCAAAGAGACGAAAGTAACCACAGCTACAGACAGGAATTCCGCAATCTAGTCTGTTGTAACACAACGTACACAGACGGGTCCACACTATACTTTGTCGTTAATCATCAATATCGTAAGATTTTGAGAATTCCGAATCAGCCCTATTGAAACGACACACTAGCCCAAACCATGGAGAGTGAAGAAAGATGACTAGTACGTCGGTATTGCTCAACAAAGATAGCCGCATACGACTGAGGAAGAGATGAGAGGAAGGAGAAAAGCGGAATAGAGTGGAACTGGAATATTGTGTTGTTTGACTTGAGAACGATGAGGGGTAGACTTTGAAAATATTTATAAAAGGCACAGGGAAGATAATTTACCTCCGTGGGAATCTGAGTGAAACCAAGGTGCCATGTCAAGACTAATAACATTGCAGATTCTTCCTTGAATTTTGTCAAGAATCTCTAAATACTGGGCAGAAGCGTCCGGTCAAATATAACATCAATATTCAATGCAACGATTTGTAGATAGATACTGGTGAGAAATATTGGCCGCGAAATATCAAGTATACCCCCGATTTCAGAAATAAAATATCAAATCTTCCTGGCAAATGTTATCATGAACCATTTGAACTCCGACGATTCACCTCACCTTACCATTAAACTAACGGATGATAACAATGATCACGAATGGCACTGGTGTCGGCCTTTGCATGACGTTAAAGTATAGTGTTATCACATAACATTAACTGTAAAGATTGCAACCATATGAAATTCGATATGACAATTTATATACCGATATTTTTATCAGTCATTACTTAGCATATTTATAAATAAATTAATATTTCTGAAAATGAAGTCAATAAATCTGTATCTTTTATTACAGATCCCATCAAATATTAAGAGAAAAAAAATAAACTCTTAATGTACCAAATAACATAATAGGACAGATTATATTGAAAGGATTGTTTAATGATCTTGTCTTCAATTTAAATATGAAATTACATGTTGAATTACATATATCTGATCTCTTTCTTACCTCTTCTGTTTTGTTTTTTTATTAGCGTACTTATTTCTCCTCGTAATTATTCAGAAGGTCGACTTATACCAGTGCTTCTTAATGCTAACATCTTTTTGACATTACCTCGGAATGCACATATAGTATTACAACTCGTTTTGAACGCGAAAGCCAGCTATATATTCGAAAATCCGGATATGTGGCGTCAGAACCTCTGTTTATGCTTACGTTCTCTAATAGGTAGCTATCATGTACAATTTGCTATCTTTCCTTTGAGCAAGCTTTTTTTTATCAACTCCATCTGCTTTCCGTCTTATCGCTAGAAAAAGCGAGCAATTATTCCGTCATTGGCGTGATATTGATAATTAACGAAAGAGATTGAGGATTAGACTTTTTTTTTTACTAAAGCATTCTTCTATAAGCCCCCAACACCAGGCAGTGAAAAATGCAAACTGCCGCCGCCGAGATATAGTTTCAACTTTACAGGAAGTCCATATAAAAAGGATTACAACAGATATCAACACATTTTTTTAAAATACTTTTACTAACTTATACTAAATTAACACCGTGTTGATAATGAAGAGGAGAATCAAATAGGAAAGCTATTAGACAAATTAGTCGAGGAAAGCAAAAAGAAAGACTTAACAATTAAATGTAAGAATATGTAATTCATGTTTGTAAGCAAAAGAGACAACTGAAATTGGCTCAGTAACTGTCTATATTTCTGAGATGAGGTATTATGTACACTATCTACATTATTCGGACTATTGTCCTCATCTTTGTCGCCATATTTATTACAACGTTTCGGCCTTTCGGTATCTGTCTATATTTCGGAGATGAGATATTATGTACACTATTTACATTATTCGGACTATTGTCCTCATCTTTGTCGCCATATTTATTACAACGCTTCAGCCCTTCAGTATCTGTCTATATTTCTGAGATGAGGTATTATGTACACTATTTACATTATTCGGACTATTGTCCTCATCTTTGTCGCCATATTTATTACAACGTTTCGGCCTTTCAGTATCTGTCTATATTTCTGAGATGAGGTATTATGTACACTATTTACATTATTCGGACTATTGTTCTCATCTTTGTCGCCATATTTATTACAACGTTTAGGCCTTTCAGTATCTGTCTATATTTCTGAGATGAGGTTTTATGTACACTATTTACATTATTCGGACTATTGTCTTCATCTTTGTCGCCATATTTATTACAACGTTTCGGCCTTTCAGTATCTGTCTATATTTCTGAGATGAGGTATTATGTACATTATTTACATTATTCAGACTATTGTCCCCATCTTTGTCACCATATTTATTACAACGTTTCGGCCTTTCAGTATCTGTCTATATTTCTGAGATGAGGTATTATGTACACTATTTACATTATTCGGACTATTGTTCTCATCTTTGTCGCCATATTTATTACAACGTTTCGGCCTTTCAGTATCTGTCTATATTTCTGAGATGAGGTATTATGTACACTATTTACATTATTCGGACTATTGTCTTCATCTTTGTCGCCATATTTATTACAACGTTTCGGCCTTTCAGTATCTGTCTATATTTCTGAGATGAGGTATTATGTACATTATTTACATTATTCGGACTATTGTCCTCATCTTTGTTGCCATATTTATTACAACGTTTCGGCCTTTCAGTATCTGTCTATATTTATGAGATGAGGTATTATGTACACTATTTACATTATTCGGACTATTGTCCTCATCTTTGTCGCCATATTTATTACAACGTTTCGGCCTTTCAGTATCTGTCTATATTTCTGAGATGAGGTATTATGTACATTATTTACATTATTCGGACTATTGTTCTCATCTTTGTCGCCATATTTATTACAACGCTTCAGCCCTTCAGTATCTGTCTATATTTATGAGATGAGGTAATATGTACACTATTTACATTATTCGGACTATTGTCCTCATCTTTGTCGCCATATTTATTACAACGTTTAGGCCTTTCAGTATCTGTCTATATTTCTGAGATGAGGTAATATGTACACTATTTACATTATTCGGACTATTGTCCTCATCTTTGTCGCCATATTTATTACAACGTTTAGGCCTTTCAGTATCTGTCTATATTTCTGAGATGAGGTATTATGTACATTATTTACATTATTCGGACTATTGTTCTCATCTTTGTCGCCATATTTATTACAACGCTTCAGCCCTTCAGTATCTGTCTATATTTATGAGATGAGGTAATATGTACACTATTTACATTATTCGGACTATTGTCCTCATCTTTGTCGCCATATTTATTACAACGTTTCGGCCTTTCAGTATCTGTCTATATTTCTGAGATGAGGTATTATGTACATTATTTACATTATTCGGACTATTGTTCTCATCTTTGTCGCCATATTTATTACAACGCTTCAGCCCTTCAGTATCTGTCTATATTTATGAGATGAGGTAATATGTACACTATTTATTTATTACAACGTTTCGGCCTTTCAGTATCTGTCTATATTTCTGAGATGAGGTATTATTTACATTATTCGGACTATTGTCCTCATCTTTGTCGCCATATTTATTACAATGTTTCGGCCGTTGTACGCTCCGGCCTGCTTCGGGTGGTTGGAATGTCGAATTGAAACCATTATTTTGCTCACTGGTGTAGACTGTTCTAGTACCACATTCCATTGGGTCCTGTCACTGGATTTAACTAACGCCTTTTTCCACTGTGCCATGGGTTCAAAGACTG
>OZ010577.1:127150680-127183180 GCA_963932145.1 Acanthosepion lycidas | reverse complement strand
ACTGAGTAAAACATTCCACACTTGTAATATACTGCGTTACATAATTACTGTCTGTAATATGTCTAAATTCTTTAAAATCTATCATATCGACATGAAGCTTGAATGAGATAATAAATTGTAAATCATCCAGATTTTACCAGTCCTGGGCACATTAATTATATTTTCCCCTTCCCATCCGTTAGAAGCAGATCAGTTAATATTTACGAAGATTGCCTAGAAATACATCCCGCTATTTAGAGATATTAACGATAAAAAACTAGCTGCAATAACAGAACCTTAATCCTCTTTAGAGGATTCTTATTGCATACACAGACTTTTCAGAACCTTCTTTCTACTTACCAAAATCATGCTTTCTGTAAAACCTTTTTCAAGTATCGGCTCTTCTCGTCCAAGATCTAAAAATCTTCAGTAGCGATTGTAGCTTTGAAAATAGCCAGATATTTCAGGTCATGCCGAAAGTGAGCTGGGTGAACGACTAGTGTTTTAAAAATATTCCAACTGATCGAAAATATATATATCTCAGACATGTTCAAACAGAATACGAATCTCACAGAATAAAGAAGCTTATTAAATGGCAACTCTCTTCCTAGTAATTCCATGCAGTCATGTTTGTTCAGATATACATAGAAAGTTACATTAACATGATGCAATCGGTTTTCAAGATAAATAAAATAACTAAATATCAAAAGAACTGATATAAATATATATATATATATATATATTTCGAATGTATGGAAACTTGTTCTTGCAGTATTGTGAAATAATTATTAGTAAGATTTGGAATTGTACAAGTTGGTAATTGCTTGTATATGAAGAAACATTTCTGCTTAATTACATCTAAGTTTAGGAGATAGGAAATATTTCCAGCTACAAAGACAAAGAAAATTTTTGAGGATACCCAAAAATTTAAACGATTGTATCTAAAATCTGAAAATGACAGCAAATTAAGTTTAATTAAGACATAATTTAAAATGACGTGTCTAAAATAGTACAACTACTAAAATCAGATAATCTAATATTAATATAATTAGTTGATTATATCCTTACCTTTTCCTGGAAGTGGGAACCTTTTCTTATCTACTTGTGCGAATTCGAAAACCAAATCAAATTCTGAGTTTCTACGAAAAGTTATAATATATAATGCAAGCAGATCTTAAATCATCCTAATATAATTTGCATTTTAACAATTTAACGAATCCCTCGGTCTGTCCACCAAAGAAAAGATAACATCACGTTAACGGAAAAAAAAGTTTGTAGAAAAAATTGGGATTTTAAAAATGAGAAAACATACCTATCTACAAACAATGTATCTTTCTCTATTTGCAATATCTCATTCAGGACGTAAACTGCCATTATTCTCCATAACTTCAGTATCTGTCTATATTTCTGAGATGAGGTATTATGTACACTAGTTACATTATTTGGACTATTGTCGTCATCTTTGTCGCCATATTTATTACATCATTTCGGTCGTTGTACGCTCCGGCCTTCTTCACGTGGTTGGAATGTCGAACTGAACACTTCATTTTGCTCACTGGGGTAGACTGTTCTAGTTCCACGTTCCATGTCTAATGGACATCAGTTATCAGTTACCTCCTGTTAATTCCCCTCTCCAAGTTCTCCACCGCCTTAACCAGGTATCGAACTCACACTCTTTAGGTCCTATCACTGGATCTAACCAACGTCTTTATCCATTGTGCCATGTGTCCTCCATAACTTCCTATCATTATTTACCCCTTACCATAATTCCAAGTTCATATACAATCATTTATTTACTCAAGCTTGTTAGATATGTTTCAATATTTTTCGAACTATCCAACTTTTCTCCAGTATATTTCATCATTATGTACTGCATTAATTACAACTTTGTTTTTCTAATCCTATCACAAGATACTTTTTGCATTCCCAATGTTTTATTTTAATTATTAAACACCCTCTTTGCTCACATTTTCCATTCATTGTATCTCTGGCATCCTTCGGTTTCCTCAATCTGTTTCCTCTCAATCTGTAGAGATATTTTCCAACAAATACTACCGAATAGGTGGATTTAAAATTTTTAAATTATTGCAAATAATTTGCAAATTACAGAAAACATAGATTTTGATGACGCTACAATAATTCATTAAAAAGAGTAATTACATTTTACTCACACAACCACAAGAAAAATAAATATTATGTATACATACATATATATATATATATATATATTGTTTCTATAATAAATATTGATAAGAACGAATGTTTTCGATTATTTTTCAAAGAACATCGAATGTTACAATTAATCCAGATCTCTTGCTCATTTATGCAGATTTTATTTCTTTCAAAGATTTCCAGAGGACCATTTTCCATCTATACCCCCCCTTTTTACTGTTACTACTTGTTTTCCTTGTTCTGCCATTTCTTAGATAAAATCCTTAAGTAGTTTATTTGCTGTTTTCCCCTGCTTCCTTTATCTTCAAAATATAATATCACCATAACCGTTTTTCTTCTGCATTCGGTACTAAGAAACTCCAAATGCATCTTACCGATTGTAATATGCTTCATATTTTCATAAAATCTGCATTTCTGATGTGCTGGCCCAGCATTTATTGTCATATAGAAGATTAAATATTACATAAAAGTTCAGTTCCCTTTGTTTAGTTTCTAACTCTATTCACGCTAATCATTAATCTATTCGCTTTATAGCAAGCAAATTTCACTATTCGTGCACACATTCGGATATCAGTACCAAATTAACCCTTCTTTGTTATGATATTGAAAATAGAAATTTTACTTCATCATTGAATTTAAATTCCCCCTGTAATTTCCTGGATACCATAAATCATGTCTTCTTACAACTGATAATGAATTATCATTGTATCTCTGTATTTCTTTGTTCAATACATCTTTTTTCTTATTTTTTGTATCTTCAATTGACACAGACTCCTCAGTTTATCTTATGATTGTATCCACATATAATAAATTCTTGTACGTCTTTTACTTCTCTTCCAAACAACTCAATATCGTTTGCATGGCACAGGTTAGAAAATATATTCTTGTCATATTGATTTTTCTGGTTGCTCACTGAATTCATTAAACATTTTTCTATTTTGATATATTCACTGAACCGGTTCTCTGTTAGCATGTCGGCTGTTTGTTCCCTATCAGGGAATATATTACTGATTATAAAAAAATATTGTTAGAATTTCTTCAAATGATGAATTGTTACTTCTTCACATACAACGTTGTGCAAATGAACTGAAGTAAAACGAATACTTCCTTTATTTTTTACTTTTATCAGAATTTACAAATGAATCGTGACCCAGTTGACATATGGAGTACTTTGTATATAAATACCACGAAGTCGTTCCTTGCATAATGACAAGAGATTTTTGAATGGATTAAAATCAGGAGAGTTTCCGGGACACTCTATAGTACTTTGATTTGCTCACTGGTAAGGCTTTCCAGTTTATTCGTGCAGTGTTACAATTTTCGAACGCTTCCTTGGAGTAACGTCCATCGCAGACAATGACCGCAGAACAACTAATCGACAATCGAGACAGTAGTGTCTGGGTGTGATAAAATCTGATGCAATCAGAGCTGACGAAATATTTTTAAAGGAAACACAAATTTTACCATACACCGCGAAAACAGATTCGTATTAATGCACGCCGCTGTATATAATCTAAACTGAGGAAAAAATAGAAATCGATTATACCCTGTCAGTCCAGTGGGTCGAAAACTGACCGTATGGTGAAAGAAAGGTAATTAAAGTGATTGTTTTAATTAATTTGCACAAGGGTGTATGATTAATTCATATTAGTTTATTTGAGGTGTTTCAGATTAACATCTGTTTAGGTATTAGATAAAGTGTTAAAGACAAAGCTTTCAAACAGAAATATTGATATGGAATTGGAGTGAAACAATTGAAGACACGTATCTTGAATCCATTCAGGAATTATTAAGAAAATAAATGCTTCAAATATATGGGTATCAGTTATAACATATTTTACACAGGGATAAAGAATTTGCTAACAGAATAAGCTGCGTTAAAGGTAGTTTTTCCCCAAAAGCAAATTGCTACTAAAGTAAAATATTAACTTAAAGTTTTCTTAAATATCATCGTCAGATCAATACTTTTATGTTGATGGCAGGCACGGCGAGAAAACCATTCAGAAATATTTATGTTCTTAGCTGTATACAACTGCTTTCTAAAATCAATGCTTAAAGATTGCTTTGAGTGCGGTAAACCAATGTCAAAGTAAGTAAACTAAATATTGTGGACTGGTACCACATAATCACAAATAAAGAACTGTACCAAATAACAGAACTACAAAACTTGTAGAGTTACAACAGCAGGAACAACTCTCATACAACATGAAACCCGAAGAGAAAATAATGACATCATCAAGATGTTGACATTCCACACTACTCAAAGTAAAAGGTTAGGAAGGAAACCACACCAATACTTGAAAAGCCACTGAAGCTTACTTTTCAGAAAAAAAATTATTTTAATAGACATATTAAAACAAAAACAACCGACTCTCGTACTGGCGTTTCGGCCAATGATTGCTGACTGTTTCCTTGTAAGGAAAAACCTAATATTACCATTGTCATTCTTGTAAAAAGTAATTTGATGCAAAAGTGAATGCGTTGTCAGAAAATCTCAGAAGACGAAAGAGAATTGAAGGAATCACTCTGGTCAATTCGCTTACTTCAACAGAGACATGACACCATTTACAAGAATTGGGAGATGGGGATAGCTCAAAGTATCAAATTGATATACTTGTTGTCATACTCGCCAGGGTCGACTGGCTAGCTGGTAAGCAACTTCCTCATTTATGTACTTTGAAGTCCATCCTGCTTATATTTTAATTTAAAAAAAAGACAAGGTAGAATTCATAGACCGCATTCGTCCCAGATGATATTATTATCGCTGCGACTTATCAAATGTGAAGATATACCAAGTTAAATAGTCCCTCTTTCACATAAAATGTCTTAAATACTTGTCGGACTTTGTCCATTTCGTAATGTGTGACGTCATTTGTTTATATTAGGATACGCATTGAGCAGATATGAACGAGTGAGAAAAAAAACATGGAGGATTGTGTTTAAAAACAGTAAAATTGATATTGCTAACCGAACGCTCCTCTGTGGCCCAATCTGTTAAGGCACGTCAGGCTATATGATGGTTCCGTATAGGATATAGGTTCGATTCCTGTCAGAAGACGCACCTTTTCTATTATGATTTCTCGGACATTCAGGCCGGTAAATGTTTTTAATACTCTTTATTATATACAGACCATTTACTTAAATATTTGTATCTATAAAAAGAACGTATAAAAATTATATATATATATATATAATATATATATATATATATATATATATGCGTGTGTGTGTGTGTGTGTGTGTGTGTGTGTGTGTGTGAAAGGTTTATTCTGCTAATGTAACATCCGATATGTCGTCATTTCAAACTCCGAAATTCAATAAGAAAACAATAGTTAAGATAACCATAAATATTCTTTAAATGTATGTTAAATTACTAAGAACAATTTGTAAATGCACAATAATTAATTCTTCCATCTAGTACCATCTTAGGTACGCCTCAGTATTCATTCCGTTGGGGTTCTTAAATGATTTTTGCAACGTTTAATTTTAATTGACCCCTTTTTAAAAAAAAAAACAAAAAAACAAAACAAATAAATAAACAATGCTTCTGAAATGGAAGAATGATTATTTCAAAGACATTTAGATTTGATGCCTTTTTGTTTCATTATAATAAAGGGTTTTCCAACAACTTGGACTAATTTTAAATGTGAATTAAGTTTAAGCGTCTAATGATTTTTTCCCTGTCTTTCAGATTTCGTGGACATTTGGGCGATATTATTTTTCACACGTAATTGTCATGATCCAATAGAAAAATAAAAAAAAAAAATTCACCAACTGATTTCTTTATAAATGACTTTGATCCGTCTTAATGAAACACCCTTATATATATTCTCTGTTAATGAAATACCCTTTATTATTCAATATAAGAGGAAATAAGCCATAATTTTGGCATATCATATTTATTATTCTTTAACCTGTATCTTATCATGAAAGTGTTTGCACGAACTTTCCATATTGGTTTTGATTTGAGAGGTATCTTTTATGCAGATTTCTAACTGAATATTGCTCCACTGCCAGGTAGACACATGGAAAGTGATAACAAACAAAGAAATATATAAGTTGAGAATAGATATTTGTATAATATGGGAAAAGTAGAAAGCTTATTTAAATCATTCAAATCAAACATTATAATTTATATGCGCATCTTAATTTTTAAACACTTCAATGGCATTCAGATATTTTCCATATGCTACCTGCTATTTAAACATAATTTAATTATCCATTTTTGAAGAAATTATGACAATGAATATTTGATATTTTACAACTTAGAAAGCAAAGTAACCGTAAATCAAAACGAATTGCATCTCGATTAATAGTCCAAAATGATGTTATCTGTATGATTGCATTAACAACGAGTGCTGTTTTTTTTTAATATTATAACTGAAGGAAAACGATATAAAACAATCAGAAATCGAGGAAAACATTTGGAATTTGTTAATAAAAAAAGATGTCATATTCTATCATGGATCGTCATGTCTATTTTGTTTTTTGCTGACCAAGGGGAAAACAATCTCTTTATAGTTTATGCGGGAAGCATTTATTTTTTGGTTGTATTCACCCGTTATTGCTCCATAGGATTCATTATTTACTAAAAAAAAAAAATGAACTCTGGTAATAAAATTTAGCAGATGATAATTTATGTTATGTCTGAATTTCTGGGATGAGAATTTATCAGAATTTATATTTCTTACAGTTGCACGAATATCTTTACATTTGTTATTATGACCAAAATATTTCTGTCAGTTAATTATCAGTGAATTTCGAAATGAACTATTTAATTAGTTTTCTTGAAGAAAATGTTTCCTTTCCGCTGTCCATGTCTAAAGATCTGTGTTGGGTTATTCGTATTGTTGCTTCCACACCTATATATCCGTACTACGAAAACCAAGAATTGAACCTAAATTTACCATCTAAACAAATTTATTAATCAATGTTTTAATCCTCAAGACGATTGTCAAGTCCAAAAATAGAGCATTTCGCTTAAAATTAATGTTATTCTTGCACTTTCTTCTGTTGGTCCTGTTGAATCCTTGATATCAGAATTTGTTTCTTTGTGCATCATCTTTGATTTACATTCTCTTCTTCAGGTACTATAGACATTTTTCCATGCCTCAGTTTTATCAGTTAATGGCATTTCTTTATATATATTTTTAATCATTTCCCTTGAAGCAAGGCGAAAATGCAATTAGTAGGCGGGGTGGGTTACAGGGAGTAAAACGTGAAAAAGAAAAGTGAGTATAGGGAAGATTAAGGAAGGGACAAAATTGAAAGGGATTCAAGAAGATAGAAAATGACAAGTGAAATTTAATTTAGATTTTTGGAAGCAAGTAAACGGAAGGGATTTCCAGGGGCGGGAATCCGAGAAAACAAACTCTTGGAGTAAAAGTGGCAGTTGCATTTACATATATCAATATTAAACGGGTAATATCTACGTGACATTCTAGTACCACGCTTAGATTCATACAGATACGGCACCAAAGAAAAAGCTCATCAGAGCAGGTGCTATGAAAATTTTTATAGAAAAGACACAGGGAATTCATGACACGAGGGGTGGAGAAGAGAAAATCACTAGGCTTTTTTTTTTTTTTTAAGTACTCAGTCACATTCGTCTTGCAACAACACCCATGAATCATTAAAAGTTGCATAAATCACTTTCGTCCGATGTTAATGGAGGAAATGAAATTAAGCAGGTCACCATGATCATGTATAAACAAATAAATCCAGCAGAAGAAGAACGTTTTAATTAGGTACCTCCACGAAATCGCTAAGAAAAAGAGCATAGCCTGATGAAAAAGACGCAAAACTTGATGAAAACAAAATTTTATCGTCTAAATGCTAATGTTTTTATGAAGAGGAAAGACCAAAGTTTTTTTAATCATTTTAAAAAAAAATTCCTTCTTTTTAGAACATTCTAAATTTTGGTTAAAAAAAGACCTGTTTCTCTTTGTACCAACCGGTACAAAACATGGACAATTTTTAGCACGTTTTTTTTTTTGTATTACACACATTAATTTGGAAAATCTTGCAAAAATAAAAATAAATGTCAGATGTTAATGAATCTTTCACAAACTATTCACAGATGATCGAAATTCTTATAAATATGTTTTTTTTTATTAGTCATGGCAGAAATATTTTTTTATATTTATTAACACCCCCATAACTAATGAAAATCTCTAGAAATTCGAGGGCATCAACTTTAGTGATTACAATGCAAATCATTTTTTTTAATTGGATCCGCGTACCTGAAAATCAGCTCTGAATTGTAACATACAAAACTTAATAAAACAAATATATTATTTAATTTCAAATCCTTTTATTTGTTTTTATGAATATGGACAATATTTTCTGAAAGCAAAAAAATTTTTCAATGAAAATTGAATTTTTAATACACTTATTTGTTATTTCTTTAATTATGATAGATTTTTACATTAAGTTTTTTTAAAAATGTTATAACATTAGTTAAAAGCAACGTCAACTTTTCTAAGCGTCCTTATGAGATTGTCTAGCGCTTTGAAAATTGTATCATTTGGACCAATCAGAAGATCCGCAGTAATTAAGAAATGTAATTTTTGTGTTTATAATCGGGCGGTAATTATAAAGTACGGAAGACCAACCAGAATAAAATTTATTTGCATTATTTGAGTTCAGCATTGTTCTCCGCTGTTAAGACCTTTACTTTTGCGAAACACATATGGAGAAATTAATTTGATTTTTCAATTTCAACTGAGAAGGGTACCTATAAGTATCAGTATCATCTTATGAAATTTAACTACTGCTAAACTTTAATTTATATGATCTTAGTTTTATATTAATCTCAGTTAGGACATTTTTCCATAAATGAAATATCAAAATTAATAATAAAATGAAGGTAAATACAAATAACACAGTAAAATGTAATAACTGTACATAAAATTATAGTATTTTATGTACACTTCTGATAAAATTTCATAAGAAAGGTACCTATAAATTAATTAGATACCTTTTTCCTATGAAATTTAATCTCACTCTTAGCAGTCTTATTTTTTAATTTCTTTATATTTTCCATAAAAGGATCGTAAACGAAAAGATGAAAGCTAAGTACAAAAAAAAAAAAAAAAAAAGATTAGAGCGCTGAAAGTTTTCCTTAAAAGTAACGAGGTAAATAATTTGTTCACTTAAATCTAAATAATTTCACTTCCTTCCATTCGTAGAAAGAATTATCTTCCCAAATGTTATCTAAACGCCACGAAAATGTCTTTCGTCACTTGTCAAATGACCTGCTTTGTTTTATTTTGAAATTACATTTTGTCGGCGCAAAAGCTAAGTTAAGCTTGGTTCAAAATATTTTAAATAAACATTAAACAAGATTTTTAACGAAAATTTCGGACGTGCTAGGAACGATTCAAAAATGTAAAAAAATACCCCCAAAATACTTTGATCTTTCTTCTTAAATAATAATATGAACATTAACGATAAAAACTTGTTTTCGTCAAGTTCGGCGTCTTTTTCATCATGCTATGCTCTTTGTGTTTACATTACGTGGAGTTACCTAGTTTTAATCAAGCACACTGAGTAAATTGTTCATTTCGAAATTCACTCAAGATTACCCGATCCGAATATATTCATTTGGTGCTACATCAGAAATCTTAATCACATTACTAGGGGTCTATAAATAGCCAGTAAATACACGAAGGTATGCACACACTCACGCGAGTCCTTGTGTGTGCGCGCGTTCATCCGTTAATGTGTCCGTGTGTATTGATCTTCTAATTTATATATATATATATATATATATATATATATATATATATATATATATAAGAGGTTATAGTAGTTCCAACGAGAGAAAAGTGTGTAAGTGTGTATATTAAAAAGGAGAGAGAAATCGCAATCGTTTTTGGTTGTAATGTGGATTTTTTTAAAAATAGTATCCTTTATTTTCCATAATTTCCATAAGTTTCGCTGTATCACAGTTTGTCAGAACGACTAAACAAACGAATACCACAAGCCCGGATCAAAATCCAACCGATTTCGTGTCAATCAGAGCTTCTACTACTGGGACATATTAACTCGATTTTCTATAGCATAATATTTTTTTTTTTTTAAATCATTGCAATCAAAAACTTTTGCGGTTTCTCTCTTCTTTTTAATATATATATATATATATATATATATATATATATATATATATATATATATATATATATATATATATATATATTAAAGAAAAACAGACCACTTTAAGGTTCCATTATAATAATTTATTTCAGCAGAGCTCTTTTAACGGATTCTGGATCATCAGATAGCACTTCCAAAAGATGAAACGAAATGAAATGAAAATAAAATTTATACTTTTGATGGGTAGTGTAAGTTTTTGTAATTTAACTGAGGGGGTAATGACGGCTGGTAATGACGGCATAGTCGAGTTTAGAGAGGGTTTATTTAATATTTCTTTCAATCATACTTAATATTGGGGGAGGAGGGACCGATTAAATAGATCATGGTCTGGTCCCTAATGATCCAGAGTCCTTTAAAAGGACTCTGGTTAAATAAATTATTATAATGGAACCTTAAAGTAGTCTGTTTTTCTTTAAAATATTAGCTCTGGATTTACATTGAGCTCTCAGGATTTCATCCTCCTTGGGACTATCCATACGGATTACCAAGTTTATCATAACTTTATATATATATATATATATATATATATATATATTATATATATATATATATATTCTTTTTTATCTCGTTCATATTTATATATTTGGATAAATTTCGTTCCATCTTCAGACCATTCATGGCATTTAATATTTTTACATGTCGTCAAGTACTTTCCTATTCTTGAAAGCGTTTCGTTGACAAAGATTCAAATCCAGTTTTCATTACACCTATGAGGTGGCTTTTAGAATTCAGTGAATTTTAATGCAGAGGTATTTTTTTTTATATTTTGAAATACCTAAACTTATTTGTCTTATTTGACGATATTGCAGAAACAACTATAATCTTCTTCTTTTCTTACATCCTACGAAAGGTTCTTTTATGTTTGCTCTTCTTTGTCATCGCTTTGTGTTTGCATAATACTATCATATTTATTATGTAGAAGATTCGCATTTGATTCCATGTTTGGTTGGTATGAGTCATATTATCCAAGAGAACCTTTTCTTTTGATTGTCTAATACAGTGTATATAATTTGTGTTGATATATTTTTCACACAGTCGATAAAACTCTTTTGTATAACTCCTCAGCTGTATCTTTATCGGGCCTTTTATTTTCGGCAAAACATTTTGCATTCATCCTGATGTAATTCATAGTTTCTTCTTGTCTTTGATGAATATTTTTTTATCGTTATCAACATTCGTTTTCATATAACTGATCATGATGCATTTTGCATCGAGTTTCCCTTGCTGATATCACTTTATTACATAAATATGTTAATGACTGCCTTTATAAATGCCAGTAGAGAATTTTCTTAACTCACTTGCTTGTTGCCTTCCTTACACATACAGCCTGCTGTTGTCTCTTCCTGCTTTGTGTCAGGGCAAATTCCTGAAGCATAGGCCCATCAGTAAATCAGTGATTTAATTATAATAAAACATTTATTTTTGAATACAAATTCATAATTGCTAAACATAATCAATTTCCTTGTGGGCGCATTTAATCAAATAATAAATACTACCCTTGGCTTCAATCAATATTTTCACTACCGTAAGGTAAATTCTGAAATGTTTCTATAAATAGTTCCATGGTAATTTTTCTGATGGGATTTCCTCATTCCTAGATCAACTTCAAGAATGTAAATGAGGTAAAAGATTGGTAAATAGATTTCCAGAGGCAACCTTCGGTCTATCCTAATAGTATTTTCTCTTATGGACTTTAGAACTGGATTGCTCTTACTAGCTTTCCTATAAATGCGATCTTCAGAGACGCAAATGCAACGTCACTCGTCAATTTGAATCCTGTTTTTTTTTATGCGCTATCCTTAATATACTTTTCTCAGTTTCTTTCACCCTTAGTAATCCCTTGCGTCTTAGTGGATTTATCGCCTTGCTTGGGATGAAATGATTTAAAATACTCACGTAGCTTGAACACTATAGAAAAATCACATTAAGAAGAATTAGTAAGTTATACGACAGATATATTGGACACAACGATACTGCCTATTTTGAAGACTAAATTTTTACTAAAGTCAAAGAGTTCTGAAATTTTATGTAATATCAATCCTCCTATATGATAATGAATGCTGGACAACCTCCTCACAGATGAAGAAAATACTGGAAGAGACAGGGACCAGGTTTTACAGAAGGATGATGAGAATACTCTGGACGGCGCGAGTAAGCAACGAAGACTGAAGTGAAATAGAAACCAAAAAGAAATCAGAAAGACAGAGTTGACATATCAAGAACGTATTATAAGGAGGGAGCCGTTGAGAATCTGACACTCTAAAGGAGCTGACAAAGGAAGGAGGGACAGGGAAAAACAGCGGGACTCTACATAATGAACTTGTTGGCAGAACGGAGGTATATAAGAATATTTACAGATGGACAAACGTTACTAAGACACACAGAATAGGAGGTTGTGGAGAGTCATGATTTTACATTTTTTTTTGAAGTGACGAAACTCACTGTAAAAGTATTCAATGCTGATGGATCCTATTTATATCTCTCTTTAAATATTCTTTTCGTGAACGTCCACGTGTATAATCATTAGTGTGGTTGTTGTTTTCTGTATTGGAGTTGTTTCACTTTCTGTTCTGTTTATTAACTCTTCCGTTTGAGAAGCGTGCATGTTTTGCTGTTTTCTCACAGAAAAGAAGTTTTATCATAGCTGAAGAAGTTCATCAGGTACTTTGAGAGGGTCAGGGATAGACCATGAACTGGTAGCTGTTTCTTTACGTTATTCAATTGAGAAACAGGATTAAATGCGAGATAATGTCGAATGTAATTCAATCAAAGAAGAAAATTAGATTTCTGCGTCAATGTTAGGCAATTTTCTCATATATATATATATATATATATATATATATGTGTGTGTATGTGTTTGTTACTGTCCGTGTAAGAGAGAGAGAGAGAGAGAGATGAAAGCAACTGTGTGTGTGTGCGAGAGAGAGGGAGAGAAATTAAAGCAAGGAGAAAGCCTTTAGGCTATTCTTCTTGTCTCAATATAACGCACACATGCTTGACTGTTTCTATTCCTTTGCATTATTATTTTTGTTTGAAATATTTAAATGCCCCACTCTAAAATTTAATTAAGAGTAAAAGAAAAATGCATTATCAGGACGTACAAACACGACCCCTTCATGTTTTTCTCTATTTTTTTAAAATTCATTTTTCCATTCAAGATTTTATTTCTTCTGACTTCTTTTCTCCTTCTTGACTGATTTTGTTGATTAAGTGCTGTTATTACTTGAAACGTGTTTTGACGATTATCTGAGTTTTCTTTAGCGCTCTTTATATCAAGATTTTTCCCTAATGGATTTGTTCGGGTATCTGATTAAAATACAAGAATATAGAATAATAATAATAAAAAAAACTGTTCGCGAATGTGCCTCTAAACACTATACAATTTTTTTTTTATTTCATGTAACTAAGAAACAGGTTTGCGCCAGGGATTTCATTAAGGATTAATTTAACTGTTACTTCTAGCCTTCTTTATCCATTAGATACATTTTTTTCACTTGTCTCAACTGTTTTCGTTGAAGGGTAAATTTCCTCCCATTTATCATAGAATATATTCTCTGCTTCTGAAAGTATGACCATTGCTTTGTGTTTCTGTCGCCTTACAAATCAACATGGACGACAATTAATTCGAAAATACATTCATTACATTAAATTTCTTATGCAGAACGTGCAAAACGGATTTCTTGTTAGATTTTCTGATTTGATTTTTTACGGTTTATCAACGTTTTTTCAAGGTATACATATATATATATATATATATATATATATATATATATATATATATATATATATATAGTTCATAAATGACTTTATATGTGAAGTAAAAGACCCCAAAATCAGAGATAGGAGAATGTAGATATAGAGCGTGTAGACACTGAATTCAACTCTGCCTTGATACTCTCAGTTGCATGCTTCAACAATATTCAGATCAAATGCAACTAGGCCTCTTGTAGACTCTTTATATGAGTCCCTGGTTCTAAATTCTGTCTTGTCCATAATTCGATTTAGTATTTGGAATGACGTTTATTCTGCTATGGGTTATCGTTTAGAAATTGGTGTCGCTATGTGGCAGTTGGTAGCGCTATCTGAATTTCACTTCTTGGTGATGCTTGTAATTTGGTTCTGTCTCAATCAGTCTGCCATTTGATCAATCCTCTTTTTTATTTCTCTCTTTCTCTTTAGACCTGTGTATACAATTATTCAAACGTTATATTTAGTGCAAACATCTGTTCAAAATACATGTCTGTTATATTTAAAGGGTGTAAATTTAAGTGTAGCCGTATCTGAATTTGTATCTTAAGGATAATGTTAATGCCCATTTTTTATTATGATTCAAACGTACACATCGGTTGATATAAATTTGTTTCTGTTTAAAAAAAAACGGATATGTATACTGATACAAATGTATCGACGAGATATAACGTTTAAAGTAATAATACATGATATAATATATGTGTGTGCTAATACAAAACATGTCTGAACAAACTGCAACAAGGCACGTTATTTGCCAATGACTATCCAAACACATACAGGTAACACCGTTGTCCATTTTATTAAATTAATATTATTATTTGTTGTATATTCTGAGATTAGGTATTATGTACACTATTTACATTATTCGGATTATTGTCCTCATCTTTGTCGCCATATTTATTACAACGTTTCGGCCGTTGTAAGCTCCGGCCTTCTTCAGGTGGTTGGAATGTCGAACTGTACCCTTTATTTCGATTAGATTGGGTTCGATTTTTCTAGTTCCACACTTGGCAGATTTAATGGAGGCCAGTTATCTCCTGTTAATTTCCCTCTCCAAGTTCTCCCCTACCTTAACCATGTAAAGAACTCACAACTCTTAAGGACACATGACACAGTGGATAAAGGCGTTAGTTAGATCCAGTGACAGGACCCAAATAGTTCAATATCCGATTAAGGCAGTGGAAAACTTGGAAAAGGGAATTAACAGGAGATAACTGACATCCATTAAACATGGCACATTGAATTAGAACAGTCTACCCCAGTGAGTGAAATAAAGGGTTCAGTTCGAGATTACAACCACCTGAAGAAGATCGGAGCTTACAGCGACGGAAACGTTGTATAAAAATGGCGGCATATATGAGGACAATAGTCTGAATAATGTAAATAGTGGACTATTATTATTGTCATTAGCGTAAAGACTAAATCGTTATCCCTATACACGGCCAAATAACATTGTACATAGAAATTTAGCGGATTGGCACTAAGGTAAAATAGAACGCCTGGCACATGAACTAATTAATACTTTGTTGTCATTTGCCACGTTTATTGAAACATGGCGTTTCCAATGTTTGACAAGAAAATTTTATGATCAACTATATTTGGCGCATAATTACCTGATCACCTAATCATAATCGACCAATTAGATTGGATTTCCAAGCGACATCAATCCAAGCCAAACTTTTCCTGAAATGAAAAAATTCCCAAACTCAAGTTAGAAGCAAGACATATTACAGCGTAGCAATACATATTTCAATCTCAATGTAACTTTTTAAAATCACATAACTCTGAAATCTGTAAACCTGAATACATGCACTTGAACCGCAAAGCTCTTAGTTTAACTCTGTCACTTTGAAATTATATTTAATAAATGGTATTTTAAGCTTATTCTTTCTTCTTTCAATGGGAGTATGTAAGTTCACCCAGTTCAAAATCCTTTCCGGTTTTTCATCAGGAATATAGGTTTATCTTTTTTTACTTTGCTTTGGATAGGGTTTCCAGTTCCTCCACCTAAAGACTTAATTACAGTGATTGTCATTTTTTGAAATATAACTGAGTGTACCATGTTGGCAGTTTGCTACATCCTGACTGGTAGGAAGGAGCTCGAAAAATTTGGTAGCGTTTTGAGTGGTTAATCTGGACAACAGTCGAATAATATTGAGATGACCTCATTGAATAAAGAAAATAAACCTAAACCAGTTTTGTAAAAAAAAAAAAAAAATACCTAAGCACCCTACCTTTCATTTCTCTAACATTCGTCATATTATCGTACCAATTATTAACAATGTAGAATTATTTGTTTTGGAACGTTCTCTTGACTTACTAGTCCACTGTGAAACTAAGGTAAATTCTTCCTTCTCTACCACTGTCTAACGAAAGGATTCTAGTGTCCACTTTCATAATCTCGATGTCTATATCGTGAGAATCTACCACTAGCAAAGGGATTATCTATACAGTCTCAGGATTTTATATGTGCTTTAGACTTTCACAATTAACCCACGTTAGTTAATTCTTATTCCGTTAGCGTTCGTCTTCTTCTCATTTTAATTATCTTTCTAAACCGAATATCTGTGATTATACATAAGACCTTTTCTACATTCATGCGCGCATAGTTGCTTCTGTACGGTGACTACGATGCCCATACTGTCAATTGGCTTTATCACTCTCATGCCACTGATCACGACAGCCAAATCAGTTATATTAGAGTCGTACCAGACGATTTTTTCGTCAGAACCAATCTTTCACATTTATAAATCAACTATTCGTCCGTGCATTGAATATTGATGATATACCTTGTTTGTTGCTCCGGGTGTATATCTCGAGATTCTCAACAAAATTAAAATAAGGGTATGAAATGTTATAAGTTCTGACTTGCCATCTCGACATCAGTGATTTTTCAACCAAAATGGTATGTTTTTGTCCTCTGTCTATTCTATAAATATTTTCATGGAAGTTGTTATAGCGACATCAACTCCTTGGTATCTCGATCGCATGAATTTAAGCGTATTCCTTGATCGGAATTTAGATTAAATTTACTGTTGAATTGTCTATGTCATCCGAAGTTCTATTGTAATAGTTTCATTTCTTGCACTTCTCTTCCAAGGTATTGCTACCCTGCCAGCTACAATCTATAAAAAAATTAAATACAGGCTCAATGGCCATATTCTGGCTTCCTGCATCCTCTTCTTTTATTACGGTTCTTTCTCAAGACTAAAATGCTCTCATTCTCTTCCTCTTTGCGCTGCGCTGTAGTGGTATTAACGTGTTTCTTCGAGTGAAATGGTTATATAAGTGAACATAGAAGTCAACACTTAGAGGCGACAGTCTGTTTCATGCAAGATGCAATCCTGAGGCCTGATGATTGCATCTAGCATGAAAGACTGTCGCCTCTAAGTGTTGACTTTTATGTTCACTTTTATATTTACACACGCCAATGATACGCTCAGATATTGAGCATTTTATCCCATAAATATAGCACATCTTAAGACTATATTTCTTCATGTATATATATACATATATCACACTTCCACTTATGAGGACTCCATCAGCCATTTTGTATGAAATGTAAATGGTTTCATTTACCCTATGAGAAATGCAAGATTAATTCGCTATTTATTTTCCCATTATCTTTTATTACTGTTCTTTCTCGAGAAAGCTCTCATTCTCTTCCACTTTTATTTGTAGTGGTATTAACGTGTTCCTTCCAGTGAAATGGTTATACATACATACATACATCCATATATATATAAGCCATATATATGAAATGTAAATGGTTTAATTTACCCGGTGAGAAATGCATGATTACGTCGCTATTTATTTTTCCATTTAAATTCACCAAAAACGTATGTTTCTTTTGTGCTAAGAAACTGAGGAACGCCTGTAATACTGACTGAATAATACTATATCGAACCAACTGCAATAGAAATTTAGATTTTAATCGACTTACAACATTTCCTTTAATCAACTGACCATTGTGAAACATAAACAAACCTCACATGAGTTCATCAGTAATTAGCATTTTACGGATTAAATTAGAATTAAAAATTATATACAAGGGGTATCAAAAGTATTTTACCCAATATGGGGTTGGGTTCCTCAAACCAAAACAAGGAAAAATTCCTCATAAACATATGACTGTACATGGTTCGTCTTGTGTTATTAAGTTTAAAGTTTATACTTATATGATACTGTTAAATGTAGTCCAAACTAAAATCCAAAAATACGTTTACAAAATTTAGGGGCGGGTTCCTGACGACAAAACAAGGTAAAATATGAATAAATGCTATCCTTGTAATTAGCTCATCCTTAATTTCCAAATTGTCACAAGGGTCTCTCTCCCCATGCTATAAATACTTGGCAAATTCTTGCCTCGATCTCTCTTTTCCTTCAGGCCTCGTGCCGCATCCCACTTCACGTGGGGGCGAGGCAAATCCTCTTTTTCATTTCTTCATTTCAGCGACCACAATGTAAGCTCTCTTATAAATTTGCGTCTTCCCATTTGTGGGAGATGCCATGAACATTATACACACATACACATACGTACGAACATTCGCCAAAATACGGATATTCAACAAGGAATAGACACAAACGTTCACACGCACACAAATATTATTGTCCTTTGTAAAATTGTTTTGTTTATTACATATATATATATATATATATATATATATATATATATATATATATCGGTCTTGTTTGTCTTCTGTATTTTCAGTTGGACTTAATTCAAATCCGACATTTTCCTGCAGCTGGGCCTTTTTCTAGCAGGAAATATAAACGCACGTGTTTTCTATTCATCTTCATCCTTCGGTCCTCTACAAACCCATAACAAATGTTCAAAATGTTAACTGCTTTCTTCTACACAAGAATGCACCCGTCGGATCATTTACTGGCGGACGCTTTGAAAAACTCTCACACATTGTCGAATGGTTTTGCAGACTCCCATGACACGTAGATGACGTGTCCCTGATTTATTAATATTTTTGTACATAAACCAATTAATGCAGCTGATCTTACAGATAAAAATCCAAGCGACAGGTGCGGGGAATGTGCCATGAAACCGATTCTCTCCTACCTATGCGTCATTCATGGTAGGTATCAGCCAGTACATCGCGAACAATGTGAGTAAGATGTACCGGAACCACATCATGAAGGAACTACATGCGTCTTCTTATCAGCAGGGTTACATCTATCATTTTTGGAAGTGTGTTCGAAATAAAGTCTCTGTAGAAAGCTCCTGTAACACATGCTGCGAGAACATATGGACCGAACAGACAGTTACGTGCAATTCCAGCTCACACATTAATCGTAAAATGATGCTGCTGTTAAGCCTGCATTGTCCTATAGCGAGTCCTAACCGGCTACAAATGAGCAATTTTTTAATTCTATCTCTTCCGAAAGTTGCCTCAACCGTAAACAAGAAAAACATAGAAACAACAGATCAGAATTTTGTTCCATAAATCATCGGCAAAATTTCTCCCGTGGTGAGTTATCGGATGGTGAAAGAACCCACACACGTTGCATAATATACAGATACAGGAGCTGCTCTTGAAGCACCCTCCATACGGTACTATACCTCATGCTAGGACCACTTAAGGTGTGCTGATACCTGGAACGTCTCCGACAGCCTGTAAAATATGTTTTTCGTAGTCAGGCATACGAGCCGATCTTCCGCGATTCACAGTTTGTGCTGCAATGGATCCTATCCTAGCAAAGTGACGATAAACAACAGCAAAGTTTCGAGGTCTCGGCTGCCTTCGGTATGGAAACGCAATCTGAGACAGCCGTGCAACCTTGCGTTAAGTATCATTGTTAAACGAAACACTTCTCAGTTAATTCATTATTATATACGTTAAACGTTAAAACCAGACTAGCCACAGCTATGCAGGAATCACAAATGTAAGTTAGTTTACATGATAACACAGCGCCATCTACCGTAAACTTACTTTAAACTTAATAACTCAAAACACGAAAGCTTTGCAGAAAATTTTTTTATATGAAATTTGTTCTTGTTTTGGTGTGAGGAACGCACACCTAATATTTTAAACGTATTTTTGGATTTTCTGTTGGATTTTGCATTTAACAGTGTCATCTACCGTAAACTTTAAATTTACTAACTCAAAACGTTTATGTGGAATGCTTTTCTTGTTTTGGTATGAGGAACCCGCCCGCAAAGTTTATAAAATGTAAAAATATTTTTGATAGTGCCTATCTATCTATCTATCTATATATATATCTATATATATAGAGAAAATACAATATAAAATATAAGACAGTATATTGTAAATGGAAGGCTGTAAATAGCCGCGTTTAAAAGATGCAAACAAAAAAAGGGCTCAATAAAAATGAATTTGAGTTGTAGAGTAAAATGTGATCAGGAACACTATAAACTCAAGCTATCACGCTATCTAGGTTTCGACCGTTAGGCATCCTCAGGCAAGAAGATTAAAAGATTTTAGTTGATATCCCACTACCATTATATACGAATACCGGAAGTGAGGAGGGAAAAGACAGAGCGGAGAAAGTCGGAAGCAAATATACATGAATACAGGCACACACACACTCACCCCATATATATATATATATATATATATATATATATATATATATATATATATAAAGGTTGGTGCAAAAATAATGGCGTAATAATGTCGTTTTTTGACGTTAATAAATACGTCAAAAACGACATTATTACGTCATTATTTTGCACCAACCTTATATATATGTGTGTGTGTGTGTGTGTGTGTGTGTGTGTGTGTGTGTGTTTATGTGTGTGAATTAAAATAAAAGGATTTTTTTAACAAAGTGATTCATCTCTTGAGGGATTTTATTAAGGTGATCATAATCATTTTATTTTGGGACGTAAAATATTTCCCATCAGAGCCATACGTTGCTCATCGAGCACGTGGAAAATTTTGAATCCTTAAATTACAAAATGCATATCGATCATCTCCACTTGCATAATTAACGCAGCAGAATCTTCCTTCATCTTTATTTACATCTGGTGGATTTCTGAATAACGTGTTGCCTAATGACGGGGAAATAATTTACGTGAGGGAAAAATTTTGAGCCTCGATTGAATTGGGATCAAAATTTGTTAGATTACGATACTTTGAATATTGATCTTTATCAAAACTACCATTCTAAAAGATAGCTGTTTTATATTTTAAAATGTGGTAAAAATATGACAAGAATGGCTGAGAAATTATTATTTTTTTTTATATACACAACCAGAATTCAATTAAGCTTTCTTTATCGATATATACTTTTCTGATTCTATGTTTTTATAAATTCATGCAATTATTGCTTGGGACATTTTTAAATTGAAATACATTTTTTTTCCTCATTGTGCAAAGGACGACCAATTCCCGGCCATATTGGACGTGAATTGGAATTTTCTTTTATTTACTGAGACGTGACCTTGCTAATTTCCAAACAAAATTAAATTTCTACAAATGAACGTAAATCTTAAATGCAATAGAAATATATCCAGTAACTTACATTATCGTCTTTTTGAACGACTTTTTCTTATAAATATTTTCTAATACATTTTTGCAGGTTTATTCTACTAATGATTTTTATTATTAAAATGTTTTTTAATTCTTTTTTTTTTACTTAATGTATATTAATGCCTTTTAAGATGTTTTTTCAATGCTGACTCAGACATTATTTAAAAAAAAAAAAAAAAAAAAAAAAAAAACATACTGTGAATTATGTCTGCAAATATTTACTTATTCTTTTCAGCTTCCTGAACGCGAAAGTTGTTTTCTAGAAATCGTTAAGTAGAAGAAAAAACCTGCGCAACCAATCAATAACTTGTGATTGATTGGCATCAAGAAAATATAATAAATTTTAATCAGATATATGAGAAATATACAAATAAATCAAATATTTCTTTTATTAGGATGCCACGTCTCATTCGGAAATACGAATAGAATTATAGGAGTCTAAAATAAGGCGCAGTTTGTCTGCGCAGAGAAAGTGCTTTGTATTTAGTTATTTTTAAAATCGCCCCATAATAATACATAATAGATCGGTAACTACTTCAAGTGACAATAAGTTATATAAAAGATATATACATTAAGCTAATAATAAAAATTTAATTTGTTGAAGAAATTAAAAAATAGACTGGGACAAAACTCAAGAAATTTGCATTAGAAACATCTAGGAATTTAAATAAAAGATTTTATGAGGATAGAAGTGTTGTTTATAAAACAGTAAACTCAGTACTATAGTAGTTCTTCGTAATAAGCCTGAGAATAATGTTGGCTTAAAGAACGCTGTTTTGATTAAAAGGAATCTAATTTTTCAAGGAGAAAATTTATTAAAAGTATTCTAATTTGGGAATAGTCCATGATCATACAAGATTTCAACTATTCTCGAAAAATATGAAATTAAAATAAAATAAAAAACAACAAAGGGCTGAATGAGTTAGGCCAAATATAAGAATCTTGATGCAACGAACGTCAAAAAATAAGTTTATATCTGAAAATCTTTAACGCTTCGATGTAATTCATAACCGTCTTTTCTCGTCTTATTCTCACTCAGGATTTTATCTATACAAAATTTATTCCTTCTAGAAATTGGTTATTAATCTCCAAGCGAATCACGTAATTTAAAAGCTTCTATTTCAATTCTGTGATTTATTTAACTATATACGTACACGCACGGGCGCGCGCACACACACACACACATATATATATATATAAATATATGTGTGAGGAGGAGCATTAAGATTTTCGCTATTTAACGCTAAAACAGTTAACTTTAAGCTTTTCTTTTCTTAACTTCAATTTTGAAATTCTGCTCAAATAAGTAGTTGACTAACAAGACAAAAAGTATATTGTTTCTTTATTTCCATTGGACTTAACATTTTGCTATCGGTGTATATAAGTAGTAGTAATTCTGTAATATAATTCTATACTTACGATAACTGTATTGCACTGAAATTAGTCATTTGCAAATTTCTTGTAATGTCAATGTCATTACAAACAACGTAGAAAAATTTGATAATATATCGATTTATCTGTCATCTACAGCCTAAGACCATTTAAACTGTTATAAATGAAGTTATTATCAGGGTTAGTCCGATTGAACAAATAACCAAGTACAACACTTAGACGAACATTCAATCGATAATTGTTCTGCATCATTTCATTGATTTTATTCTTTTTAGCATTTAATATTTCCAATGTAAATACTGGTACGATTAAAAAAGCAAATCCTATTTTTAAGTCCATTGCTCATGAATTTGGAAGGGTATTCTCCATCTGTTGTCCATTCTTTTCTGGTAGTTGAGGCATATATTAGAGTGATATATTTTTGTATGTGTCATGGTTCTCTTATTTTTTCTGCAACTTGATTCAGCAAGACAGTTTTCCTGAGAGATCGTCTTTCTGCATGCTGCCCTAAAAGTTGTCTATTTTCAATTGATCCTGACGGAATCCACACGAGGCTCTTCTCATTTTGATCTTCAGTCCCAACACATTATCCATAAACATTCCCCCAAAAAACAGATATTCCAATATAAATGTCTTATATTTATATAGTTCCCCATTTTCATTGCGTATCCAGCTCATGACACCAGGGTGTTTTCTACAGGATTATTGAAATGTAACTCTACATTTGAAAAATACTTATCATTTATCTATTAACTATTATTTTTTTTTACAAGTAATGGGTATAAGAAGACTATGTTTGGCGTGATGTTTCATTTAAAATTAGATATAGGCACCAGATTTCGCTACCAATTTCACGCGCCGCCCAGGAATCGCATCAAATGATTTCAGCAGGAACTCTTGTGGGATTCGCCCTTCAAGTTTATCCAACATTTTGGTTTGGTATAGTAGACTTTCTCCCTTAACTATCATTAAAGAAAAAAAGTTACAGCATCTTCAGTCAGGACTCCTGGTTGGTCATTTATGCATAAAATAGGGCCTTACATTTCAACTACTCTGAATTAAGTCTTTAAAAATAGTGTACATCGCTGAAACTAGAATCTCAATTCTAAGGATAGAAATTATTAACATCATTAATTAAATCTTTACGAAAGGTGAAAACTCTGGTGATTTTTGTGATTTTCATGGTACAAGCTACAAATATACTACAAATTAAATTATTCCAAGAACAAACAAATAATGTTTTTGATTACTGAGTGAATTTGAACTAACCATTCAATCGTAATGGTGAACTCTCTAGTGAAATTTTAAATTATGAATGTACTAGAAGATGAGTTTTAAATGAATTGAATACATTCTGTAATTTTGAAATAGGTCTTGTTGCTTCCATATATTCTTCAAATATTAATTATATCATTTTGTTTAGTGAATATTCTGTTAATATGATATGTCGATCGATTTCTTCTTCATTCTGCATCAGGTGTACAATAATCACGAAATATTATTTCCAAGTATCGATAACAAATATTTTCTTTTTTCGACGCTAAAAACAATGAAATTAGATGTTATTTCAAATAGTTTTTAAGAAATTTTAGTACACATAGATTCATTGCTGTGAAAGAAATAAAAGTAAAAACATTTACCTTGGATTTTAGATATAAAATTTTTCGTCTTTTTTTTTTTTTTTTTTAAACTAATCTCTCCTTTTAAATACAGAATTTAAACATTACCTTGCCTCGTTACGTTGTTCTCATTTATTGCAGAGAACCAAATAATTGAACGAAACCTGGTAATAGGAGCAATAGTAATAATAAAAATCAATAAAATCTATATTATAAACAATATATAAAAATAACATTACTAAACATTTGACAAGTTAAATATTAGAAAACCTGCAATATGCACCCCCCAAAAAAAACTGACGTTAATTCGATGAAAATGAATCTTTTAGCCAAACAGGAATACGCTTGGAACTATCTTGTGTTTTCCTGTTCAAATTATAGCGATTGGCTCGTTCTAATTATTTTTTTACAATACGAGTTAAATGGCATTTTTGCTCTTGGGAATATTGAAGTAATTTCGATTTTTTGGTCTTTTTTATATTCATTACAAACTAATCATTGTGTACAAAAAATAGAATGAATATGTGACGGCCCAGTTTTGCTTCAAAACAATTTAATTGCTGCAGAGAAAGTCCGTAATTGTTTCCACTATTTCAAATGTAAAAAAAAAAAAAAAAAATATTATGTCGTTTTAGAATCTAAGATGATGGCAGTGTGTTTGCATTTCTGGCTTAACTACGACGCTATGATTTTTTGTTAATAAAATCTAAGTCAACATTTAATACGAAAGAAAACGTTGTGATTTAGAGTTACTTTTACGCAAAAAGATTTAAAAATCATACCTACCTATTGTTAAGCCGTACAAATTAGGCGGTTCTTATACTACAACGGCTAACGGCTTGAAACGATAAACTAGTGTGCAGAGTTCGAATTCCTGAAGACTTTAGTGCGTTCAGTTTTTTTCTCTTTCAGCAATACTTCCGTTTTGCAAACTGATATTAGAAGAGAAGATAAATTTCGAAGTTCCGGAAAAGGTTCAAAATCAGGTTAAATACCCGGATGTAGAAGGGTGGGGGGCACATTTGTGACAAACTTTCATAACTTTGCTCAGTTATTCGTATATTTCTCTGAATGTGTAGAATCTTTTTCTTCTTCGATTAGCTATCATGGATATGACGATAAACGACACCCTGTAGCAAAGCCTATGATCAGGAGGTTTTGTGGAGCGTGGAACCACCTCTTAATTGTTGTTGTTGTTGTTCCGAGGTCCACCCAGGCCAGGGTATTAGCACCTGTTAGGTTGCCAGGTATTGGCAAATACCAAGCTGAAAGTATAAAAATAGATTTTTATAGAAAAATACCAGCAATATTTTTTAAGAAATATTACCAGCAAAACGTATTTGAAAAAAAATTGCAGTAATACAATTTTTGTTACATGTAAAAAAAAAAAAAAAATAACTCGTTAATGAATCCTGGTTTACAAACTGATTTCTTAAAAGGTATACATATTCTATTCATATGAATCTATCCTAAAAATATTGTTGGCATTAAATAATACATTGAGGTGTACAAACAAAATAAATCAAACTAAATAATTCTTCGACCAGATCCGAAAGTGAATCAAAGTTTACCGCCCATGGAAACCAAAACCTTTCTGATTCTTTTTAGTTCAGTTTTGTTCGGTTTTAAAAACTTTCGCTCCTGAATGCAAACACCCCCCCACTCACTTTAGTCCAGTTTTGTTTAGACCCTTCTTGTGTTCAGACGAATCATTCTGTCTGTATTTACATTAGTTACATTCTTCGGACTGTTGTCCTCATTTTATTGCCATATTCACTACGTTTCGGCCGTTGTACGCCCCGGCTTTCTTCAGTTCACCATTAAAATCACCTAAAGAAGGCCGGAACATGCAACGGCCGAAACGTCTTGAATATGACAATAAATATAAGGACACCAGTCCGAACAAAGTAATTAAGTAAATACCACATCTCAGAAATATAGGCAGACATCCTCTCTTTATAGACATATCAAAAGCGGCAAATTGAATAAAAATCGATTCATTTACGAGAGTCATTCAATAGATGAGGTGAATATTTCGGTATAATGACTTCTAATACAGATAGAAGGTTACATTTTTTATTTCTCTCTTGTTTTACTTCTTTTTTACATGGATTTAATTTTCTTGCTGATTAAAAATAATCTTTGAGAGTTTTGGCGATTAACAAAGATGGCCGACCAAGAAGCATGCTCCAGGATTGAACAGCGGTCAGTTATCAAGTGTTTGGTTGCTGAAGGGTGAAAAACAGTTGAAATTCATAGGAGAATGTCAACTGTGTATGGTGCCACATGTTTTAGCCAAAAAATGTCTACAAGTGGGCTAAATTGTTTAAAGAAGGACGGAGAAGTGTTGAGGATGAAGACAGTCCTGGGAGGCATACAGAAGTGAGGTCTCCTGAGGTGATCGAATCAGTCAATGATCTCATTCAGTCTGACAGAAGGGTGACATTGGATGACATTGCAAGGACTTTGAGCTTATCTGTTGGGACAGCACACAAAATTGTCCATGATGATCATTCAGAAGGAGTCATCTTGCATCATGACAACGCAAGGTCTCACACAGCTGCTCAAACGGTGCAGACCGTCAATGAGCTGGGCTTGGAACTGCTCCTTTATCCCCCTTACAGCCCAGACTTTGCTCCTTCAGACTTTCACCTGTTTGGTCCCTTGAAAGCGTTCACGAGAGGCACGAAGTTTAAAAGTGACGATGAAGTCAAAAGTGTGGTGAGCGACTGGCTGACACATGAGTCCAATGATTTTTACGCTGAGGGAATACGGAAGCTTGTGCACAGATGGGAAAAGTGTGTGACAGTGCTGGGAGACTACGTTGGAAAAAAAGTAAACTTCTGTTTGTATTAGAAGTCCTTATACCGAAAAATTCACCTTATTTATTGAATGACCCTCGTATAAACCGATTAATACCTACCTTCTCCCCCTGAGTATGGATTAAACTAGCATTTAGCAATAGCAATCGGTGTACAAGTCAGACAGCTTTTTATTTCGTATGCATCCCTTGTGAGAGAGCTATTATTTATACATTGAAAGGATTATGGCTCTCACAAGTAATCGCGGTGCGTCTTTGTGGGTTTGATATTCTTGTCTAAAGTCAAACAAAGTCGGAATAAAACCAAATCAAATAATTTGCAAAGTAGTTTTAATTATTTTCGATTTCAAAATAATTTTCAGACAGGTTTCTCGGCTGTAGTTTTAATTTTTAAGCATGAAGTGTATGAGGTTCATTAAATAATGGTTCCACCCTAAATCCTTAGCTGAATCAAAGCAAAAATAGCAGTTTGATTTTAGTTCCTATTTTAAAATTCTCAAGACAATAGCCATTGTTGAATAGAAAACCTATTGTGCATGCAGTATTTTATTTTGGAAATTATATCGATGCTTTGCCCATGACATGCTTTTTTAAACTAAAGTTAGTATTGGAATTCTACTGTTCGCCATTGCTGCATTTTTCATTATGAAGGCTGTAGAAAAGAAAACAAAAAACTAAACCTGCCATATTTAGAAAAACAAAAAAAAAAAAAACGAAAAGGAAAAAAGAAAACAGATTTTATAATTTTCCATT
Source organism: Acanthosepion lycidas (assembly GCA_963932145.1). Classification (NCBI taxonomy): domain Eukaryota; kingdom Metazoa; phylum Mollusca; class Cephalopoda; order Sepiida; family Sepiidae; genus Acanthosepion; species Acanthosepion lycidas. Next base: position 127,155,032 of record OZ010577.1, on the reverse strand, counting down.
GTAAAAGAGATGTTGATCGATATAGAGATTATTTTGAGTGTTTTTTTTTTTTTTTGTTGAACTTCTACCATTTGATTCTATAATTGAATGATTAATAAAACCTTTGTCCATTTCAATGTTCAGTTAACAGGTCTTCCATCATAGTTTGTTGTCAGTATGACAAATAATAGAATTTATGGTCAATAGAATACAAAGACTTTAGTTAGAGGATGCCAGTGCGTAACGAATTCCCTGGAATTGAACCATGAAATGATAAGATGGAAATATATAATTGTGAAAATTGCTAATATTAAAAAGAACAGAAAAAAATGTGGCTTAGATAATTACTGCGATTGGGCTAAATTTTTTAGATCATTTTCAAGGCTAAGCAGTTACATCTTCATATGCAAGCAGATGTATTTTCTGAGAAACACATTTTTTGAGTGTGCTTATATTTGTTTTTGGTTTAGCCCTCTGTTAACCATTTCCATTTTAAAAAGGTTAGCGTAATAAAGGAGCATTTAAACCTCTTCTGGTTGTATTTCAAAATTTGGCTAGTATACTTGAATACAATTTCGACAAAATTTCTTGTAAGTTATCCTGTTAATAAAGAGAGGATTTTTGAGATCGCAATTGTGGTTAACATTAAATCTGCATATATTAGGTTGGTGCAAAAATAATGACGTACGTTTTTTGACGTATTTTTTAACGTCAAGAAACGACATTATTACGTCATTATTTTTGCACCAACCTAATAACTAGTGAACTGGATAAATGATAATGTCGTAGGCTTTTATGTTCATAAACATATCTTCTGGAAGTTACAGAAATAAAATTTAAAGAACAGTTTTAAGAATTTAACTAATATATACATGTTACATTGCTATAGTGTTCATTCCATGTAGGCGTAATTATGTCAATATTAAAATTGAATATGTCATTTTGAAAAGCAGATATTATGGAGTTCGTATGTAATATTATATGTCCCCCATTATCGAATCTTCTAAATTCTAAATCCCGAACCGAAACGTATCAACATAATTAATTTTACTTTTGTCATTTCATTTATTATATTTTTTACAGATAATCTTTTTTTTTATATAAGAATTTATACACACGCGTACATCCACGCAGATATACACACGCATATATATATATATATATATATATATATATATATATATATATATATATATATATATATATATATATATGTATATATATAATTAAAACGAAATTCACTGTCTCAACAAGGGAATATCACTTGCAATAAACGCCGATACCATGTCTGTAAACATATCATCAGTGATAGCAATTTCATATCCCTCGGCCCTCACACAATATTCAAACCATCGTCTCTAGCTTGTGACAGTTCAAATCTCATATATTTACTTTCTGTCACAAAGCAAAAAGGGGATTACGTTGGAAAATTCCATCTTCTGTTCAATGACCATAAATAAAACATCATGGACAAAAACAATTCTCCTGTCGTGACATTGATTACATCAGACGCGTCATTTAGCATCTTCATTCGACAGCAGCTAAGAAGGACGCAGATCATATAATTTCGATAGAGAACCCTCTAACCAACAACAACATTCCTCGGAAGTGTGAGTCCCAATTCTTTGATTATTCCTCGTCTCATTGAAAAAGGACACAACCGTATCCGAAAATTACAACTTCAAAATCTTTCCATTCGTTCTCCATTTTTTTAAAAATTTGAATATATAATAAATATCATCAACTTTATTGCCGATATTATTACAACTTTTTTGTCTTTTAATTACTCAATTTATATTAACCGGTCTGTGAAAACTCTCTCGCTTTGTCCCTCTGCCTCTCTGTGTCCTTCACTATATATATATATATATATATATATATATATATATATATATATATATATATATATATATATATATATTTGAAAAGATTCTTACAGGTACGCGGAATGGAAAGGACATAATTATGAAAATTTCATAATTATGTCCCTTCCATTCCGCTTATTCCTTGCTATAATATATATATATATATATATATATATATATATATATATATATATATATATATATATATATATATATATATATATATATATATATATATTGTGTGTATTTAGGCAGTACTGTGTATTTAATCCCACTGTTATAGTGTTTTGTTAAAGAATACTGACGATTTTTTCTTTAATTTTTCTTGTTTGTAAAAGTGTTTTTTCTGAACACAAATGTGTAAACCTATCCAAAATTTCTGCATCCCAGAATGCTTTCAGCTATACTTTTAGCCATGATCAAGGATGATTTTATTTTTACTTTTAACTGAATGTATCGGTTGTGTTATGTATATATCTAAAGTTAAAGGAATGTTTTTATTTTTCAGACGCGGTCAGCACACTGTCGCCATGATTCTATTTTATCTTAGTGATTTTTTTTTATTGGTGCTTCCATTATTGTTAAACTTTTTTTTTTACATGTGGCTGAGATTATTATGCTTGTATTTTCTACTAGTATTTTTTTCGTATGGGACCTCTTAGGTTTTTGTGCGTCTTAAAATGAGTGCTAAAGGGCCTATGGTCAGCTCGATGCAACGTAAGTATTCTGGATAGGCACGTAATAGTGTGAACGATGTAATTATTTATGAATTTAGATGGATCCGAAACACAGTTCCTTAAGGGTCATTTGAACTCGCAAATAATGTTAGTTCTTTGTAGGTGTGTTGCTATTTTTTTATGATAAGTTTAACTGTAAGAAATTGTTTTGTGATAGATAATTTAATTTTCTTGTTCGGGTTGACTAGGGTTGTGTAATTTCTTTATAATATGTCTAAATGAATCTTCATCCTGCTTATAGTTGACGTGCATTTGTTTTTTGTAGAAGATGTCAATGCTATTGTTTTTTGTATGTGTGTTCAGTAACGTTATTAGTTAATTCGGAAAGAAATAGTTTAATCTGGTGGACGATGAGGTAGTTAGGAAAACCATTGTTAACTATTGTCTATTTTGCATTGCTGAGTTCTTTAAGGGATGTAGACAATAGGGTGAATTCTCGTCTGCTCTCTTCACGAATCTTTTTAGAAATTGTTATAACTGTATTCTACGAGAACGTCTAAGAATGGGAGTTTCGTTTTTAACCCAATTCTTTGGTTAAGAAGAGAGTTATTTTCAAATGTACTTTTGAGTCGTCTTTAGAGAAGAGGATTTTATTTTGTATGCAAGGTCTGTTGACTTCGGATTTCTGGTTCAAAAATTTCTTTAGGTCCGGAAATATCATTAAGAAACTTTTTAACCAGAAATCCGAAGTGATGCGTCTTTGCCTACATACTAAACAATTCCAATGAAACACACTTGAGGCTGGATAAAATAATATACATTTCCAAAAAACCCCACCGATACATTTATAATGCCCTTGCTTTTCTTCTTTTTCTATTTCTTCTTCTTCTTCTTCTTCTTCTTCTTCTTCTTCTTCTTCTTCTTCTTCTTCTTCTTCTTCTTCACATCCTCCTCCCCAATTTCTATCTCACCCAACGTCGTGTGTTTGTTTATTTTTTTTAATAATATTTCGTTCATTAGATTTTTTTTAATTAAAGCGTTGGGAGGTCAGTTAATAAAAATCACCTGAGGATACCATAAGGCTGAAACAAAAGGTAGTAGATTCAACAGATCTCCTAAATTTTAAAGTATATACGCACCCGAAAAACTTAATTGTGGTTGTGGACACTAGGGAGTTAAGTGCCAATTTGTAATCAATGACTAATATTACAAGCTCTTCCCGAATTGTGCACTGTCAGTCATTGGCGTGTCTATTCACAGAATAAGTACGTAAAAATTCGCCTTTCTTCCAACCGTGAGCCGATGGCTTAGGGGGAAAATCTGCGAGCGTTGTCGAATCAGCCAGGTTTCGATCCCGTCTTGAAGCAACCGGATCTCTAACCATACTGATGAGCTGCGAAGCCGTCTTGCTGAGCGCCATGTCTGAAAATCTAGTTCTGACGAGTCTATTATAGTATTGTCTGGTTAATATTACGTTTTACTTGGATAATCTTACATCAATTGGAGCCTTTATATGATCAATCTGATTACCTCCAAAACTGAATGTATTATAACCGATCACTACACTGTGGCATTTAAAGTGTTTTATAAGCGCCGGTATGAAGACACCGATTGTCTTCTATGGAGTTTACTAATATGCTTTTCAAGTAACATCAAAGAAAGAAACGGGTAATTCATATTAGAAAATGAAACAGTTTGTCTTAAAATTACATAACTAGTCAACTTTAACTTCAAGCGAAATTTTAAAATAAAAGATATTTGCAGTCAAAACCAAATTTGATTCTTTTCAAGGAGAATTTGAAATTAACTGTGCCAAAATTCCACTTATAAC
>OZ010577.1:126985680-127140680 GCA_963932145.1 Acanthosepion lycidas | reverse complement strand
ACAATCTGCAATATTATTGGTCCTGGTGTGGTGGGTCAGCTCCAGTCAATTTCATGGAATTTGTGCAAGTGAGGAAACTGTAGCCGTAAGTTCTATGCTAACAATTTCCTCTCTTGAACGTTTCGCTTGTGAAACTCCCTTGCGGCACCATGCTTTCGAGCCAACAATAATATGGAAACATTTTAATGGATTTTCAGTCATTATCTACTGTCCACCTTCTATTTCTACTCATCACTAAAGTTTCTGCCACACCCTATAACCCATTGTGTTTTATGTTATTACTACCTTGATTGGGTTGATTTCGATATATATATATATATATATATATATATATATATATATATATATATATATATATATATATATACAGTAGCGTCCAAAACTAAGGGACAAAATTTTAAAACCTAATATTTGTTAGAAATAACAACTGTGAAAAGCTGAAATTTTGACAACTTGTAGTCGTTATCATCCATAATAACATACTAAAATTTGAATCATTTGCAAAGGATAGAAAAATAATTATAACAATTATTTATTTATTTTCAAAATAGGATCGTCCAAAAGTAAGGGACAAAATTGAGAAAAAACAATGTAAACAGTATGCTATATTCAATTTTTTGATTTCCTCTAAAGAATAAGTCTTACTTAGTCATTTGTAAACGTTGCATCCGCCGGCACCATGGCAAAACGCCAAAAACTTGATTACTCTGTGAGACAAGCTATTTTGAAGCTACACAAGGAAAAGCACACCATTAGAGAGATTTCAGAGAAAGTGAAACGTTCCAAGAGTGTTGTAGGCAGGGTTGTTAAATCCTACAATTATACTGGCAAAATAGTTAGTGCTTTTAAAACCGGCAGACCCCGCAAAACTTCGGCAAGAGAAGATCGAATAATGCAGCGTATGTCATTAAAGGACCGTTTTAAGTCTTGCACAGAAATTAAAAGGGTTATGAATAGTACCTCATGTGTTAATGTGTCAAGACAGACTGTTTGTAGACGACTGCAAGAAATAGGGCTGTTTAATCGAACCCCAGGGAAGAAACCACTTGTTAGTTCGAAGAATAAGAAGAAGAGATTGGAGTTTGCAAACAGGTATGTAATTTGGACATATGAAAATTGGGCAAAAGTATTTTTCAGTGATGAAAGCAACTTTAATTTATTTGGAAATGATGGAAAAAACAATGTAAAGAGACGTATTGGTGAAAGATTAAGTGCAAAGTGTACTAAGAAAACTGTCAAGTTTGGGGGCGGAAGCGTCATGGTATTTGGAATGTTTTCTAGCCAAGGTACAACGCCTCTTGTCCGGTTATAAACTCGTGTAAACGCGCAGATCTATAAAAACATTGTTCAAGATCATGTTGTGCCAATCATACAGAATTCAGGTTTCGATAGGGCTACCTTTATGCAAGATAATGCCCCATGTCACAAGGCAAAGGTGGTAATGAGTTACCTTAGCGAGCAAGATTTGGAGATTATGGATTGGCCACCGCAAAGTCCTGACTTAAATCCAATAGAAAATCTTTGGAAGACCTTAGGAGTGAAAGTTATGGAAAGAAATCCCACTAATACGGAGGATTTGTGGGTGAAGAATGGTCTAAAATTAGTATCGAGGATTGTCAAGAACTGATTCGTTCTTGTAGTCGAAGATGTGCAGCTGTCATTGAGAGCAAGGTCTCATTTACTAAATATTGATTGTACATGTATTTTTATTGTTTTTTTGCTGTTTACATTGTTTTTCTCAATTTTGTCCCTGACTTTTGGACGTTCCAAATTTGAAAATAAATAAATAATTGTTATAATTCTTTTTCTATCCTTTGCAAATGATTCAAATTTTAGTATGTTATTATGGATGATAAAGACTACAAGTTGTCAAAATTTCAGTTTTTCACACTTGTTATTTCTAACAAATATTAGGTTTTAAAAGTTTGTCAGTTAGTTTTGGACGCTACTGTATATATGTGTGTGGGGGGGTGTTTTTTGGTTGTGTGTGTGCGCGCGCACACACACACACTAGAGTTGAAATTTTTGGGGCCATCACTGTTAATTTTTTACATTGGCCCAGACTGTAGTTTTGTACTTTAAATAAGAGAAAAATCTTATTGATGGTTAAAAAATTGAGACATGATATTTTATTGGAAATTTCTTTATGACAGATAAGAAAACATTTTATGATTAAATTTTGCTATGGTCAAATTATCCACCTTGTTGATTACTAGAACACACGCTTTTGGCATTCGTTACAAAACCTTTTCAAAGTATAATTTTGATAACTGATTCCGTTCTTTTTGCAGTGACTCTAAGAAAAGCTTCTGACATCATACCATTTGATACAGTATTAACATTCCTTCCTTTATGAAAGGAGATGATTAACTTTAGCATATTTTGTGGGATGACGATTTTCCTCAGGTCTTGCCAAAGATCCTGTCGATTCACATTGTTAAAGGCCTTTGCCAAGTACACAATCACCATGTATAACTCAAGGTTTTTTCCCGCGAAACTTCTCTGCAAATTTACAAAGAGCAAATATAATGTCAATAGTGCCACAAACCGACCGAAAATCACACTGCGATTCAGGATGAATATCGTCAACAAGGTGTATAATGATTCTGTTTAGAATCAGTCTAGCTAGGATTTTTCCTTCAACTGAAAAAAGTGATACCCGGGCTAATCATCACAGACACTCCTGATATCCTTGTCATTTTTAGGGTGATTGATAGAGGCCTCTTTATAAACCTGTGGGTTACAGCCTGCCTTTCATATCTTCAGGAAAAGAAGATTTGGGCCACAATGCTTATAAACTTCATGTGAAATAAGATCCTTAGGAGTATGTGATTTTCCAGACAAGATCTGCTTGATGCATTCACTTAAACCCTGATAGGTAGTTTCAAAAACATCTCCGGATATTCTGGATTTTGCACATTTGATGATATGGTTTCTTCATCAGTAATCGAAGTGGTGCTTAACATAGTTTTGAAGTGCTCTTTCTAGCAATCCAAAATGTATGACATCCATCAAGAGAGTTTCACTATCTGCCGTGGAGATTGGAACAACGTCGCTTTTCTAAGGACCGAAAACGATCTTGAGGCCAGCATAGAAAAAAAATATCTCCTTTCTATTTGAAGATTCGTTAAGTTCAGTGGTCTTTGCAGATGACCGGCACGTTTTCATGGCTCTGAGAGCTCATTGGACCTGTCTTTTGCATTTTTTGTAAACGATCTTCTTAGCGGACGAGTTCCTGTCCTCAATCTATGCTTTATGAGAAGAGTGCATTTGATCTATAAGCTGCTGAGTCTTTGTATTATTGTCATCAAATCAGTCCTGGTGTTTTCGATGTGGTAGTCCGAGCGATTCAAAATGTGTTGCAACCCGCATAGTTTTCCAAAACAATTCGATATCATTGATACTGTTTACAGAATCAAATGCAGCATAAAGTTTGTTAGAGAGCTCAATTTTTGTTTCAGCCGATTTAAGAGGCAGTACGTTAATGCGCTTGGGCACTGTAGAATTTGAAATCCTTCGCTTTTGCAGATGTAGTGTAGACTTACTACGAAGTAGAGCTTGATCTGGCAGATAGCAAGTTGTGTAGAGTGAACACGTGATCTTAATATCTTTTATGTCCCATTTTTGGTGATGACGTAGTCTATAAGATCCCAGTCTTTCGCCCGAGAATGCATCCTCATGGTCTTATGACAGCTGGGTTGCTGTTAGGAGGTATTAGTATTACTATGGTCAAATGCCTTGCATATAGTGATTCATTCAAATTCTCGCGACCAATAGCATGGCGACCTAAAACAACCTTTCAAGAATGATAACAATTGCCAACACAATCATTGAAGTCACCTGTAACGATTAATTTATTCTTATGTTGGACTTTGGAGAATACATTCCTAAGGAGATTGTAAAAAATCATCTTTTTCTTGCTTTGAACTACATAAGGTTGGATTGTAGCAGCTAATCAGCGCCACACGGGTGTTGAATTCCAGATTGAGGGCTAATACCATTATCAGATCTGATACACCTTTAGTAAAGGAGACAGTGAGCTAGCAAGGTCAGACTTGATGTCGAAGCCAACATCAAATTGGCGTGGCTCTCTTTCAGTCATGCCAGCCAATAAAAACAAGTATCCTCCTTTTTCTTCTCTAATTTCAGAATTGACAGCCAGACGTGTTTCACTAGTTGATGTCGATGTTATACTTCAACTCGAAAGACACAACACCTGTTTTAAGCTTTGTTGCAGAAACAATGTCCTGGAGAGTGTGAAAATTCCAGTATCCAAAATGAAAATTCTTCTTATATTTCTTTTGAGGTTTCGACTGCGTTACTGGATAACCAGACAGCTGGAGTGGTCTGTCAAGTCTCTGTGTGAGCAAGCAATATTTAGGACCCGTGTAATCGCCACCTCCGCATAATGAGAAAAAAAACAGCGCAGATCCCAAATAGGGCAGCTTCGTCACCGATTAGCGACACAGACATCACAAATGCCCATGGGTTTGTGAAAGAACGACCATCAACTATCGGACTGCCACTCAATACATCTCCAGAAAGAGCCTTCCAGTAATATAATTTAACTTACCCCGTCGCCTTCACTCTCTCGCCAACGGAATGTGCAAGTGAACTGTGCGTATAAGAACGAACGAATCAGGGTAAACCGGCAGAAAAACCACACGTGATTTCATTAAAGTGGTGAGGGGTTGTGCAGAACCATCGACATTTTCGGAACTATTAATAAACTTGGTCGCTGCAAATAAATGCCGCAGATGAAGCAGAAAATTGACCTGAGGCTTATCGTGTAAGCGTTTTCTATCCCATGTCCAGGCTTGTTCTATAACACTAAAGAGCTTGGTCAGCCCTGGTAGGCAGGAACTATTGGCCCATATCTGGAAGCCTTGCAGGTGCTTCTGCCCCGGGTCAGGGCGAATATGGGAACAAACAATGGCAATTAAAACGAGGTTACACGCTCGTCAAATCATTCAATCTCCTGATCAGAATACATACGGATGTAGTTTATCGTCACATTCAGAACATACATATATATATATATATATATATATATATATATATATATATATATATATATATATAAATTAATGAGATTCAAACAATTTACATCATACAGATGATCATTTCGTCCAATGTGAATGCGTTTGCTATAATGAATAAATACCCACGTTTCTTCATAGGAAAATTTGAACGGCAAACTAAGTAAAGAAATAAAAGAGAAAAAGCAAAGAATGAAAAGAGAGGGGATACGAATTGTGCGATAATAGAGTGGGGCGTTATATAGATATAGAGGGGTAAGGGACGTAACCTTTTTGTGGTGGAGTTGGAAAATGTGTCGCTTGAAAATAGACACTGACCTAAATGTAACCTATCAACACCTATGAAAAGAAGAAGCATGAATAACAAAAGGTGTGGCGTAAAAAGTTTCAGAGAGTAGTTTAAAATATAGAATGGGAGTAAGAATTTAAAATTAATACTTTTATAAAAAGATGTTAAAATTAATCCATGCAATACTCCATCTTTAACTATAGAGTAAAAGAGAAAAGAAAACATTTAAGTTAATATTAATATATTAATTTCATTTAAATATAACCAATCTCATTATATCAATAGAATATTAATATTTCAAATATTAGGTATATAATTTGAATTATATTAAACTTATACCAATTATTTTTTTTTAAATCTGTAAAGGGTTAAAGTGAAATTCCTTATATATATATATATATATATATATATATATATATATATACTAATATTATAATTAGGTGGTGAAGAAAAAAACAAAGAAAGTATAGAGGAATATAAAAAAGGATGCATTCAGAGATGATGGACGGCAGTTCTAGAGCCTCTACAAATGCTGAGAGAAGAACACCCATTATGTATGATCTTGAACTTTAAGACTGACCTTTGAATCATCCGAAATTCCCGAGCGACGTCATACTTAATGTTAATTTTGAGTCAAATGTTGCCGGGAAAATATACGTATTTCATACCTGGAATGACATCATCATGTATTTGCAACTAGAAGAAGTTCAGGAATCTCTTCGAATAGTTCCTTTTAAAGATATTGACAAAATATCGATGCTGGAAGACACATATTCTCTGTGTATTCGTTGTTTAATGCGGAGGTTAAAACAATGAATGGATTCGAACATAATAATGGAAATATTGATTGCAGATGAATAAGATTATTGATTTATTACGCGTAAATGCATTTAACAATGCTCTTGACTAAATCCTCCAAAACAGCGAGAAAAATAATTTTGGTGAAGATAAATATGATTCACAGCTGAGCAAATCAATCTATCGAACAAGCTCAGTAATATTTTGTCAGTTTTGATCTATCTATCTATCTATCTATCTATCTATCTATCTATCTATCTATCTATCTATCTATCTATCTCATTCTGCTCACATCTCTATCAGGTTGGACACATCTATCTATCTATCTATCTATCTATCTATCTATCTCATTCTGCTCACATCTCTATCAGGTTGGACACATCTATCTATCTATCTATCTATCTATCTATCTATCTATCTATCTATCTACATAAGTTCGCTAAAATGTATGTGATTTGCAATTCTCGCCGTCATGAGCATATCTCCTGAAGAAATTAATGTTATAAGCATTTCCCAAAGATTAATAAGTTTTAAAAACTTCTAAATTGAATTTTGTGATATTTTTAGCACTTAAAGCAAATAGTAGTGCGGGCTACAACATGACTAAACATACAAATCGGAATGCGATGAATCCTTGTTATGAATCACATGAGATTTCTCAGCACTAAAATAATTCTGGAAAAGTACACTTTTAACTGTTTTCTTTTCAATTACAGCTGATATAAGAGATGGGCACTAAAGTGTGGGTTCATGCCTTTCTTCAGGTTCTGAATACCAAATGACTTATAATGTGGATTGTCTATTTTCTGATTTAGTTGCTGAACATTACTTTAGCACAAGGATCCATTTAAGACAAAACCCAACTATAAGCATCAATGCATGCACATACTAAAATGAAATATATGTGAGTTCATTATGCCCTGTGTGTGATCCATATATATATATATATATATATATATATATATATATATATGGTTGGATAGATGTGAGCTTGTGACCTTGGGTTTCACGCTTTATATATGTTAGCTCTATCTCTGATATTGAGCGCTTTCTAATAAGTACCGCGCATATAATATATAAATAATTATACATATATATATATATTTATTTATATTTATATACACATTTTTAACACACACACACACACACACACACACACACACACACACACACACATATATATATATAGTTGGATTGACGCTATTTGGCTGGTTTCACGCTATTTGCATATTTCACCCTATCTGAGTTTGACGATCGTAAATAGCGTGAAAACCAGGGTCACAAACTCACATCAATCCAACTATGTTCGCTCTATCCCTGATAACGAGCGCTTTCCAATAAGTACCGCGTATATATAATAAATAAATTATATATATATATATATATATATATATATATATATATAAATTTCATATATATATATATATATATATATATATATATATATATATATATATATTATTTATGCATGATAACATTTATCTTCACCTACATGGCAACAGACAGTGTTAGTTTAAGAAATGAATGCAGTAGGGAATATCCTTCGATGTTTTATTGGTGATCATTATTGACATTTAGATTTACAAAAATTGTGGCAAAACGCCAGGAAAATGGAGATTAGATTTTTAACGGGGTTTGCTTGTATTCATTCGAAGATTTCTAGTCAGCAGTGTTTCAATCTGATTTATTCTTTACTATATACATCAAGCGAATGGCTTTGAACGCTATTTCTTAATTACTGGTTTTAGGGAATGGCATCTCTGAGGAAGCAGGAAATTCGGATCACTGAGCCAAGTTCAAATCCCGGCTTGTCTTCTACGATTACATTCTCGCCAATCCGTTGAGCGAAATCTATGTATCCTTGCTTTCTCCCTCAAGCTAAAGGTTAAAAAGTAAAGTAAACCGGATTTTATAGATATTAATAGCACTCAGTCTAATTGAATTACGTCTCTCATTTCAAAACAATGGTGAATTTAATGGGAACAACTTCATATTTTTGCAGTTACTAAAGAAATAGCGTTAGGGAAGAACCATGTTCGTATCGTCTTGTATTGACTGATTATTTATAAACTCTGTAGACAATATAAAAATATCTTTTATTGGAGTTCCTTAACGACATTAATATATACAAATAATGTGGCAAATCGCCATGAAAATGGAGATACTTTTTTTTATAGTGTTTTGAATTCTTTCAAAGATATCCAATCACTTGAAGAAGGCCGGAGCCTACAACGGCTGAAACATTTTGAATATGGCAATGAAGATGAGGATAACAGTCCCAATATAAATAATGCAAGTAATCATCTCAGAGATATAGACAAATTAAATACGGCTTATCCCTCCATACTCTCGCATAATTACGAGATAGCATTCTATAACATCAAATGCGTCTACTTGCATTAGATTACTTAATCTGTTTTCCCCATCGTCATTGACATATTCACAAAATTACGCTGCGTCCTGCTTAAGGTGATTGGAATGACACATAGCCCAGTAGATAAAAACGTTGGATAGATCCAGTGATTAGGCCCAAAGAGTTGTGAGTTCAATACCAGGCCACAGATGTGGTGAAGCCACAACTTAATTGGAAATAACTGAAACATCCGGAAGAGGCATGGTACGTGAAACTAGAACGATCTGCCCTGGTGAACAATTCTCGTTTCGAATTTCCATTTGCCTGAAGAAGCCTGAAGCGTACAACGACCGGAATGTTGGGAATATGGCAATGACGATGAGAATAAGAGATTAAATTATGTAAATAATGCAAGGAATCATAATACCTCATTTCAGAGATATAGTTAAATATCAAAGATTTATTCTTTAATATATACAGCAAGCGAATGGCTTTGAACGCTATTTCTTAATTACTGGTTTTAGGGTATGGCATCCATGGTGAAGCAGGAAATTCGGATCACTGAGACTAGTTCATATCCCGGCTTGTCTTCTACATTTACATTCTCGCCAATTTGCCGAGTGAAATGTATAAAGCCAAACTTTCTCTCTCAAGCGAAAGGTTAATAGTAAGATAAACTAGACTTTATAAATAATAAAGCAGTCAGTTTAAGTGAATAAAGACTATCATTTCAAAACAGTGGTGATTACAATCGGGAAACAACTTGATTGTCTTTTACAGTTAATAAGTTGAGATAAGGGAAAGCAGGTTCGCATTCGTGTTGTATAGACAAGGTATTCATAAACTCTGAAGACAATATAAAAACCAAAAATTATTTTCTTCATTCAAGCACGGGTACATATACAGTTGTCGCGCACGCGCGCACACACACACACATCTATTATATATATATATATATATATATATATATATATATATATATATATATATGTTAAATATATATATATATATAATATATATATGTTAAATATATATATATATTAAATATATATATATAATATATATATGTTAAATATATATATATATAATATATATATATATATTTAATGATATATATATATATATATTGAATATATATATAATATATACATGTTAAATATATATATATAATATATATATTTAGAAAAAGTTGCAAATTAAAAAAATAATAAATTTTTTTTATGAAAGTATTTATTTATTTATATATATATTTGATATTTCAGATTGACATCAATCTTTCTTCAGAAATTAACCGTTTGTTTACAAGCAGCGCCCGTCGCAAGATGCGGACGTCACGTGATATGGAACGACACTGTGTTCGAATATTCCTAACGTAAATCTAACTGTAATAATATTTTAGATGTTGTTTAAAAAAAAAAAACTATATCTAAAAAAAATGTTTGACTATTGAAATATTTATAAAGATTTAAAATACCCAAGTCTTTATTTAACCCTAGTTTATATGTATTTAATTTTAAAATCCAGTATTTTTCTTTTTTTCTGCCTGTGTATGTAGAACCGAAATCAGAATCTAACAATAAACATTTACAGTTTTCTAATGAGTGTCCTGATTGATTAAAGTGTTCAGCTATGGGGGAATAAGGATTGTTTTGACATATGGTTTGTTCATGATTGTTGAAGCGAAATCTAAAATTATTTCCAGATTCACCAATATATCCACTATTAGGACTTATGGTGCAGAATAAATAGTAGATTATATTATGGCTATCATAGGTGAGTTGAGGTGTGTTTATCTTAATATTGGTGTTCGGTACAGAAAATACATTATCTATTATTAAGTGTTTGCAAACTAAGCAACGAGGTTTGTTACATTTGTATTTTCCTGATTGGTTTGTATTGCTCAGATATTTGGTAGAGGTGAGGATAGCTGATAGGTGAGGTGATTGTTTCTTTGCATTTATGGGTGGTTTGTCAAAAATGTCTTTGATCTTTTTGTCTAACTGGAGGTTCTTATAATCCTTTTTTTTAAATTGTGAATAAGTATGTGGGAATATTGATTGTCGTTAAAAACCATGGGAATCCGATTGTTGTTTTTACCATTTATGTGGATAATTTTATTTAGTGCTTCTTTTATTATATTTATTGGGTATTTACAATTTAGGAATTTTTTATTAAGTTATTAATGTTGTATAGAAAATCTAGATGGCCTGATCATATGCGTTTGATTGTTAGGAATGAGCTGTATACAATAGATTCTTTTTTTAATTTATGGGGATGACAGCTGTTAAAGTCCAGGAATTTATGTTGGTTTGTGGGTTTGTTGTATAGAATGGTAGAAAGTATATATTTGTTTAATTTTATCATAATAGATTTAATTTTATTTTTTTATATTTTTATATTATTTTTTATTTTTTATTTTATCATAATAATTTTATCATAAGGAATATATATATATATATATATATATATATATATATATATATATATGTATATATATATATATATATATATATATACATATACATATATATATATATGTTAAATATATTATATTTATTTATTTCACTATTTCTCTGTATATATATATATATATATATATATATATATATATATATATATATATATATATATATAAACCTATTGAGCCAACCAAATCTACCCAGGTTTCATCTAAGCGGAACGTCAGGGAAAGCTGGCCGGTTTATCTAGGTCTGCTCTATGGTTGTTTACTCGTGTCGGGGTTTTTTTCTTTGGGCTTTAAACCTGTATCTGTGCGTTTTTTTTTTCGATAGACTTTCATGTTTCTAGCTCTTTCTTTTTTAAAAACCGTTTTTTTCCTTCGAGATTGATTTGATTATTGGAAAATAAAAAATTCGAAGGTTTTTCGAAACGAGTATAGTTAACTATATATATATATATATAAAAATTGCGTACTTTCAACATTTCATCATTTCTGGCAGTTATATTATCTCAGGGTGGGATTCCTATTAACAAAATTGATGGAATGAAACTGAAATATACTCTAAATATACTCGACTATATATATATATATATATATATATATATATATATATATATATATATATATATATATATATATACATACATATAAATATATATATATATATATATATATATATACATACATATAAATATATATATATATATATATATTTAATTAAATTGTGTATATTTAGGCAGCAATTTTTCATGAATGCATGTTTCATTAAATAATATTGACAAGTTTTGTCTATTTATTTTAAATAAGTCCCTTTCATATTGTCTTCATTTCTGGCAGTTATATTATCTCAGGTTGGGATTCCTATTAACAAAATTGATGGAATGAAACTGAAATATACTCTAAATATACTCGACTATATATATATATATATATATATATATATATATATATATATATATATATATATATACATACATATAAATATATATATATATATATATATTTAATTAAATTGTGTATATTTAGGCAGCAATTTTTCATGAATGCATGTTTCATTAAATAATATTGACAAGTTTTGTCTATTTATTTTAAATAAGTCCCTTTCATATTGTCTGATAAGCTTAATCACATTATCGTTGAAAGTCGACAGGAAAACACAATATTGATACATGTTTAAATCCAATCTAAGCTTTCGGCTTACACAAGTCATTATCATAGATGACAATTTCAATTCATCAAACAAAACACGGACGAAACAACAATGATAGTCCGCCCTTGCTGCATGGAAATTTCTAAGTAACGACAAACTCGTATATACTAGACGCGGAAGCGAAAATCGCGTCGTATCTCATGACGTCATACATAATTAAGTGCCTATAATTTTTAACAGACGCCATTGGTTTATATCAACGGCTTCCCATACTTAATATTTCTTGTTTCTCAATCTCGCATGGTCATATGTGTCGCATGGACTTCCAGGTATACCTTCAATTAGTCAACTGGAATCTTTTCCAACCACTTCTAGGGCTCCAACTACAACAGGGATTATTGATTTTCCCATGTGCCACATTTTTGAGATTTCTATTTCATCTCCTTCTATGTTGACATCATTTTGAATATCTTTAAACATACATTGCAGTCTGAACGGACTGCCATATCAATAAGGAGGCACATTTTTTTTGTTTGTAGTCACAATGTCTGGGCTGTTGGCCTTGATTGTTCTGTGAGTGTGTATTGTGTAGTCCCATAGAATCGTAACAGGTCCTACCTGCATAACCGGGTCTGTGTTGAGTTCAAACCACTTTCTTTCAGTTTCCTTCCCGTAGAAGTTGCATATTTTCCAGTGCAGATATTGGCCAACTCTGTCTTGTCGGGTTTTATACTCAGTGGGTGCCAATATAGTGCAACCTGATCAATCGTTTCTGGATATTTATGAGATAATATCCATTTTGGGCTAACACAAAATTTTAGTATATATGCTTGTTAGTTTCTAGTCAACAAACATTGGTCCTGTGCAGCAAGGCAATAACCTTCAATTTCAGCATTCAACCCTGCACTTCGTAGCCACAGATGGGTATGGGTTTGGTCTAGGTCAGCATGTTTGGTGCGGCAGAGTATTGACTATGAAGCAGTATTATTATTATTATTATTATTATTATTATTATTGTTACCACTACTATAATCATAATTCCGATTGCCATTGCCCTTTTTTCATTATACTTTGTTTCCATCATCACTATGTTTAATTTAATGCGAACATTTCAATAATTATTACTGACATATTAGTAATAAATAATATCACAGTTATTATCACTATCAGCATAACCACAATAGTCAATAATACACAAGCAGTTAGCCTTGATAATACACACATCATCATCATCATCATCATGCCCACAAACAGAACCCAGTTCAAGCAAATTGGTGATGAAAGACCCAGACCAATAGCAGTGTATGTGCGTGCCCACATATGTATGTGTGTGTGTGTGTGTGAAGATGTTTAAGGTTCTCTGACGATGCAGGCGGTAGATCTGTATACCGAAATAAAATTACAACTGTTTATGTATGCATTCCCGAACGCATAGATGTGTATCAGCGCCTAACCTCGGATTGCTTATATGGATGTGTCTGTGTGAACTAAAATGCATATACCTATAGGTATGTGTGTCTCCGTGTAAGATAATGTCACCCCAAGCAAACACAGAAGAAGATTCCCCCTCCCACCACCAAACATAATCAATCATAAATAGTGTAATTTTTAAAAAATAAACCCGTTTGTCTGATGATCACAAAACGTGAAACACAGGTCACAAACTCATATCGATAAAAGTGAACATATAACACACATACACATACAAATATATATATATATATATATATATATATATATATATATATATATATTTATATATATATAGGAGTGTGTGTGTGTATGGAAAGTGCGTGTTATCTAACAATTTGAACAAGGGCTGTACGCTGTAGAAACCTGTAAAATTTAACAAAGTACCGACGAATTTATTTTTATTCTATCTTATTTGCACCATACATGGTAAAAATAAATTTCACTTAGTACAAAATGTTTGCTTTTAATAAATCACTTGTGTGTTATGATTAAATTTAAAAGAGTCGCGTTTTGTCGCTGGAAAACAGCGAATTTCCAAACGATCATTGTCTGTCAAGTAAAAAGAATGAGGTACTGACAACTGTGACATGTTATTTTAACTAAGTCAATACGTTTTTACTTCGTTTTCTCACTTCAAGTATACGTATTCACATTAATAAATGTATCCACTTTATCTACATCAGAGATATGACTATTTCCACGAACATAAGTGATAAACCTAAATACACTTAAAAACATATTGTCAGAAAATCAAATTAAACGTTTATTTATATACCAAAAAATCGTTTTAAAAATTAAATAAATTACAATTTTCCATTTTATCAGATTTATAAGAATTTTATTTCTGATAATAATTGTGATGATGACAAATAACGAAGGCTGTAATAAATCAAGCACTCATTTTTACATGTGCAGAATTTTTAATCTAAAGATGAAAAGGAAATTGAAAATTTTATTCATATCACCTAGAATAGGAAAAGTCGGCCATATCTTCATAGCTATATAACGAAAGCGAAAGCAAAGTAAGGAAAAGAGCGACGCTTGTTATACATTAAGAACATAGGGGAAAAATAAAATTAAATGGAAGAAAGAAAAAGAAAGGGTACAAATAAATAAAGAAAGAAAAAGAAAGAAATGAAAGTGTAGAAAGAAAGGGTAGAAATAAATAAATAAGAATGAAAGTGTAGGAAGAAAGGACAGAAAGACAGAAAGAAAGAAAGAAAGAAAGAAAGAAAGAAAGGTTAGAATTAAAGAAAGACAGAGTAGAAAGAAAGGAGGAAAGAAAAAATGAAAAAAGAAGAAAGAAAAAGTAGATAAAAAGAAAGTGTAGACAGAAAGAGTAAAAATAATCTTTCGGCCGTTGTATGCTCCGACCTACTTCAGATAAGTGGAATTTCGAACTGAACCCTTTATTTCATTCACCGGGGTAGATTGTTCTAGTTCCACATGCACTGCCTCCTCCGGGTGCCTCAGTAAATTTCAACACTTCAGGTTGTTGTTCATCTCAGCAATAGCCAGGTATTGAAATCACAACTCATTGGGTCAAGTCACTGGATCCAACCAACGATTTCTTCCCTTGAGGCATGTGTCCTCCAATCAACTGAAGAAGACCGGAGCTTACAACGGCTGAAACATCGTGAATATATCAACAATGATTAGAAAAAAAAAAGTATGAACAATGGAAATAGCGTAAAGAATTACAATGCTTCATCTCAGAAATATAAACAGATATTTTCTAGTATCTGTCTATATTTCTGAGATGAGATATTATGTACCTTAATGTCCCCATCTTTGTCTCCATATTTATTACTGTCGGATCAGGCTGAAATCATAGACAAAAGACATCATTGGAAAATTCGTAAACTTAAGGGACCAGCACATATGCTATGCCACAAAAACCTCTTGAGCCGACCAAGAATAGAAATGAATACAATATGGGAACCAGTAATAAGGATACCAGAGAAAAGCAATAATAACAAAAAAAAAAAAAAATAATGCAAAAAACATTCAATGATAACAGCTAAAAATTGCAGTATGAGCACTGGTAAAAAATGATTGCTGAAGACATTAGGTTTATAATACCCAGAAATTCATACAGATATGTTAGTTAGATCCAGTGACAGGACCGAAAGAGTGTGAGTTCAATACCCGGTAAAGGCGGTGGAAAACTTGTCGAGGGGAATTAACAGGGGATAACTGATAACTGACTTCCATTAAATTTGGCACGTGGAAATAGATCAGTCTACACCGGTGAGCGAAATAAAGGGTTCAGTTTGAGATTCCAACCACCTGAAGAAGGCCGGAGCGTAGAACGTCCGAAAGGTTGTAATAAATATGACTGCAAAGATGAGGACAATAGTCCGAATAATGTAAATAATGTAGATATTTTCTAGTCTTTATTTGCTGTATGCGAAAAATGCCTTATTAATCGTATATTCCATATTCATTTATCAGTTGTCTGTTGAGTAGTCTCTCGTTTGCTTTACAAAAAGGACGTTTGAAAGAAAGGAATATGACTCAACATTGTTAATACGCGCAAGTACTTACTCGAATATTTTTGCTTAAAAGCAGGGCAACGTAATCCTTTTTACAGGTCATGATTTTTATTGGAGGTTGCGAATCTTCCTTTCGCTGAGAGACCGCTGAACTGAGAGGATTCCTTCGTATATTCCACAGACAAAGATTTATATTTGAATTTTACACCGGAAATATCCGTGGCTAGTGATAGTGTAGTCTGCGTCGCAAGTAATTTATCAACGAAATCATTCAGCATGTCAATACGTTTTAGGCTTTGAATCAAACTTACTCAGCTGTAGAGGATTGGGTCACGGTTGCTTTCGGTATTTTTTTTCTTTTTTTTTCAGCAGAGCTCCTGTAAGTCCCGCTTCTAAATCCGTGTATCTAGTGCGTGATGCGGAAATCTCCAAGCAAGTGAAAGTTAGATTGCAAGAAACGTGATATCGGCATGGATTTGCCTTTTATAAATCTGACTTATTTTATTTGTTATTTCCCATATATTTATTTATTTTTCAACTGTTTCTAGGCGAACTGAATGTGTATATCCGCTCCACAATGTCATTTCGTCGCAAAGATTCTAACATTAACACTCAGCGGAAATACTTAGGCTACACGCCGAAGCTGTGCGTGCATGTAAGTGCAGGAGTGAAATGAGAGAGTTGTAGCGCGAGAAAGACAAGAAGATAGGTGAAACAGAAAAGGAAAGGAAAAGTAATAGAAAGAAAAGGAAAGTGGAAAACGAAACGAAGAAAGAATGATTTAAAAAAAGAAAAGAAACGAGTTAGAAAATGGCGGAACAGAATACGATGACAACAGAATTTGGTATGTGAAGAAGATTCGAAAACTGGCTTTACACACGAATATTTGTCGAAGAAAAATAGATATTTTTCTTTTTCAACTTTTGGTTTTGGTTCCTTTGTGGAAAAGCAGAATAATTTAAGAGCAAGAGATTCACTAGAGCTGACATTTCATTAGTTCTTGAGATTATGAACGTACATATTGCTGATTGCGTTCTTAACAGAGAAAAATATAAATCATTTGGTAATATAACAAATTCTTTCAACACAACAAATATATACATATCAATCGAAGCAAGAATTTAAGAGCCTCATTTCTGCTCTTCAAGAGTTCCTTTCGAATGATCCCTATTTTCTTTTAGGTTTTTTCTTTATCAATAACCAGTAGAATTCTGCAACAGAGATGCGATGGATTTCTGCAAAATTTATGAAAAATCATAGGGTTCCTTCTTAGTAGATGTAGCCATGGATTTGATACCATTGCTGTAAAATTTTCGTTCTAAGAGAAATAATTCGAATAACTTAGAATGTCAGATTTTAAGACAAGAACTCTCTCGTCATTTGAAATGCTTTAGTAAGAGAATAACCTTCACAATTCTTTACCTTACAAAGCCAAACTTTGAAATCTCTTAGATGATATAGAATAAATAAACTATCCATTTCAGAAGTAATCTGGAGAGGAAGTTATTAGATAGTATATCGAATATTCAGCCATTTATGTGCCATGCGCGATACACGCTTAGACGATAATGTAACTTTCGATACATGACTTACGAGGCAGAATTTTTTTCCTGTATTAGTTTGCCATTTATTTATGCGGTAGACCAGTTCCCATACAAGGGTATAAAACGCAGTCTGTCCTGCTATTTACCCATAGCTGGGGAAGAAGAAGAGGATTCATACCTTTCCCAATGAGATTAGCACGTAAGTGAATGAAATGTTTTCGACTGTAATTCCAACTCTGCTCTCCGATTCCTTAATCCGATCCGCTATCCACCGGGACTTCTAGGAATATCAAATGTTACTGAAACGCTAACCATAGTCCAAATTGGTCTTTTTCAAAATAAGTTTATTTCTATCTGTCTCTATTTCTGAGATGAGGTATTGTAACTATTTACACTATTTACATTGTTTGGACTCTTGTCCTCATCTTTATTGTTATATTTCTCTTTAGTACCTCAAGTTTTTATTAATTTCTGCTGTAGCCAGGTACTGAACTGACAACTCTTTGGGTCAAGTCACTGAATTATTTCAACCATTGGACCATGTGTCTCACAGCTGAAGTGAACAAGAACTTAATGGGTTTAGTTACTAAAGATGATAAAAAAGATAAATCCGAACAATGTAAATAGTGTAAAAAGTTCATTTTTTATATTCATGTAAATTAGCAGTGATGACGAATGATGCTCGGGAAATAATTTTGACGAAACAAAAAACAAAATCAAAACAAAGAACAAAAGGAAAAAAAAAAACCTTTTGTTGAGAGCATTAAAATAGCTAAGGGAATTAAACCTGAAATAATACCAAAAGTTGACTCAACTCCTCTAGGTGGAAATAAATGATTTCCTATTATAAGTAATTGACTTTAGAACTATTTTCATGACCCTCAGTCTTGAACTAGTACGACTTTCCATGGCTCATGAGGTTCCGTAGTTTTTATCTACATACCAAGTTTTATAGCGGAAAAACAGACAGCCGGATATTTGATATTATTTGGATAGCTTTACGAATTTGTAAATATAACTGGATGAAGACAGTATACATGATTTCCATCAAAAGAGACAACACGTTACGACTTACGTATTGAGGACGTCGACATCAAGAAATTGTCAAAATTTAACCAACTTTGATTCATAGTAACAGACGAAGGAAAATGCTGCACAGAAATGTGAAAGTGCAGAAGTATAGCGGTTGCGCCTCCGAGAAACTAAGGAGAATAAAGGAAATATAACCGAATTAGGATGTAATACCTAAACTCGTGTATGGCAGTAAATGCTTAACAAATCTTATGTATGACATATAGACAGAAATGCCGTTCTGCAGCCGAATGTTGCCAAAACGAGGATCAAAGGCTGTGAAAAACGATGGTGGTTTTAAGACGGAAAGAAGCTCAAAAGAACCATATTATAACACCCAGAAAGTGACAGTGAAACTTATGGACACATATAAGGAAAA
Organism: Acanthosepion lycidas; assembly: GCA_963932145.1. Lineage (NCBI taxonomy): Eukaryota > Metazoa > Mollusca > Cephalopoda > Sepiida > Sepiidae > Acanthosepion > Acanthosepion lycidas. Next base: position 127,121,628 of record OZ010577.1, on the reverse strand, counting down.
ACGCTTGGAGAATGCGAGAATAGCAAGGGGTATAGAAGTTAAAAAACAGAAACGAGGTTTACTTACTAAATCTGAGTAAATGGATACCACAAAAATGAACCGAAAAAAAACCCCAACATAAACGGTTAATATCTGTCTATATTTCTGAGATGAGGTATTATGTACACTATTTACATTATTCGGACTATTGTCCCCATCTATGTCGCCATATTTCTTACAGCGGTTCGGCCGTTGTACGCTCCGGCTTTATAATAAATATGGCGACAAAGATGAGGACAATATTCCAAATAATGTAAATAGTGTACAAATACATCATCTCAGATATATAGCCATATACTGAAAGGCCAAAACGTTGTAATAAATATGGTGATAAAGATGAGAACAATACTCCAAATAATATAAATAGTATACATAATACATCATCTCAGAAATATAGACAGATAATGTTGGATGTTTAAAATCCCCGGTTTCGATCATTTGCACACTAATGAAACGAGAATGAAACACACCTGATTATAAGAAAGAGAGATAAAGAAATAGAGAGAAAGAAAGAGAGAGAAAGAAGGAAAGAGAAAAAAGAGAAAGAGAAAAAAGAGAATAATATGATGAAATGTGTGTTTCTGTCTATATTTCTGAGATGATGTATTATGTACATTATTTACATTATTCGGACTATTGTCCCCATCTATGTCGCCATATTTCTTACAACGTTTCGGCCGTTGTACGCTCCGGCCTTCTTCACGTTATTGGAATGTCGAAGTGAACCCTTTATTACGCTCACTGGGGTAAAATGTTCTAGTTTCACGCGCCAAGTTTAATGGATGTCATTTATCAGTTATCTCCTGTTAAATCTCTTTTCCATCTTCTCCACTGCCTTGACCAGGAACTGAACTCACCCTCTTCGGGTACTGTCATTGGATTTAACTAACGCCCTTATCCACTATGCCATGTGTCCTTGAGGACAAGTGTATGAATTTCTGGGTATGTCTCAGCAACCATTTTTACCAGTTCTCATATTGCTTTTTTTTTCTGTTATCATACATGTTTTTTTACCAGAGCTCATATTGCAATATTTTGTTATTATCGCTTTTCTCTGGCATTCCTTATTACTGGTTCCCATATTGTATTCATTTCTATGCTTGGTCGGCTCAGGGGATTTTTGTGGCCTAGCATATCTGCTGATTCCTTAAGTTTTCGAATTTTTCAATGGTGTTCTTTGTCTATAATGTAAATAGTATGCATTAACTGTTAAGTTATGGTCAGAGGAAGAAAAGTCATGATGTTTTGGAAAAAGGCCATTATCACTTATTTTCAGAAAGGACAGGAGATAAGGATTTTTATCAAAAAATTATATATAAAATTATAATGTTAATTAAAACCCGGCTGTAAAGCAATGGTTTGCATACTTACAGCCTATTATTGGGTCACATTCAATCTGGTCCCTACTCCTCGATTTTATCGCCATGGATGTTCAATAATACCGAATCCGTTGGTTCTCTGATGGCAATCAACATTATCTCAGATTCGTTATTGTTATATTCATTTTAGAATTTTGTAAATTCCCACCTGATGTTCAGTGTTATAATTGAGGGTTTAATAAAAAAATAATAAGCGCTATTCGGAAATGCCTCGCTCAACAAAAGCAACACACTGGACTCACACAAAAGTGGCAAGGTGATATTTGTGGCTTTTGGGGTGCCTCATTATCATTTCGTCTCAATGATCGAACTGTGTTAATGCTGTTTGTATTTACGAGGAAGAATAAATAAAAAAAATTACGTTTCTAATTTTTTTTTAAATAGTGATTTTGGACTAGAAGCTCAGGACTGAAATGAAGAACCACATTTTACTTTCAATTCTTTAGAGACTTTTCAGAGGCATTCAATTTCAATACTGGACACATCACCTTAACACAAGCAATGCCAAAACCAAAATATAGAAAACGTGTTCTAAACCATGAATTTCTGATAAATACAAGGAAAGATATGTCGAAAACTGATATTTATTACCCGGTATATGGAAATTATCCTTTGACGTATGAAAGGAAACAAATTTTATTTAATCTATTCCCCAGAATAATTTTCAGTCATTTGCAGATACGATTTGTTTGATATTTGGGAAAATGTACTTTTTAAGAGAAAAATAAAACTTTGGTTATGAGCATTTGTTGTTGGCGTTATTCGAAGTTGGTTGGTCAAGTACATAAAACAGTCCAAATATGTCGATCTCGTTTTGCATGAAACAGACTGTCGCCTCTAGGAGCTCATTTTGTCGTCCACTTTTATATTTACATATTCTCTGTCCCTGATATTGAGAACATTAACACATAAATATAGCATACCTTAAAACAATATTTTGTCATATACATATGATGGTATGATAATAGACACTCCCGTCGTTTTCGACGTATAAGTGTCTTTCAGTTCAGTTTTCTATCCTGTCGCCTTAACTCTCTCGCTAAAAAACTTGTTGCTCAGGTGGAACAGCAAAGATGGAACACAGAAATGAACTGAAGACTATACACACAAAATATTTGTTTACAGTTGTAAAGGCTTGTGTAGAACCAGCCACATTTATTGAAAGTGCTGATGACAAGGAGTTGCTGCAAATATTTGCCACAAACACAATGAACAACCCCTATCAGCTTTCATTATCACGGAGTTATACCATCTCCGGTACTACTAGTGCAAAGAAGAGTGCAGAGCCTTTTGATGGTAATTTCATGTGATTTAACCTGACTGCTGAATCAGTTTACATGTTTTGGCACGTGGAGATTTAGGGGATGGGTGAAGACCAGTGTTACCCGTCCATTTTTATTATAAGTGCAGCAACCGAGTAAGATAGGTACTACTTCTACACACAGTTTCCTACATGCAAAGAACATACTCTGGATGTCGGAGTAAACAGTTCTGCATCAATGTGCAATATATTGTTACAAAGTATAAATTATTATCAAGTATAAGAGAAATTATTATTATTATAGTTATTGTTGCTGTTGTTTTTTAAAAAAAATTGAAAGATTAATAAAACAAATTGACTAGAGTTAAAAACGAAACAATATAACGTTATAACTGGGAAGGCGTTTTCAATAAAATTGAAATTACACTGCTTTGCAATTAATAAGAAAATGTAAAGAATTAAAATTCATACTAAATTTTGTAAAAAAATCTTTGAATATAAATAATAATAGATTAAACAAAATCGGCAATAATGAGCCGCTAGTCAAAGATAAACAAAATGAATATTACAAAAATGCTTTCCTCTTATTCCGAAAATTAGGACCACTTTCGTAAAAACAACAACAGAGAAATAAATGTTACGTTTGGATATAAATAAATTAAAATTATTCATACAACTATTAGGTTGGTGCAAAAATAATGTGGTTTTTTGACGTTAAAAATACGTCAAAAAACGACATTATTTTTGCACCAACCTAATATATAATTAGTCTAACGAATACAATATATTAAATATTCTTCATATATATAACTCTTTGCAAGAAATGTCACTCTCGAAAAAAAAACACATCAATTGTTTTAAAATAAAAAAAGAAGAAAAATCGTTGTATACCACGGCTAAAGATAGACTACCATGAAGAAAAATATACGGACAAAAACAAACAAAAATCCTTATATGCAATTATGCTGTTTTACTGTTAATATAATGTCAAAACAGCATAATTGCATATAAGGATTTTTGTTTGTTTTTTCCGTATATGTTTCTTCATACTGTCGGATCTATATCCATATATTTGCTTACATAGATTACCATATACAAAACTATAAAATACGTATATTAAATACTGTAAATAATAACATAACTAAATATTATAATACAATAAACAAGAAAATTATAAGAATGATGTATGATCATAATAAAAACAATTGCATTTACCGTGTACACCACTTGGGGGTCACTCTAGGCAGAGGGTTACGGAATAAGAGGCCCAGCTCTTGGAGATATGTGTGGAAGATAACGGTTAACCGGAGACTTGGACAGATTAACATTGTAACAAACGGGAATCATTATCTTGGGAGTTGGTTTCAAAAGGCAGTAATTATTGGGAACAAGTTTCTCTAGTTCAACTTACAACACATCAAAAGAATATCAATGTGCGTGGTTCCACTTGAATCAGTTGTCAATTCATCATTTTGATCATATTTCACTTTCACTTTCATGTTCGAAATGAGTGAAGAAAATCTAAATATGTATATGCCAGGTATTCAAATGATGATTAAATAGCACATCTATTCTGGTGCTCCTGCTATATATTTAAAAATTCTTGACAAAATCCAAAGAAAATTTCCGTAATGTTATTGGTCCTAACCTGGCATCTCGGTTTCAATTATTTTCCCACTACCGTCACTTAGCTTAATTGTCGTTTTCTGTAAATAATTTCATGGTAATTGTTCTGAAGTACTTATATCCCACGTAAACTATGAATTTAATCGCAGTATAGTTTTGCGGCAAGGTCACACTATTTTACATTTGAAATAGCAATATCAAACCTAAGTTCTATACCAACATTTTATTCTATTGCACTTCTCGCTTATAGAACTCTCTTCCGGCTTCTTGCTCCCTACTCAATATTGATCTTCAAAATGTAATATCCATAGCTATCTTCTGTCTTAATTCTTTTTCGTTATTTGCATCTCTCTTTAATAGTGTTTTCTTTTCTCTTATCCGCTTACACTATTGTAAGCGATTGAGGTGGGTTTTGTCGAAGTCTGTGTGAGTTAAATGGAGAATTATATGACTAGAAATATGCCGTTTATTCTTCTTTATTCGTTAACTATTTTAGATTTTTATCTTCATTTCAGTACAAAATGGTGCTTCATTTTCCAAGGCATCACTGATATTTTTTTCCTTTTCTTTTGTCATAAAACCCATTACAACAAAGGGCAACGTCATACAGATTCTAACAGAAATACCAGGACTTTCAAACTGTCGCCTATGGGTGCTAGTGAACTTAGGTAAATGGCAATGGTATCTTAATCTAGCTAATTTCTGACCATTTTTTCTCAGATACCATCTGTTACCACCATTGCTTGGATCAATGAACAGCGTACGTTTACTATTGAAGTTTTCTTAAGCCTAGTGAATCTGTAATTGCTCTTTTTGCTAACTTATTCATACGTTGGAATGATGCTGTTCCAGATAGAAATATATTCTGCTGCGGGTTGAAAATTTCAGTTTCAGCGTTTAAAAAAGCTACATGGAGTGCCTCTAAGCTCTCGAACAGAAAATTTGAGAAATTCTCTACAACATTTTATATTGAATAGATGTCCTGATTTGGAGGGTATTATTAAAATAAAAAAAGTGATCGGCTGATGGTCTTCTACCGCTCCTCTATTCAGTGTGTGCTGGCGGATTAGAGCGACCTCCAAACGATTATAAACGTTTCCCCAAAAAATAATCGACTGCTCACTACTCTCATTGGAGGACATCTTTAATTCTCGCTGTCACAGAGAAGCAGAAAATAAAACGACAGACAGTACGCATTTCGAGTATCCCTTGTTTGAACTGTCATCGTTAGGAGAGTGTTTTAGTTCTCTTAATTGTAGGAGAAAGCCCTTGAGGGACGTTCTTTAGCCTTTGGCCCTGTGTAAAACGATCTCTTTGACACGCTGAAATTTTTTATCTTATTTTAAATGTTAGTACTTTTCTTCATCAGATATTCTTTTCTTGTGTTTGTGTTTTTGTGTAGGGGACTGTTTTCCCATTTCAATGTACAAATCAATGACAATAAACGAATAATTAAATAGAGTGAATATTTTAAAATACATATTAAATATTCCAGCCGTCAGTGTTTTCATAGCAATAAATGTGCCAAATGAATTTATGCTACATGAATTTACGACATATATTAAATGACATCAGTCAGATTTGCGACAAGCACTCACTGTCTTTTTAGAAATACTAAGGCAGCATATGTTCTGGGAATGTGTGTATTATCCTACAATTTATTCCAGTTTTGACATTTCATTAATTCCTTCCTGAACCGAGACAAAAAACCAACTATATTTTAATATCTGAAAAGCGATATTCTACTAAATTCTCCATTGAATATTTGCAAAAGAAAATACTGTACATGTTGGTAACATTTTACAGTTGGAATATTGTATCCAAGTTTCTATAAGCAAAATGAATTTACTGAATATTCCAGGTGATCCTACCTCCGTTTCAGTCGATCTGAACTTTGCCGTAAGATATTTCCGCGCCGGGGGATTTCCAATAACGTTCCTAATTTTCAAAGCAAGTTAGTTTAAATTAATTTTATGCTTTAGGTGATTTTAATTTTCTTTGTTTATTTTGTTTCCTTAACGTCATATCTACTCCTTAGGTGTTATTTATTGCCAAAATTTAATATTTTCTTTTACATAAATGTGTTGCTGGTAAATTTTTCCCAAAAATGTATTGCTGAAAATATTTTTTTCAAAAATATTTCCTAGAATTTTTTACTAAAAAATCTATTTTCATACTCTCATAGTATTTTGGCCCTAGTTTGGTAGTTAACTATATGGCCATAACCGGAACATTAACAGGTGCTACCACCCTGGGTCTGGTGGGAACTGGGAACAACAGCAATAAAATTTCCCGATCAGTAGCCTTGCTGTCGGATTTAGTTAATCGTTATAACCAGTACGATTAGTTTTGTGACAATTTGATTTTGAAATATAACACAATTTGTACAAATGCAGAAAAGTTAGAATTTATCTTCGATTCTATGAAGCTAGAAAAAAGATAAAGAGAATATGATAAAAGTGTCCTTGAATCAAACATGAATAAGTTCTACATATGTTATATTTTCAGTAAAAGCAGTGAACATTTAAATAAACAGATAAATTTATATTATTTATATTGTAGTTTGTAATAATCCTGTAGTGACAGACCATCATTAATTGAAAGATTACGATTTGCAGTTGCCATTCTACAATAGAAAATTGCAACCTTTTATATTTTAACAATGGTTGAAATTATAATTAACTTTAAACGCAATGTAATATTTAGTTATTGACGTAAGTATAAAACTCATTGCTGTTTAATCCCATTATAAACACGAACAAATATAGACCATAATGCTTTCCTTTAAACTCAAGTATAGATTATAAAGATGCTTCTCTGGAGATGAAGTATAAACCGGACCAGAGACTCAAGTATATAAGCAGCCTAGTTTTCCCTATAGATTCAAGTATAAATACGACTTATGCTTACCTGTAGAATCGGGTATAGACACAAATAATGCTTACTTCTACTATAGTAATAAACATGAATAATTATTATCTATAGGCTAATGTATAAACGCTAAAAAGACTTGTAGACCCGTTTAATAAACACGGTCAGTATTTATCTATATACACAAACAATACGCACAGCCAAAGTTTTATAAAAAATCAGTATAAATCCAAAGAATATTTACCTATAAACGTATGGGCCATTTTGGTCAATATTTTCCTAAGGATGATTCTGAACATGATTTATCTAAAGACACAAGTATAAACCTAACGAACCTTCGCCTACATTCTCAATTTGTAACAGGACCAAGATTTAACTATAAAATTAAGAATAAATATCATTTATATTTTATTTATAGACTATAGTAATAAACAAAATTTGAAATTAAACAATGAAACAAGGTTTAATATCTAGGAAAATCCACCAATCAATTCATTCCTGTTAATGTATATATGAATGCGAATCATCGATATTGCTTCTCTTATTTTCATATTCAACGAAATATTTATCTAAACACTGTTAATCAATGAGATATTCGCAGGGCTAAATTTCACATGCCTTCGATTGGGATACAATATTTACTGAATTCCGCATGATGTTTAATTGTCATATGAGTTGTAACACACACACACACACACACACACATATATATATATATAATTATTTATTGAAAGATATGATTCCAACACGCTACATAAGAGTTCTCCTGTTTCAAAACAAGAGGCGAAAACTTCAATATAATTATTTGAATTAAATTGAATTAAAGTAAGATCTGTTCCATCTTGAATCGAAATTTTGGGGTGAAATTTATTTGTACGATCTGTACAAAATGTGGCACAAGGCCGAAAAGGGGTTGGAGAAGGACGGTCTTCTTCTGTCTTAATTCTAAACTTAGCTAGTCACAGACACGGACCCAAACATACCGACAATATTCCTATTACCAAAACAACACATTCACTCCTACATTTCTTACTGCGTCCACCATAATACCTCAAATTCTCTATGAAATCCTAACTAGTCCCCATATGTACATTTCAAAGTCTGTGGGGGGAGGGGATAAAACAACAATTTAAAAAATACCCCAATGATTATTTACAATATGATTTAACAGTATTTACAGAAAAAAAAATGGTTAGTAATACCCCCCAATCCCTAAATGTGGCAGAAACATCAGTGAACTGGACGAAATAATTGCGGGATTATAATATTATAAAAACAAACACGCCCACAAGCACGCCCACAAACACGCCCACAAACACGCACTCATTTGGACACAATGACAAATACGAAAGCACACAAACGAAAACGAAAGTAATCCCGCAACAACCAGAGAACTGACATCACTGACCTCCTAACGAAGGAGGGGATGGGGAATTAAACAAAAGAAAAATAGAGACAGAAATAAAAGGGGCCAATTAGTATGCATACCCTAGCTAAGTTAACCAGAAAACGGGAAACAAAAGATTCAAAATAAAAAAAAACCTAAACTAGCCTAATATCGGGACGGGTTTCCTCTGTTCAACCCTGTTAGGACTAATTACTGCACCTAACCGACATCCAAGTGACACTCCATGTCAGCCCCTTTCACTCTACACATTCGCGCAAGATTTACCCACCTTTTGCCGAATTCTGATAAATCAGTCGCCGCCTTTCCGTCCTAATCTTGACTTTAAGATGCCTAAAGTACAAGATCATTTGGGAAGAGGTGAACTTCTCGCTTCCATAGAATCCCTTCTGACATGTCGACCAAATCACGACTCTCATAACTCCTAGCAAGCAGTGGAACACATAAAGATCAGCCTTCGTCAACGGCGGTGCGACATTGCTACAAACAGAAGAGGCCTCAAGGACAAAGAACTTTCCGTGCAACATTCGAACCATGAGGCCTTCAACAAACTTACGCAACGGAGCTACCAATGAAAGAAGACGTGACCTAGGGTCTCGACTTCCCCACTACAACGTCGGCAGTTTGGATATTTCTCCAAGCTCGCTGCGCAAAGCTTTTTGGCGAGCCTCCTGCTTCGTAGGACCGAGATCGTCAATCAGATCATCATGAACGGCCCCCCTAACTAATACTTGATATAATGCCCTACGAGACAACGCCTGGACGTTGGAGAGGCCATCCGACGCCCGTAAGAGGCGTTTCAGAGCAAGACGACATTCACGATAGAAGGAGCACTCGTCTCTGGGTATACGGCGGGCCTCCTTCTCGCACGAGTGCACACTTCTCAAAGATGGGAAATTTCGACGGGCGTCTTTCTTGCAGAAGGTTCCCTCCATATCCGGTCCGCGACACAAACGCTCTAGGAACCCGATGCGAAGCATATAGAGACGGATCTCGATGCTAGGCACACCTGGACCGCCTTCAGATGGATGAAGGCAACAGATCTCCCGAGAGACTCTGGCAGCCTTGCCTCGCCACAAGAAGGAGAACAAGAACTTCACTAATGCCAACAAAGTGTTAGACGGAAGTGGAAGTACAGTGAGTCGGTAAGGGAGAATCGGGTTGATATGGAAAACGCATACCTCCGCCCTCCCCTTTAAGGAAAGATTCCTCCGAGACAACAAATTAATTGCGATCTCGGCCTTCCCTTGTACCTCCGACCAATTCATTCCCAACAGTATATCTGGACCGAACAAGACGCCGAGTATCTTGACCGGTCCATCCGTCCAGTGGAAAGATCCGGGAAGAGAAACTCCCTTCCACGCACCCAACCGCAAGCCAACAGACTTATCGCGGTTGATCTTGGCCCCTGTCACCATCTCATAGCCACTGATTTCTTTGCTGATTTCGTTAATCTCGGCTCTGCTCGACACAAGGACCGAAACGTCGTCAGCATAGGCAGAATACCTGACCGAGATGGTAGGACCAGGTATGGAAATTCCGCGCAGGACCGGATTCGCCTTTAACTTGCGAAGAAAACGTTCCAACGCAAGAACGTAAAGCATAGGCGAAAGCGGACAACCCTGACGAATAAATCGAGACAATACGAAAGGTCCCGATCTTACCCCGTTCACTTCCGCAAGCGCACTGGGAGTCGCATACAGAAGACGGATCCATGAGCGAAAGTACGGCCCGAAACCGGAAGTCGAAAGAACAGCCTCCAGAAATCGATGGTCAACCCTATCAAATGCCTTGGACTGTTCCAATTGATTTTCTCGATGATCAAGCGGACCATATGAAGGTTGTCATGAATAGTCCTGCCCTTCACAGCACAAGTCTGTTCGGAGCCAATCAGACGACATAGGACAAGCTGCAAACGGTTAGCTAAGATCTTTGCCAAAATCTTTAAGTCTGTATTTAACATAGTTAAAGGGCGAAAATTACCTATCCCATCCCCACCGTTTTTGTCCTTACGCAGCAACTTTATCACACCCCTGGTGAAGCGTTGAGGTATAGACCCCTGCTTCATCCAGTTGTTGAAAATCAGTTCCAGCAAAGGAAAAAAAAACGGGCGATTGCCTCAAGTAGACTTCGTAGGGAAGACCATCTAATTTCAGCGCTTCCCAGATTTCCGACTCTGTGATAGGACCCTCGAACCTAGCCGCTTCAGCTGCCTCAAGGCAGGGAAAGTCGGCTAAATAGGCGTCAGACTGAGCAGGGCTCAGACTGGGCTCCCTGGTAAAAAGATCTCGAAAATAATCCCGAAAAAACTCACATATGCCCGAGTTTGTAGTGACTCACGCGATATGCCGCCGTGATGCATTCCTACTCTCCTCTGCACGCAATTCTGCGGCCATGTTCGTCGGCTCAGAGGACATTCTTTTTAACCTAGTCCTAAATACCAGAGCTTGATCCTTCTTGATAAGCAAGGAGGCCAACTCTCCCTTGGCTAAGGCTACTTGCCTACTATCACGGAATTTAACTGCCCGATCTACTCTTTGCTCTAAAGCCATTTGCACCGCTAATCTATCTAGATTGAGTCGACGGCTAAAATCAGCAGCAAACGTTGGAATTTTAGATTTTAATTTGTCCCACCAGGCATTTCGCACGACAGCCCAAGTCAGTTCCCTTTGTAACATTAGTAGCAGCTGGTCCCGAAATTCATGCTCGCCAAATAACGAGCAGTTGAATTTCCAGTAACCAGCCACCCTAACCTTAGGCTTATCTAAGTTTACACGGACCCGGACAAGCCTATGATCTGAATAAACAATATAATGTAAACTTGGACACCCTAAGAGCCCTACATCGACTCTCCTAAATAAAACTCGGTCGAGGTAGCTAGCACGCACACCTACAGCCGAGCTGCCACTATTAGTCCAAGTCCAAACTACCCGCTGAGGGTGCTCATTCCGGTATTTGTCGACGAGTTCGAACCCGTCGACAAAGTCGCGAAATGGTTTCACGCCCCAGATGTTAGTACCCGAATATGAATTTGACCCTATACGATCTATGTCGGGGTCAAGTATAGCATTCCAATCCCTCGCTAAAACTACCCGACGTGATGTCGTCATAAACGTCCCGATCTGCCGAAACAAAGCAGGCCGCTCAGTCTGGATATTGGGCCCATAAACCCCAATGACACGCAAAGCCTTATCCCTTATGTTAACTCCAGCACGCAAAGTCTGCCGGCCGGATCTGCGAAGACAAGAACACACGCAGCCTTCAAAGACTTGCTCACCAGCCAAGAGAAACCCCTCGAGCGTCCATCAAAACACGCTGAATAAAGAGTAAACCCCTTAGACAGAATGCCTTCATAATCGCGAGAAGAAAAAAGGTCTCTTGCACACATCATATATTCACCCCTAAGCGCTGAAGGTCACGAGCGAGCCTCACCCTTCGAGACTCGGACCTCAGGCCTCGGGCATTCAGACTAGCCAACCAGAGAGACATTGTCAAATGGATTAGGGTTGTCCTTCAGGATAGAACATGGCTGGGGTGAGGACACCGACAGCTCGTCCCATAGATCCGGACGCCATCTCATTTTCGACGGTATCATCTTGAGACAAGCCACCGATGTCCGAAGGATAAGTTAATTTAAGTGCCCTTTAAAGGGATGGGTGAACAAAAATGGGACCCTCCCTTTGAACTCATTGTTTGATTTATCCATTTCTGGGTGAAGTAGATAGGCAGCTGGGGGCACCATTTTTAGAGCCTCCTCTATCATGCCCCAAATCTCCCGCATACCCGGGCCAGTTCTTATAACGGTCAGTATTCTTTTGGCGGAAGGGAAATTTTCGGGCACTTCGACATCCAATCTGTTGATCTGTTTAAAGTTCCATAAAACTTTTAGGGCTTTCGGGTCCCTAGTCTGCCAGAAAACCCTCTCCGCCTGTACCCGGGATACGCGGCAGACGTCTTCCCCTGGGAGATATGGCGGCCTAATATTTGTTTCTTCTTGTCAATAGCTGCACTGAAAATCTAGAACGTATAATAAAAACACAATAATAAAATCCTGAACAAACCCCAATGCCTGAATAGTATTACTAAAAACCCTACACTTAAATTAGACAAAAACAGTGAAAAAGTATGTGATTGTAGAAACCCAGAAGACTGACCATTGGAAAATAAATGCTGCGTCAAATCTGTGGTATACCAATCTACTCTTCCATTGAGAGTCCTAATACGAATATGATATACATTGGGTCTACGAAGAATGAATTTAAAGCCAAATGGAGGCAGCATAAGTGCTCTTTCAACAATATAAATAAAATAAATCAGACATCACTATCTAAATATTTTTAGCATCTGAAAGAAATGAATAAAACACCAAAGTAAAATGGAAAATTATAAACAAAACTAAAACTTGTAAAACTTGAGATGACTCACGCCCTTTATGACAGCATAAAAAACTACACATTATTAAGTTTCTAAATAACAAAAATCTATTAAACAATGGACATGAGTTAACGGTTTTTTGCCGACATCATCAAATTTTTGCATTGAATAATTAGCATAAAAACAAACAATAAAATATTTTTCTTGAATCCATAGTCCTAATAAGTAGTTTAAATACCCTAAAATAAAAGATAACCCTTTATGAAGTCGTCAAAAAACAAATGTTAAGGCGGTTTTATATATACACAAAACCCTTTCAGAAAAAAATAAAATAAAAAAATAAATAAATCTCCGTAAACTCCATAAAATAAAAAAAATAAATAAATCTCACGTAAACCCTACTAGACGAAATCATCTGTTTTAAATTTAGACACTCCAACCTTACCCTGACTTGACATCTACGAATTTAACTCTATACTGATACAAATTATTAACCCCCTACACCCCTTTCTATTTAAACAATCGCTCTAGCCGTTACCATAAAAATTTTGATTTCAATAATGAATATGCTATTAAAACACGTAAATTTCATAAATAAGTTATTCAAAAAAAAATTTCACTTGAAGAAGGAACAGAGCTTACTTTAATTCAATTTAATTCAAATAGTTATATTGAAGTTTTCTTATGTAGCGTGTTGGAATCATATTTTTAAATAAATAATTATATTTATGCTCTACTTTTGTATCGAGCACTATTTTTTTAAAATAATAACAAAAATACTAAAGAACTTTGGATTATTTACCTAACCAGTTCTTTCCTATTTTCTATATATTTTTCACACACAAACACATACACAGACACACACACACACACACACACATATATATATATATATATATATATATATATATATATATATATATATATCTTCTGAATATATATATATATATATATATATATATATATATCTTCTGAATATATATATATATATATATATATATCTTCTGAATATATATATATATATATATATATATATATCTTCTGAATATATATATATATATATATATCTTCTGAATACACACACACACACACATATATATATATATATATATATATATATATATATATATATATATAGATAGATAGATAGATAGATCTTCTGAATATATGTATGTATATATATATAGCTTCTGAATATGTATATATATATATATATATATAGCTTCTGAATATATATATATATATATATATATATATATATATATATATATATATATATATATATATATATATATATATTCAGAAGATACTGAAGTCTTACGACATGTTAAATTTTTGAATGCAATCATTAGGAAATCCTGATATTGAACACTTTTACTCCATAAATATAGCATATCTTAACGTCGATGATGGGCGCTCTCTTCGTTGATGGGCGCGGACATTTGACCTGCGCCTACGGAAGCGAAATCTTCTCCACAAATGCCATTACGTAGGAGATTCTGTTCTGATGTGTTGTACAAACTATGAACACAATTGACAATTAAATCTTCGACTTGTTCTACTGATATATATATATATATATATATATATATATATATATATATATATATATATATATATATAAATAAACATGATACATTAATACCTATGATTAATTTGTTCATATTTAGATAACCCCTGCTTCTGATATGAAACAGTTTTCTCCAACGAATATTGCAATCCTAAAAACTACATTTTAAGAAAAAGATGAAACAAATTGTCGACACACGGCGTTGAAAACTTTTTCCACTCTTGCACACATAGACAGACACACTCACTCATATATAGTGATTTTCCAAGTGTAGAATGTGGCACAAGGCCAAAAGTACGCGGCACCCACTAACGTCACTGTTAAGGTTGCCAACGCCATCGATATCTTCTCTGAAGTAGTCGTCCAATCCAAGAGCTTGTTCAGCATTGATAGCGTTTCTCACGAGTCACCCAACCCACGAATCCTGTTCCTTGTGTATCCTTGAGAAAATTTCCTCCGCCTCCTCGGTAGTTATGTTCGGACTGGCGTATGCTAAGTCGTGTTCTTTAGCTGCCTGATCTAATTTGTTGAGTGTCGGTGTGTATTCTAGTCGTTTTACGTCTGTACCTGGGCCTAGGAAAGTGTATCCTGGGACGGTGAACTCGACAAGTTTACGTTTTTTCCCTCTCTGTTCTCCCGTAGACGGTGGAGCCATCTTCTTACGGTTCCGCTTTTATATTTATAATTATTTTCTCTTAATTCGATTGTCTCACCTGAATAAAATCTTTTCTTTATCAAAGGCAGGTAATAATAAACTAGTATAGTCTATAGTTCTTATCTGTCACGGGTACGGTGTAGGGAAAGGTTACCCTATGCTATCAAAAAATAAAATCAGATGTTACTAGGTAAGGGTAACGTTTCCCTACACCGTGCTCGTGACAGAAATGAAAGCACCCAGATGTGATCGAACTTACTACACAGTCGTAATTGTTCTAACAAACGAGCTTGGTAACCATTACAACACCTCGAAGTGTCTCACACACACACACACACACACACACACACACACACACACATACACACGCATGCACGGGCACACACACGCAGGGGCACACACACAGATATATATATATGTGTGTGTGTGTATATATATATATATATATATATATATATATATATATATATATATATATATATATATATATAAACAACCAGTTTTTGTGTTTGAGTAATTTTTTAAATTATTACAGGACTATAAATTTTAGTTTCTGCTGTTAGTTACTCGAATATAATATCAATGAGATGATTGTATACTGGAGGATTAGGGCTTGTTCCAGCATCGTAAAAGGAATCATTTCCCCAGGAAAACGCTCAGTCTGTTTCGTCAGCTTAAATCCAGATTTACCCTTCTTTTCCGACAGCAATTTCTCGGTTTCAAACGCCTAATTTATAGAGTAATTTCACACAAACCTGTTTGCTTATTTGGGAGTGTTTTCCTCCGTCATTTGGAGTCCAGTTGTTAACACCGACTGAAGTTATCAACACCTCGAGGCGTTGCCCCCAGGATACGCCTGAATATTTATTCTATTTGTTCAGATTTATAAGATCTTCTTTTCGCAACTCAGAAAGAAGGGAATTTCGCTGCATGGCATGCAAATCAAAAATTATTTTTAATTATGTTTCTTTTTTTTATCCTTTCTTTTTTTTAATTCTTTATTATATCTTTCATTTCCTATTTTCCTTTCATATTTTACCATTGCTTCCTCTTTTTTGTTTCCTCTTGTTCACTCTACGTTTTAGTCTTCGTTTCTATACTTCAATTTCTCTTTTATTTCACTTTCTTTTTTCTCTTCTTGTCTCTTCTTTCTTTGTTTTACATCTTTCTTTTCTTTTTTTCATTCCTTTTCCCCATATTTACATCGTCTTCCAATTTTTGATTTGTTATTTGATTTACTGCTTTTATTCAAATTGTTTTGTTTCTTCAGTTTCATTTTTCATAAGTTATACGGGTCTTTCCTAAGATCTGTTCCATCTTCAAGCGAAATTTTTTTGGGAATAACTTATTTTTGAAATTTACGTATTTTCAATAATGAATCTGCTATTAAAACACGTACATTTTATAAATAAGTTATTGTAAGAAAAAATTCGATTGAAGATGGAACAGAGCTTACTTTAATTCAATTTAATTCAAATAATTATATTGAAGTTTTCGGCTCTTGTTTTGAAACATGAGAACTCTTATGTAGCGTGTTGGAATCATATTTTTAAATAAATAATTATATTTATGCTCTACTTTTGTATCGAGCACTATTTTAAAAAAAATAATGACAAAAATACTAAAGAACTTTGGGTTTTTTACCTAACCAGTTCTTTCCTATTTTCTTTATATTTTCACACACACACACACACATATACATACATATATATATATATATATATATATATATATATATATGCTTTTTCTTATGTTTTTATTCTTGTTATCCTTTTTCATATTTTCTTCATCATCCATATTTTCCTTATTTTTGTCCATCGATTTTATATTTTACTTTTTTATTTTTATTATTTACAGTACCTTGATTTTTTTTATGTTGCTGTCTCCTTATAATGTAGTTCTTTGACTTTCCATTATATCTTTCTTCTTTCAATTTTTTCCTTTTATTTGTATTCACGTCAATTAATATTTAAATAAACCAAAATAAATTATATTTTTTTCACAAAAGCCTTTCTTTCGGGGCTAGCAAAATGGTTTTAACATTTTCCCTCTGCTTTTATACTATTATTGTACTATTGCTACTGCTTTTATACTATTATTATATTATGATTAAGAATAAATATAATTGGTTATTCCTAAAATTATATCAAAACGTACTTATTCGAATGTAAACACAATGGAGAAATAATCTCGGTGTTCATAATCATTCTTTGATTGATTATTACATTTTCTTTCTCGTAAATTGCATCAGAATTTTAAACCCCTTGCCTATTTGATAGAAATACATTGTACCAGTGCCAATATTATTACGGATCCTGGTTTGTATTATAACAATATTCAAATATGCCGAAGATTTCAGGTCAATGAAATGAATGATACCCTATGTACCTTCATTCTTTTATGTAATAAAGACATCCTAAACATTTTAACTCTTAATTGACTGATCAAACTCAGATTTGCAACAGTCTTTACATGTGTGTAAAACAATGTGTTGCTGTACGTATATCATTTATTATCTGTCTATATTTCTGAGAGGAGACATTATGTACACTATTTACATTATATGGACTACTGTCCTCATCTTTGCCGCCATATTTATTACAACGTTTCGGCCTTTCAGTATCTGTCTATATTTCTGAGATGACGTATTATGTAGATTATTTACATTATTCAGACTAGTTTCCTCATTTTTGACGCCATATTTATTACAACGTTTCAGCCTTTCAGTAGCTCTCGATATTTCTGGGATGAGCTATTATGTACACTATTTACATTATTCGAACTATTGTCCTCATCTTTGTCGCCATATTTATTACAACGTTTCGGCCGTTGTACTCTCGGGCCTTCTTCAGGTGGTTGGAATGTCAAACTGAGCCCTTTATTTCGCTCACTGGGATAGACTGTTCAAGTTCCACGTGCCATGTTTAATGGATGTCAGTTATCAGTTATCTCCTGTTAATTCCCCTCTTCAAGTTCTCCACTGCCTTAACCGGGTATTGCACTCACACACTCTGGGTCCTGTCACTGGATCTAACTAACGTCTTTATTCATTGAAGAAGGCCGGAACGTACAACGGTCGAAATGTTGTAATAAATATGGCGACAAATACGAGGACACTAGTCCGAATAATGTATATAATGTACATAATACTTCATCTCAGACAATGATAAGGACAATAGTCAAAATAATGTAAATAGTGCGTATCATTTATATTTGTAATTTTTTTTTAATAACTTAATCCCAATCAAGACGATAATCCCCCTGAGATTTCATATCTCACTGAGACTGAAAGGTAACGAAGAGACTTTAGGGAGGAGAAATGACAATAAAATAATAAGATTCACGAAAACAGCAAATGGCTATTAACGTTGCATTTAATTTTTCGAAAATCGTAGATAGCAGGTATGATAAATCCAGATCGATGAATCCATGTTGACAATGTAGATGTAGTAGGATGCTTAAATTCATACGGTAAAGTTACCAGGGAGTGGAGGTCATTAGAAGAATTGGCATGAACATATTTACAGAAAAAACTAAGAGAAGTCACATCGTGGTTGTTGGGAAATTGACTTTTCACTTCAGGATCAATAATATTACTTACACTTCTTAGATTTTGTCACGAATCTCGAGATATATAACCGGAGCACCGGATCAGACATGGTAGGAATATTCAGTGAATGGAAAAAAAAATGGTAGATTTAGTAATGTGCAAGATTGAGTGTAGCAGGAAAAATGGTCTAGCATTACCAACATTCCTAGCGGAAGAACTAAAAATCGATTCAATAAAATCAGTCTACCCCATTTCATTGGAAAACGTGAGCCTAAGAATGTACATTGACTTGCTCTCGTAGATGTTAGCATCAGCCATGACGATGAAACTATAGCTGTTTCGTTTTAGAGGCGTTCGAATATTCAAGCATAAACTTGCCTCAGTTAACAACTGCTTGGGACATTTTGTTTTTTTGTTTTTTTTTGCACGTTTTACTTTGTCAGACCTATTTAGAACAGAGTAAAAGTTTGTGTCATCAGCATAAATGCGTAACTGGGCACTGATTACATCGGCAAAGTCGTTGATGATGATAAGAAATAATGTAAATCCAAGAATAAAGCCTTGATGGGCCTCCAGATTAATTTCAAATGAACTGGAAGTATTGCTGTACAACACGACTTTCATTACGCAGAAGCAAGGAAATCGTTGATTGAAATACCGACATTATTTTTACATGCGTGCAAGGAATGGTAATATATTCTGCAATTTGTGACATCAGTATGTATTTACTTAGCTGAAGACACTGCCAAACAAGACGAAATGTGGGTGGAAAGATAAATTTTATCCAGTCTATTTACTATACATTGCTTTGAATTCTGTCTTATGCCTACGACTGAACAATGACCCTCAGTAACGCTGGTAAATGCTACGTCAGCAACATACTCTCGTGTGCAAGTTAATTGAAACAAAACGAATAATTTCGTTGTTATTCATTTTTTTCATACCTTTTCCTAATGAAACATGACTAAATAAACATGATAGTACTTCATATGTCCATTCGACGAAGTCATTCTTTGCAGATTGACCACGGATTATCGATTGGGTTTAAATCAGGACAGTTTCCGAGCAAGTCTATAGTACTTTGATTTGCTCACTGGTATGGTTTGCCAGTGTGTTCGTGCAGTGTTACAGTTTCTGTACGCTTACATGGAGTAACGTCCATCGCAGACAATGGCCATAGGATAACTAATCGACAGTCAAGACAATAGTGCCTGGGCGTGATGAAAATATGATGCAATCACGTGTAACACAATATTTTTCAAGGCCAAAAAAAGTTCATCATACGCCCCGAAAATAGATTCATATTACTGCACACCACTGCAAGTGACCTAATCTGAGGAAAAAATAGAAACCGATTACCAGCCTTGCCACTTTTGCGGATCTAAGACTGACCGTATGTTGAAAGAAAGGAAAGAAAAGCGGCCGTTTTAATTACGTGACTAAGGGTGTAGCAAGCTGTTTCGTTATTCATGGAGACAATATAGAGACGGCATTTAAAATATAGGCAAAGATATCTAAATGGTTTGATTCTGGTAAATTAATCCTGAAAAATGCAGCAATATTTGAATAAGGAACGTTTAGAGAATTAACCAATTAACTACGGGTGATACTTCCATCATTCGCTGTTCAGCCATAAAAAATCATTAATCAGGAAATTCCCATAATCTGCATTTACTTGATTATGCGCCTCAAAAAAATCCTTTCGGAAGAAATTTGAAATGAAAATTTGTTAAGCGTATAAAAATATTATGGAGAATATTTTATCTCATTTTATAATTATTAACGCTTCTTACTTTTCAAAATTAAATGATTTAATCAAAGTTCAAATTTTCTCTACATAACTTCATTAATAATTGAAAATTAAGGTTCAAATACACACTCTATAACTTTATGGCAACAATTTTGGTCTAGGGTTTAATGTTATTAGAATATTTAGCATTTAGATTACCAATTTCTACATTCAAAAACAGGAAAGGTGATAATGTAAGGATCATGGTTTTTATCGTTGCTAACTTAAATTCTTATCAAAATAGAGGTTGGAGGTTGTCGAATAATATTAAGTGATATATAGAAAGATTATATCGCTTATCATTGAATTTTTATATGCAAGTCGAATTGCATTAACATAGAAAGTCGGTAATGAGGTAACATACACTGAATTTAGGCATAGCTGTTCATGTATGGTGGGAAAAGTGGAGTTAGCAGCCCCATTGGAGTGAAGTGAAAATACTGAAGGCGGTAAATCACGCAGAGAGTTATACGTCAGAAAGAACCAGTGAATATCTGAGGTTATGAGGACCTCCGTAGTGAAAATATGAAATATATTTTTGAGGCATACTATCCCTCTCTCTCTGTCTCTGTATATATATATATATATATATATATATATATATATAGAGAGAGAGAGAGAGAGAGAGAGAAAGAGAGTGAGAGAGATAGATAGATAGATAGATAGATAGATAGATAGATAGATATAAAAGTGAACATTGAAATGAATACTCAGACGTTCTGAGTGTTGACTTCAATGTTCACTTTGTATTTACATACACTCTAACCCTGATATTGAACACTTAATTCCATAAATAAAGCACACCTTAAAACTATATTTCTTCATATATATATATATATATATATATATATATATATATATATATATATATATATATATATATATATATATATATTGGTCGCCTCGGAAACTATAAAGTTTACATTATTTTTATGTCTGTCTTCTCAAATCTCAAAACTAGTGAAACTGAAAATTCGGATATGATGAGCGCATCTATAAATTGTTTCTTTTCAATAAAAAGTGAAAATATTAATTTAATAAACATAGTAAAATATATAGGCTGTTTTCTGCGATAAACTAAAAAAAAGTAATCTTAACCTGCTATATAATTTTATTACAATCTATTCCTATAATGATTCAATTTATACGTACCTATTGTTGCTAATCACTTATTGTGCTAAAGCTAAACAGTCAAACGACATAATAATTATGAATGTGTATCTATTGATATATCGCCTACCCAATATAGTGTGGTGATGGAGGTAAGTAAACATAAGTTATTAATTTGAGGAGTGATTACTTCACTTAGTTTGTTTGATTAGTATATACAAATAATATATTTATCTGAATTTTGACAAAATTTATTTCTGGTCCAAATGAAGCATTTAATACATCAGTTCCTTTCCTTAAAAAATAGATTACAGTTTTATTTGTGCAGTACTTTTATTCAGTGAGCGTTTTGCTTCAATTTGGTCTTGAAATCAGCTTTGACATCGCAATCTTTATCGTTCTTTAGCTAATCATTTATTCTGCAAAAATATATTTACATTTCACTGTTACATTAAAAACATACAATATAGAAAAATGTATAGAGGAAAAACGATTTATATAAAACTGCAATCAATGAATCAGATTGAATGTCTAAAAATCTAAAGGAAATGGGTTAATTAAACTGTTCATTGCCCCTATTTTAATTGTGAAGTTTTTATTTCCATCTATATTTCTGAGATGAGGTATTATGTACACTATTTACATTATTCGGACTGTCCTCATCTTTGTCGCCATATTTATTACAACGTTTCGGCCGTTGTACGCTCCGGCCTTCTTCAGGTGGTTGGAATGTCGAAATTAACCCTTTATTTCGCTCATTGAAGTAGACTGTTCTAGTTCCACGTGCCATGTTTAATGGATGTCAGTCATCAGTTATCTCCTGGTAATTCCCATCAAGGGCACATGGCACAGTGCTTAAAGACGTTATTTAGATCCAGTGACAGGATCCAAGGAGTGTGAGTTCAATACTCGGTTAAGGCAGTGAAGAACTTTCAGAGGGAAATTAACAGAGGGGTAGAAGGAAATTATTCAATGGGCGTGTAAGGAATAGTCAAATGATAAACATTGATAATCGATAGGAAAGATATAAACTTGTGGAGATCCATGATCTCTCAACCCTGAAAAGATAGGGCATATACTATAAGAAGAATATTTCTATTAATTTATTGCCTGTTCTATCTGTGGTTTCAATCCAAACATCAATAATTTTTACAAGTTTTTCTTTAATTGTCTTCTTATCGTGACGTTCATTAAAATACCATTGTTTGACACGTTACCTGAAATTGAAGTCGTATCGTCGGACCAGATTTTAACGCCATTGTAATTAATTGGAGCCTTTTACCTTGGTCTACAATTTTACCAACCAAAGATTAAAAGCCTCTCGGATTCAAATCTAGTTATTTTGCTACCATCCGACCATTTCACCAAATTATTCGTTAATATTTGTTTATATAATTAGAAAAAACAACATGGTTGCTTTTAGTCCAAATTTAATTTGACACTCTATTTATCTTTTTAGATTCTTTTCATCACAATTCTTGGACCAGTTGTTTTCTGTTTGAAGTAGTAGAAAATATCGCATAAAATATAATGATGAAAATCTTATCTTTTTCCTGCCAACTCTTACACGAGTTTCTTTGAGGATTAAACCGTGTACATAAATTTGCTTATCAACAGGTTTCTTTTGCTTATCTCCCAAGATTTACTGCTTATCTTGCATCTGTCACTTGCTAAACGTAATGTTAAACTCTGAATATCGTCTCTTCCTCTTTTTTAGGCGTGCCACCTTATCTAGCGGAACATAACAACAAGATTTGAATTACAAATTCCAATAAAATTTTTGATTACGATGACAGATACTTAATGCTTCTTTTCATACGAAATGAAAATAATAGGAACTTCCTTAACACTTTAGAGATAAAATTGAGTCACGCTAGAACTTAAACATGTGTATCCCTTAATAAATCATGGCGTGTAAATACCTCACTTAACATTTTAAAATTTTAATAAAAGTTTACATGAAATAAATATATTTTTACATATGACGTTGAGGTAAAAGCACTTAAAGTTTATCTTGCCGATTGTAAAAGTGTCTCCTAAAAAAGAAAAGCTATTTTTCGCATTTTGAAAATTTATCCAGAAAAGAGCGCTGCAGATGTCTTTTTATACAACATAACGTCTTTGCAGAAATTCGTCGATGTACGTTTCGCTCACAATGCGATTTTCCCAGAACATTTTTGTGTTAGCAAATATCCAATACATTGATAAAGAAAATTTCATGCGTGTCGTTTCTCAGCTACGTAAATGTAAAACATTGGCTTCTTCAAACATGAAATTACCATGTGCCCACTAAATTCATTTGATCGGCTATGATCTCTGGTACAATCCGGAAAGATCCTATAGAAATTATACTCATCAAATTAGCTAAATATAGAAGGAATTCATCAGGGAAATTACCGCTAATGAACATTTTTCTCATTTAAAACTAGATATGATTTTGTTTAGGTTCATGGCTTAAAATTAATGAAAATATTGATAGTATTAGGTTGGTGCAAAAATAATGACGTAATATTGTCGTTTTTTGACGTTAAAATACGTCAAAAAACGACATTATTACGTCATTATTTTTGCACCAACCTAATACTATAATCGTCTAAGCCTAATATATAGATACAAATTTGGGTTATTAAATTCTGGAAAAAAATATTATACCTATTGTTATGGGGTCCACCCCTTTTTCATATAAGTGGACTCTACCAAGTGTACCTGGACTGCTGCCGTTAAATACCCAGAGTTACAGTCAGTGAGAGTAGTCGGTAGTGGGATGTCAGTCGATGTCGGACGACCGGCTGAACTCTCTGCTTTCGGGCTGGGAGGAACCCGAACGAACGACGCTACGCCGAAGAGTGGAGTCTCGTTCGGGGAGGTAAACCAACCCTGAACCCGTTTATACGGGTTCAAAGGGTATATTTTTGGCCGAGCCCACGGGCTCGGAGATCCCACGTTAAACCGGCCTTGTGCCACATGATAACCTCGTGGGGGGGTGACTAAATACTAGTTGGTAGTCGGATGTCGGTCGATGTCGGACGACCGGCTGAACGGTTGAACTCTCTGCCTTCGGGCGGGGAGGAACCCGAAAGAGGGTACGCCGAAGGGCGGAGTCTCGTTCGGGTAGGTAAACCTGACTCTGAACCAGTTTATACAGGTTCAAAGGGCATATTTTTGGCGGAGCCAACGGGCTCGGAGATCCCACGTTAAACCGGCCTTGTGCCACATGATACCCTTGTGGGGGGTGACTAAATACTAGTCGGGTAGTCGGATAGTGAGAGGATATACGAACGGAGATAATGTGAGTTAACCTCTGGTAGAAGTCAGTTACAAGCACGTAGACTCTAAGGAAGTCCTACTTCCAGACTGTATATATCTATCAGTATTTGCTACTAACCACGTTCCTGGACTTACTAACAGTATTACTCTTTGTATGATTGTGTAAATACATTTTATTTCTTATATTTAATTATTGCGTTTGTCATTCCTTGGAGACAGAATTCATCTCGGAATCCGCAACACCTATTATTAATTTTTAAATATTTGTAGCCAAGGTTAATATTTTTACAAATTTTCTATCGGGTCCGTATTGCTTACTAGTTATTTTACCTTAGATTCTGAAACAAAATTCATGAAGTATTTACTATAAATGGACAGAGATAATCACCCGAAAATACAAGAAGCTTGTATCAACCATAAGCTCATTCCTATAGAAGCAAAATTATGAGCAAAAACATTCTGGTGGCTGATGTTGGTTTCACTGTAGCGGGTTAGAACAGAAGTCGACAGTATTGAAGATGACATGCCTTTTTTTAACACAGATGAAAAGAAATCTGTGGAGATAAAGAATATGACGTCAACGTAGAGAAAATTTCTTAATGCCTGTGTTTACCACGTGCGGCAGCAAAACGAAATAAAAATGTGTGTAATATCTTATATCGATAATTTGTATTCGAAAAAATCGAGTTTTTGATTAGGGATTAAAACCCTTTATTACACTTTAGTT
This sequence comes from Acanthosepion lycidas, assembly GCA_963932145.1. NCBI lineage: Eukaryota > Metazoa > Mollusca > Cephalopoda > Sepiida > Sepiidae > Acanthosepion > Acanthosepion lycidas. The sequence continues at coordinate 127,096,005 of OZ010577.1, read as the reverse complement.
TGGCGCAAAAATATAACAAACCTTTTGTCATAACATACCAGTGATTTGGGCTTCCTTTAAAACATATCTTATTTTTTTTTACTAATCAGCATTTAAACGTCTGACTTCTGACGTCAAAATCTTAAAATGATTTTTCATACAATATATAGAATTACCAACAACACAAACAAATATACGTAACATGAACTAATATATATGAGAATATGTGAATAAGTAATTAATATTTCATCTGATTAACAAAGTTGTAGAAAATGAGTGATTGTAATACAACGAAAGTCTGGTATGCATTACATAAAAACCATAAAGAAACAGGTACTCAGATAAAAAATAACTTTTAAAGTCTGTTGCAACTTGATATTTAACATAGATTTATTTAGTTTTAGAGCTCTTGATTTTATTATGATTTGATTTTTATCGCTAAATTATTGTTTTCACTTCGAGCGTTTAAGTATCGTACTTTTGTTACGAAAGAAGTAATCTGTGATAGCAGACGCGAAATTAAACCAAATTCAATACGTTTTCGTCAGGATAAAATAAATTGTCTTTTAGTCTCAAGCGTATTTAAGTTCATATTAGACGCATAAATATTCCGAATTAAGGTTTGTAGTATATTCTTTTTAGAAAGAAACGCTAAATTACGACTTTTATTTTTCCAAATCTGTCCTTCGCCATATATATATATATATATATATATATATATATATATATATATATATATATATATATATCGTGAAGTGGAAATAAATCTACGACTTTTATTTTTTAAATTTTATCAGAGGTGCGTAATATCTCCTTTCTGGAATGGAACGCTTCAGTATGACTTTTATTTTCCCTTTTTCTGAATTCATTATACATATTTGTGTGTGTGTGTATTTTATTAATAAGATTAGAAGTCTCAGTACTAAGCAAATAGAGCATAATACTGCTTTAACTAATCCCAAGCATATTAATCTCCTACATCGTAATCAAATGCATACTAATTATAGACAAGATGGGCAATATATTAAAAAAATTGGTAAATTCTAATATATGCATTCTTAGAAGTCTCTATACTAAGCAAATAGAACATAATACTGGTTCATCTAATCACAAACATATTATTCTCCTATATCGTAATCAAATGCATACTAATTATAAACAAGATGAATATATATATATATATATATATATATATATATATATATATATATATATATATACTCGCCTCTCCCGTCAAATTCGACGTATGAGGGTCAAGCAGATCAGTTCTAAGGAAACAGACAACCCGACAACAGCACATGAGATTTGATTATAGTGGTGATGGTTTCGCGCAGGACCATTCACACTTGTTGAAGGGCTGAATACAGAGACCTGGTGCACTACGTGCCACAGGGCCCCCTAACGACCCTCCGCATGTATTGAATTTAGAGTAGTCCTTCTCCTAGTCCAGTTGCCATCCAAGGCTATAGAACACTGTCTGTCCTACTATTTATCCATAGCTGGAGGGAGAAGAAGAGGATTCATACCTTATATATATATATATATATATATATATATATATATATATATATATATATATATATATATATATATATAATATGAACATATATGTGTGTGTGTGCATGTATGTATGTATAGAACGAAACGACTATAAATACGACATTTATTTTCTGACCTTCAAGTGAAGCATTTCGTTCCAAAAAAGCGAATCTATATACGTTTAAGTAAAATGGCCTGATGACGTTTAGCATAAAAATGATCGTCGCTTCTAGACTCAATGTCCACTTTTTAATCTATATTTATATTTGCTAAGTACCTATCCTTGATACTGAGCACTTTAGCCAATAAATGTAGCATATCTTAAAAGGAAATTTTATCAAAAATCATTTTTGCGAATCACCAAATCCCATGATAAAACGAATCGTTTTTATTCTTCTTTAGAGATTTTCAATTTAAAATAATTCTGCGTGCGTTGAATTGTTTCGTTCCTATTTTTTAAGACCTAACATTAATGATGTAATCCTTTGAACATGAGACATATAAATGCAAATCCGATATATATATATATATATATATATATATATATATATATATATATATATATATATATATATATATATATATGAAATGAATTAGGTCCGACAATTATTTAATATATTTTCCGAATATACGCTATTTATATAGATAAAATTTATTTAATTAAATGCTCAATTTACCTTTTTAAATTAAACAGTATTACCGCCATGGATTTTCCAGACATTTTGTCGAAAATACGCGCTCGCGGACAGGAATCGAACCTGCAACCCTCATGGAAAAATATCAAATTACAAACAGTAATACTGATTTGGCTAACCTGTCACTTCTCTGTGGTCGAATAGTTAAGAGCACGTCGTGAGATTCTCGGGTTCGTTCCTATCAGAGATCGCATATTTCCTACGAAATTACACAAACATTCAGACCGGCAAATGTAATTAATAGTGTTGAATTAAAAAAAAATGTGTATTAAATAAAATTATATCTATAAAAATAACGAAAATTCAGCAAAGATTATAGCATCATCAAAAGTTCACAAAAGATTATGTCATGAATGCAAATAGCAACATTGCATGACAAGATTTTTCACCATCGCATGTTCTAACCACTACAATTAAAATTAATAATGCAAAACCAGAGTTTTTTTTCCGTATGTAGTATTGTCATTAATATCGTCACAATGTCAATAAAGTACTAATGATAATAATCAGTAAAAAGCTGCTACCTGGGCAGCGAAAAATTTGTATTTGGTTATTCGACCGGTAACAAGAGAAATCAATATAAATAGCAATTGCTTCAACCTAAGCACGCAATGTTCTCTTTATATGTAATGCGCTCTTTTCGCAACCAACCAACAGTAAGAAAATAAACAGAAATAAAAAAAAATCTAATTTGTGTCCCTATTAATGAAGGCATATTGACAGTCAATAGAATTAACATATTAACAGTGAAGAAGATTAATAGGTCTTTTGTAAATAATGAAAAAAAAAATGAAGATTCCATTTAAATTTGAACCAACTGAATTATATGCGTTTTGCATTGAATTAGTGGAGAAATGTTGGATTAAGTAAATTAAGGAAGAAGGCGTTTGTATTGAAAAATATAGTCTTGTATAGAATAAATGCTTTTTCATCGTTAAGAGATGGACTTGCTGTTGCAGCAACATATCAATAGACAGGATTTCGTTGGCAGATTTAACAACATATCAAAGCCAGCAAAGGCGCTCAATGTAGAAAACTCGTTTGTATTAAGTGCATGAGTAAACAATGGTTGGATTTATACTTAACTCTGTTTAGGTAAACGTTGATCGGATTTAGATGTGAATATGTATGTAAACAATTATCCAATTTATGCCTAAGTCTCAGGATAAAAAAACTGGTCGGATTATTATTACGTCTATAGGTAAACATTGGCCAGGTTTATTATCGAGTTTCTTTGCTCCAGTTTATACTTGAGTTTATAAGTAGATATTGGTCAGGTTATGTTTAAGTCTATCTGTGTACTCTTTGATCGGGAATAGACTAGCGTCTGTGGGTAAACGTTAGTGTTGTTTATATTTGATTTTATATGTAACAATTGGTCAGGTTGATGCATAAGTCAATAGTTAAATACTGGTAGGATTTAAACTTGTGCTTATAGATATATACTTATTGAATCACATTTCAGTTCACAGGTAAACGTTGATATGCTATATACATGAGTTGTTCGGTCAGAAATGGACTGTATATATATATATATATATATATATATATATACACACAAATATATATATATATATATACATACATACATACATATATATATATATATATATATATATATATATATATATATATATATGTGTGTGTGTGTGTGTGTATGTGTGTGTGTGTGTATTAATGCATATTTGGGTAGCAACCTTTCTTTTAAAGATATTTTGTCAAATATGACAGAAAAGAAGAAATTTAACTTACGTTTTACCCTTTGGTGGGAATAAAGGGATTACCAAATTTTTCCATAATTATCATTGTCCGACGCACTAAACTACTATCAATCTCACCATATTTAAACGGGACAATGATTTTGACCATTCTGTATATTGTGTGTATAGAAGATCCGAAATAAAATTGTTTTATCTCCTCTTGGCGCAAATCCATTTCCACTTGATTATATCTTTGTATTCGGGTCACATTTCTTTTCTCCACGCTTCGTCTGCTCCATATAAATTCTAAACTTGATTGGCGCCATTCTTTTCATTAAATCTTTTAAGTGTTCTATTCGATTATTCGGAAAATGTTATTTTCTCATCAAATGCTCTAAACAGCGAAGATGTTGTGAACAATGAAGCGACTTTAAAAATATTTAATAGCCATAACTATTGTTTCCTGATTTGGATATCATCTAAATGATTGCTTGTTTGGAGAATCATGATTCATTCTTATAGCGTTAAGTTATAAAACCAAATATTGTACGAATTGATCTAGGTAAACCTAACGCAGCTGACCCGCTGTCAAAGTTACAATAGATTTTCATGGCCAAATTTAACGAAGATTTAGGCCGCACCTCTCATATTGTTAGATGATATGTTCATTGTATTATTTCATATTTTGGAAGAAAAAAAATAAAAGAGAATATTACAAATATTTTTCTAATATTCAGTCAGATAAATTTCAAAGCAAGAAAATACTTGACATCAAATATTCCGTTAAAACGTTCTGATTAAATTACATTGTCTACTGTTTTCACACATATTTAAAGTTTTATATTTTAGTTAATATTGCAAGTGATTATATCAGTCAGATGAATAATTTCAATTAATTAATTAAAAACATATTAATGATAATTAGGAGAGGCACCATAAGATTATAGTTGCCAATACAACATTATTCGCTAACTCAACGGCAAAAATCGATTAAACATGTTTGGATCACCACATCAAACGACGGCAAACCACCAAAAAAATTAGGATCAGCGCATATGCCTTACATTACGTCATTTTACAGATATGACATCAACAATTTATATGTTCATTATAAAATCAGAACCGTTCACATGTAAGCACCACTGGTTATCTCTCCACTTCTACCATTTCTTTTTTTGTTTTGTTTTTGTAATCATTTCCCTTCAAGAAAGGCAATACGGCCACTAAGACGCAAAGGGTTACTAAGTGTGAAATTACATAATTAAAAAAAAATTAAGAATAAAAAACAATGAAAGCGAAGATGAAGTAAAAAGAGAGAATATAAAGATTAACATACTTTTTGTTGTCAAATTTGTCTGGTAAGCAAATAGCCGGAAAAACTCCATAAGAGAGAAGTCCGAAATAACCAACTTTTAGCCTATAATTACGGTTAAATCTAGCAATTGCAAATATTAAATGACTAGAGGCGCAGCTGCTAATCTATTACAACGGTTGATTTGGTGAAGTCGAATAAACGAAGTGGAACACTCATCAAAACAATTCCCAGGAAAAGACTTATAGAAAAGCAATTACAGAAAATGTGTTTATAAATATTCTAATGAAAAACGATGGTAAGAAATATATTGAAGGTTTAAAACCACTAGTTGCGTTATATACTTCCGCAGAAACTATTTATACGATACCAGGAGACCAAAGTTCGCTAGTTGCCTTACAAACTTCCATAGAGCATCAAACGTTTTATGCGATACCAGGAGAAATTTGTTATGAGTCTGTTTGGCCTGAGGCTTTAGGTAGTGGCCTGCCACTTTCTTGATTTTCTATACATGATGGGAATTGATGTTCAGCTATTTTCCCGGTAATGCTTGCTTATGTTATAAAGATATATACGGATTTTTCAACTTTCACAAAGGCGTTAAACTAATCAGGCCCAAGAGGCTAACGCGGATTGTTAACGTCAAGGCAGATGCATCGTAGACATTAGCATAGCATGCAATGTAGAGTTATCATTTGGATGGTAGTCTCTGAGTTTTGTTCAATAATTGTTAATATAATTATATTAATGATGAGATTAACAACAACAACAATAATAATAATAATAATAATAATAATAATAATAATAATAATATATATATATATATATATATATATATATATATATATATATATATATATATATATATATATATATATCAGATTTGAATATATTTCGATCAAGTGCAAAGGATGACATTCTTCATGCCAGGTCTTGAAAAAAAAGGAAAGTAAACAACTCAACGCAAGTAGAATTCATTTAATAGAAACTCTCTTAATAAGAATTAAAAAAGAAAACAATTCGTTTCATAATGGAATTTGGTCATTCGCAGTAATGTTTACATTCTTGATAAACAATTCTCAGAATTCATTGTTTTCTACAGAAACTCAACAGTAGTTGTATCCCAACCACGTACATTTGATCTTCGATACATATATTTTGTGAAAGAGAGATATTATGGAAGAATTAAAATCAAATATTACATTTCGAACGCACGACAATCAAGCGACCGTATTTGCCACTGAAAAGAACAGAAGTTATTTGGAAAGAAATGTAATAGAGTAAAACTTGCAGAAATATCTCCAATTTTTTATGCCTTCTTTCGCTGAAGGGCATTACGAGAGCCACGGGGACTTGATTAGGAGTAAACATATAAATCTAATACCACACTGAATATAGAAAAAATCCTATTATGAGAGGAGTAAACAAAAAATTATTCTGCTTAAAGGCAAGGAATCGGAAAAAAGAAAAGCTTCAACAGTGGCAATAATCCGGTGGGAAATCGGCAGCATTTTGGTGGGTAGATTCAAAACAGAATTATTCAATATGGAGATCATGCAATGTTCAAACCTAATTACCCGGGAAAAGGTTTCTTTATCGATACATTTCTGTCGGGAAAATAGAAATCATATATCATTTTCAAAACGCTGAACCGTTTCTACCCCATTCACCATATCTATCTATCCTTGTATATTTAATTTACACACACACACACACACACACATATATATATATATATATATATATATATATATATATATATATATATATATATATACTTATTCATTATTGGAAAGCGCTCACTATCAACGGGGGAGCTAACATATTTCGTTGTATGGGTATGACTTTGTAACCCTTTGTTTCACGCTTTTACGGTTATCAAATAAACTGATGATCGCAAAAGCGTTAAACCCAGGATTACAAAGTCATAGCCATACAACTACATATATATATATATATATATATATATATATATATATATATATATATATATATATATATATGTGTGTGTGTGCATATATATATATATATATATATATATATATATATATATATATATGTATGTATTCGACATATGAGGGTCATGCAGCTCAGTTTCTAGGAACCGACAGCCCAGACACATATGATTTGATTAAAGTGAGGCAGACTTTGTGCAGAATGAACCAAACATACTGAAGGCCCGAATACAGAGTCCTGGTGCACCTCCTCTGCAGGTTTTGAATTCATAGACCAGTTGCCATCCAAGGCTATAGAAACCAGTCTGTACTGCTATTTATCTGCTGGGGATAGAAGAGAATTCATATCTTTCCCAAGGATATTAGCACTTAAGTGAATGTTATGGAATTCGAATTCGGCTCTCCGATTCTTCTATCTTATCCGCTAGCCGCTCATCCACCCGCGACTCATATATATATATATATATATATATATAATATTTTTTTGTTTAAAAATATGATTCCTTCGCTACATAAGAGTTCTCATGCTTCTAAAACGAGAGCCGAAACCGTCCAAATAATTGTTAAAATTAAGTTGAATTAAGGTGTTTAGTCACGTTTCATCTTCAAGCGAAATTTTAGGAATAAGCTATCTCTTGGTTTACGTGTGTTTTTAGGCATGGTTCGTTATAACATTCGTTATTGTGGAAGTGGCTAGGCGAGTCACCTTCGTTAAGTGGTCAGAGAGGTTATTCTTATCTATAGATTCATCATCTTCTGAGAGGTTTTGCTCAGGTTGGGTGTCCAGTGCAAGGCTAATGTTGGCGGTCATCCTCTAGTTACAGTAATATAAGCTCTACTTCTGTATGGAGCACTGTCTTCTTAAAAGTAAAAACAAAAATACTAAGGAAATCCGGATTATGTACCCAACGTGTTAATTTCTATATTCTGCATACCTGCGCACTTATATATATATATATATATATTTATATATATATATATATATATATATATATATATATATATATATATATATATAACCTAAAAAATACCCTTCAGAAACTTGGTACGTATGTTCTTTAGCAGTTTTACATTTTTACTTCTTGTCGTTTATTTTTTCTTTTGACCAAGCATTGTGGTACTGACTGATTATTTTCGACCAACACGGAAAAAACATGGATATCATTAGTCTTTTCTTTTAACAATTTTTTTTTTGTTTAAATATATTTTTATTTACATATTGTATTATCAGGGTTTTTTTCACACCACCTGAGTACAGGTATTAAAATAATACATTACAGATATATACATATATATATATATATATATATATATATATATATATATATATATATATATATATATATATATATATATGAAGAAATAAACTCTTAACGTGCGCTTTATTTTTAAAAAAATGTGCTCAATATCAGAGATAGAGCGTGAAGCAGCCTGTCGTTTCATTAAAAACCACAGACAAAGTACTACGGTGAAGGTTTTTATTTAATTTTCTCTTGTGTTCGAACAAAAGCATTGTTTTCTGAACAAAGGGTGTGTAAGATCTGTCCAAATGTTTTATATTTCTGAGCGCTTTACCACAGTCCATTAAAAACATAAGAGTAGAAAACACAAATATATTAACTGCATCCACCTTAAAAAAAAAAGATTAAAAATAATGGAAGCTTTCGTAATAAAAAAAGAAAAGGCCAACTCTTAACAATATTATCAACGAACAAAGCCAGAATGTGCTAACCGTATTCGGAAATAAAAAACATCCCTATCACACACTAAGACATACACAGAACGCACACACTCATTTAAACTGAAAAATCGAATCATCCTTGATAATGGCTAAAGGTATAGCCGAAAGCGCTCGGAAATATAAAACATTTGGACAGTTCTTACACAGCATTTGTCAGAAAAGAAAGCACTTGTCCGAACACAAGAAAAAGTAAATACAAAACTAAACCGTAGCACTTTGTCTGTCGTTTTTAATGAAACATGCATAAACGAAGGATTGTTACCTAAATATAAAACTATATATATATATATATATATATATATATATATATATATATATATATATAAATATAAAGATAGTGAGAGGAGGTTTGAAGTGAGGATTAAAGGGGAGAAATTATATATATATATATATATATATATATATATATATATATATATATGTATAATAAGAAATAAATAACAAGGTGGAAAAACTTTACGCTTCGCGCGTTTTGAGATTTACCACTTCATCATACCAAATTGATTTTTATGTTGATGCGACTACACAGGTGAACAAAACATAGGGGGATCTAATTTATATGTTTTGGCTTTATAGTTAAATCGATTTATTTTAGTTTCTCGTTCATTTTTGTTTACGTTTTTATCACTTTTCACAGATCATAAATTGTAATAATATACGATTGCCAAGAGATATGAAATGAGGAAATACCATAAACGTAAATTTACTATAGATAATCTAGCGGTTAAAACAATTTCTACACATTTTTTCTTAGCAAATTCTCTTTTAATTAAGTCAAAATGCAAAGAGTGTGTTGCTTTGTAAAATATAACATCTTTCTTGAGGTTTCTCCTCTGTATTCTTTGTGGCAATGAATACAGGTGATATATTAAATTCCTACTTCAATTTTTAATTTCTTATTATTTTATATTATTTATTCTCGACATAGCAACAAAATATATTGCAGAATAATCACGGGTATTATTTAAAATTTTTCAGAATTAGTAACATTCAATATTTATATGAACATGAGAAATACATTGAAAATGTTTTGAAGCTCCTGCAATACGCTAAATATTTCATATTCAACTTGAAACAAAAGGCTTGTAAAATATTTCAAATTAGACGAAACCATTCTGGGAAAACCAACGAATCAAAATGTATTCTACAACGCACAAACTCTGTCACAAAAACATTTGAAAGAAAATTTCTAAGCTTAACATAAAATTTGTTGCAACAGCTTCTAAACCAATAAGTGAATTAATTAATACAAAACAAAGTCCAGTTTATTCATCTTTCTTGTTTGATCTTCGAATGGGAATCATAATATCAATGTAATAAAACATGAACAAAAAGAAACTTTATTAAATCGGCTATGTGCCCAAGTTTCATACCTTATATACACGCGTTTAAAGACTTAATTTTAAAGCTAAGGGGGTTTGCATCATACACGAGATATAAAATAAGCATACATACTGTTGGCCCTGGCACCACAGTTAACTAAACTATATATCCCTTTACTGTAGCCAAATAAGCTTCAAAATTAGATCTTCAAATGTCCCAAGATACGTAAGTATATAAAGTACTTAAAAAAGAATGAATGTAAAATTGTCGTTTGTACGAATGTATAGTTACATCAATATAAACATTGTTCAATGAAGGACTTTACTGTCCCCAAAATTCCATCATTGTCATAGATTTTCCTATGTTCGCAAATCATTTCTTTTTTAAAGTTTATAGTGGACATTATTAAATGTACAATACAGGATACAAACCAAAAATTATGTTACATACTTTGCGGGCGCGTATCAAGTTAAAATGTCTACATAAAAATATGTCCAAAACGCTATTGTTTTACCTCAACATATCAAGTCATGACAATTGTTGAAAACAGTAGAAAAGGCTAGATAAATGCGTTGCCGTCGTCCTGGAAACTCAAGCTGATCTAGTCGTCTATTAACGCGGCCGTATGTAAAAATCTTATCTTCGCTCAAGCGATATGAAAATTGTTAAATGGAGCACTTCTCAATTAACTCACAACTTCTTAAATTAGACGTTGAAAACAGACTGGGCATAAGTGTACACGAATGACAAATGTAACTTAGTCTAGATGCAAAACAACACCATCTACTGTAAAATTACTGCAAAATTACTAAATCAAAAACGAAGAATTTGCAGACTTATGTTGGCATAGACTTTTGTCCTTGCTTTAATGTGAGGAACCCGGCCAAAATGTAAAGTATTTTTGATACAATATATATATATATATATATATATATATATATATATATATATATATATATATATATATATATATAGAGAGAGAGAGAGAGAGAGAGAGCGTGAGATAGATAGATAGATAGATAGATAGATAGATAGATATAATAAAACATGATTTCAAGGTACGCTCCATTTATTAAAGGTTAGTAACTGGAGTAGAACTATGTAAGTATAAGTAATGTAGACACAGAAAATCAAAAAAACAACTGGCAACAACATATTTTACGCGTGAACGACAACTTCAGTTCATATAAACCCACATACGCGCTCACACCCAAAAATACATATTGGCTTGTCGGAAAAATTCTTTCTTTTTTCTTCATCAATTTAAATCGAGTATTCATCAATAAATAAAATAAATCATTCAATAATGTAAAACGCTGAAAAAAATACCATAGAGGGAGAATAGTGGTACTGAAACCATGAAACTCTTCGGTCAAAATATACTGCGTATTAAAATGATATTGAAAAAACAAACGAATTTATAACAAAATTAGATGAATATATGTTATATGCATTTACATAGTTATATATGTTATATGTATAAATAATATGTGCGCATATATATATATATATATATATATATATATATATATATATATATATATATATATATATATATATATGAAAATATTGTAGAAAATAGGAAAGAAACTGATTTGGTAAATAATCCAAAGTTCCTTAGTATTTTTGTTATTATTTAAAAAAAAAATAGTGCTCGATACGAAAGTAGAGCATAAATATAATTATTTATTTAAAAATATGATTCCAACTCGCTATATAAGAGGTCTCATGTTTCAAAACAAGAGCCGAAAACTTCAAAATAATATTTGAATTAACTTAGCGAGTTGGAATCATATTTTTAAATAAATAATTATATATATATATATATAGATAGATAGATAGATAGGTAGATAGATAGATAGATAGATAGATAGATTTGCATAAATATATGTATATATAAATATATGTATGTGTAAATAAAACAAAAATTAAAACTATTCTTTACCAATGTGTTTGTCCACTGGAGGACTTGATCGATTTCATTGGTTAATTTGTATTTAAAAGTACAGTGTAAATTAAAGAAATCTGCCGTGAAGTTTACAAATTTAAAATTTAAGAATGCTTTAAAATATTCTTAAAGCCAAGTTTGTAAATTGTTGTAATCCATTGGCTTATAAAAGTAATTAAATGTTGTTGCATTTATTTATTTATTCACATATATTTATTCATATTTAAAGCAATACTTATTTATTATCTTATTCTATTTTTGTGAATTATTCATACATTTGTTTATAAATTTTTAAATGAACTGTGTCAACCGATTTCTTTTAATTTTTAAATGTTTCTCTGGTCATCTATGTTGGGTTGTGAAATGAGTATTTTCTATGATCAGGAAAACATTTAAAAATATAAAACACCCGCTTGTATACACCCACATATACAAATATATGTGTTTGTGTATGTATTTAAGTAAATCCGCAAAAATTAATGGATACTAAAACAGCGTTTTCTTTTTCTTTTTTATAAAATAGTTTAATTTATTTCAATAAAACTTTATATATAGACACATATATAGGGTAAAAAAGGCGATGTTGTCCCTGGCCACGTTGACCATGCCGTCACTGATGCTTGCCTTGAGGGCATCATTGGTGTTGTTGAGCCTTCTGTTCGCCTCCAAGACGCCCCATACAAAATATTAAAGATGATTGCAGTCTGGCGATGAATGCGGGGAGGGGGATATAAGTCGCGTAAGCAGTGGCAGGGTGAGCAACTGGCGCCTCTTTAGCACAAGTTTTATAATTCCGTTCCACCTTGACAATACGCCAGGTTGTTCGCCTGATGGTGCCAATTTCCTGTGTGATTTTCCTTGTAATTTTTCTGAGGTGCTCCCTAACTACCTCGGCAACGCTAACGATGAACTCCGGCGCCCTGTTGGCGCCAGAGCGCTTCTTATGAATCTTACGTTCTGAAATTGTCTTTGGCTGAGGCCCTATACGCTTTTGCAAGTTCGTAGTCCATGGTTTTATGGTATTTAAACGATTCAATGACTTTATTGGCTTTGTGCCCAGCGCGAAATCTCTTCACAACAGTAACTTGACGATCGAATTCTGAAGATGTCGATGGTGAAACACTTCGTGCGTCAATAGCCAGATGGCTACACAGGTATAGTATTTTCTAATAGTTCTCTTCAAGCTTCCCTACGCTTTTGTGTTATAGTGTTTTTCCCACATGAAAAATCCTCACACGCACACACACACACACACTCTCTCTCTCTCTCTCTCTCACACACACACACTCTTTCTGTCACACACACACATACATATATATATATACACACACACACACACATATATATATATATATATCTATACGCAGACACATAAACACACACATACACATATATATACATACATACATACATACATATATATATATATATATATATTCATAGATAGAAAGAGGGTGAGAGAGATAAAGAGAGAGAGAGAAAGAGAGATATTTGAAAATATATATGTATATTCCATGTTGATGATTTCATTCTCCTACAGTTAATAATGGCTAGTATTACTTATGTTGTATCGTCATTGTTTTAGTCACTTACCGAGGCTACATGAAAATGTTGGAATGATTCTACCCAAAATATTTCCGCCATATTTTGGGTATCTCGTAGCAAATGTACGAGAATGACGTTTATATTTCCGTACCGAATCAGTCTTCCATATTGAATTTCTTTTATTTCACCATTGGCCAAAACTGAGTGGTATTAGGGTCAGGAACAAGAAGGCCAATATCCCTAAGCAGTTTCTATAAATTGATTGGACTGAAGGATAAAGCCCTGTCAACACACCAAAATTGATGCATAAAGATTGTACCAAGATCATGCCAAATTTAAAATGACTGGGAAAACCATGATCAAAATTGTTCATCCTGAAGGAAAACAGTGCATAGCGGTAAAAGAGACACTGACCAAACCCGCGTTGATCAAGGAAATCTCAACAAATATGTTCATAAGGCTCATGATATTAATTTTTCTGAAAATGTTGGGTCGTAGTTTGATATTTTGTGCCATGAATACGGTTGCATCTGTCAAATTTGGTCAGGCCTCGAAACGTACTCAAGACACTACAGATTTAATGTTAAGTAAAATAAAAAAAAAGTAATTATATTGTAAGAGGTATACAGCATGTTGCCATATCTGTAGTAAATAATGTAAGATCCTAACAGGGCAAAATATGATTTCTGAGTTGCCCATATTTCTGAATAAATCAACTGCTGGCATTATGGCTAATCGATCTGCAGGCGTCACCTATACGATGTACTTTTTTCTCCTTTTTTAAATTGAATATTTGTACAACAGTATTTTTTTTAAATTTTTCAAATCATCGACGTTTTTTGTGTCGAAAATTCCGAATTAACATTTCCTAAGAATTCCACTCTGTATAATTTAATGTCAACCAGACGAAGATCAATTGATGCTATGAGTAAGATTAGCGAAGAGAGAATTTTTGGAAAAAGAATCCATTTGTCATTATTTTTTTTAAGAAAATAAAATTAAAAACGGTCTCTTTTTTTCCATTTCAAACACGAGACGAATTTTGTCAGTGATTAATTTGTTTGTTTTCAGCCATGATTTGTTAAAAAAAATGTAACAATACAAAATAAAAGTTCTTATCAAGAATTATTTAATAAAAGACCGCAAATACAGGATTAATAAGAAGAATCAGAAGTCAGTAGGGGAATGATGAAAATATATTCAAATCAAAGATGTTTTATTTTCCATTAAAATGTAACCTTTTATTAATTCTAGGTTATATAGTTGATGAATAAAATGTAAGAATATATAAATAAAATTAAACATTTATATGTATTAATAAAAGTATATACATATTATTGAAAATATAAATATTATTAAAATATATAAATAGTTTGAACATATATAAATATTAAGATATATAAGTATGAATAAATTATATCATTAAAATATATATTATTAAATATATATAAGTATATATGTTTATATATCTGAATATGTATGTGTATTATACATATATGCATTTATAGATTTGTGCATATATATATATGTACATATATGTATATATGTATATATACATATTATATATATATATATATATATATATATATATATACGTATGTAGTTGAATATATCTATATAAATATATATATATAAATACATATATATATTTAATTATATACATATGTATAATGAAATACATACATATATATATATATATATATACATACATATATATATATATATATATATTTATATATATATATATGCATACATACATATATATATATACAGTGTAACCCGGATATAAGAGAGTTATCGGGATTGGAGAAGTCTCTTATATCCGGGTTTCTCATATCCAGGTTTGGTCTATTTTGTTTAGGTAAGTATGGCTCTAATTTGGGACCAGATAAAATCTCTCTTATATCCTGGTTTCCCTTATATCCCGGTTACAATATATATATATATATATATATATATATATATATATATATATATATATATATATATATATATATCTGAACTTAAAAACAAAACAAAACAGTGATACCTGTAAAAACTATATATATATATATATATATATATATATATATATATATATATATATATATATATATATTATATCATAACCTAAAAAAAAAGAAAATAGTAATACCTGAAGAAACTATATATATATATATATATATATATATATATATAGTTAGGCAGACAGATAGATAGATAGATAGATAGATAGATAGATAGATAGATCTTCTTATTTAATATCGAATATTTTTTGTTATACTTGAATGTATGGACAAAAATTGGATTTATACTTAGGTGTATTATTAAAGACTATTTGTTTTTGTTTTGTTTTTACTTTATTCTATATGCAGGCAGTCGTATATTTCATTCTGTAAAGATATGTTTTCATTTTTTATTTAAGCCTATGTGCAATTGATGGTTAGTTGTATATCAAATTTTTGGTAAATTTACTGCTCCATTTCCATTATTAATATAAATTGTCTACAATTTGATACCGACATTTGATTTGATCCTGATTTCTGATGTGTTTGAGATTAAAAAGCTTGCATTGTTTAGTCGCGAATCAGACTTTATTGAATGCTGATGTTTTCTCTTAAAGATGGAGGATAAAAATTTGCACTTTTGTCATATTATTCGATGAATAAAGGATCGTGCTCCACCCCTTCGGACGGTTAACAAAAGGTTTGGTATATTTCGTCAGCATGATTTTTACCTAAATCATCAACCACACCCCGGGAGCCCTTCCGATGTCGGAATGAATAGGTTCTAATTGGGATTCTGGAGAATAAACCAAATATGTAAAGAAAAAAGCTTGCAACTAGTTTGAAAACCGATATCTCACCTCCTTCCGCCATTTGAAGACATATGAGTTCGTCTCTAAAATCAAGACTTGGATGTTACATTCTCTAATGGAATATTAGCAACGCAATCGTTTTTTTCTGAAGCGATTTATTTGCTGTTACTCCACGAATGGGAGTTGTCTCTGGTCAGAATTGTCACCGGTGATGAAGAATAAATCATATATGATAACGTTTAATGAAACAGAGCTGGAAAGAAGCCTGTGAATTATAGAACTTGTGGCTAAACTGAGCTTGTTTTCAATGAAGTTGTTGCTGTCTGTTTTGGGTGACCCCAGAGGGATTTTTTAATTTGAGCTTCTTCCAGTCGACGAGACAATAACTGCAATGAAGTATTGCAATTAACCTTCCGACCTCAATGCGGCTATTCAAGAAAAGGGCCGATGTTGTCAAATCAGAAAAGTGTCATTTTAACCACCCCAAGGCAAACACGCATGTTGCAAAGACAAGGTGAAATGGGAAACCCTCCAGTACCAAAGGGTATTCAACTAACATGTCTCCCTCAGGTTGTTTTTCATTTGACTTACCTTACTATCACCGAACTTATGCAATGTCACAACTGGTCAGTACTTGAATGGCTGACCGATTTGGAATACCATGTGCTGTAATCTTTGATGTACGGCTGGTGTAAAGTATAATGTTTAGGAATTGTTAATCGGACAGCCGATTTCTAATTGCAATGGGGTTCGTTGTATTCACTTACAAATACTTTTTTTAAAAGTTATGAACACACCATCTTTCTCTATAAATATTGTTTAATTACTAAGACTTGTATTATTAAAATTTTTATCTCGAAAAATATAATTCTTATTACCTAAAAAACTTCCTGATTTTAAATAGCATGCGATGTGTCGGTAAGCTGTAGAAAACAAATCACTCTATCAAGCAAGCTTTTGTGTATTTCTCTACAGAACAATATAAATGACAAAAAAAATCCCTCTGTACCACCTGGCGGAAACTACCTCACAGTCTTCTTCTATCCAAAAACATGACTCTTCCACGAAAATGCCATCAACCAGCTTGTAGAATTATGGGAGACAGTTGTTAAGTAATGGATACTAAGTAATTGACCAATAAATATTTTTTTGTGAGTACGTAAAATTTTGTTTATATTTTTCTTATCGGGCACAAACATTTGCAATCATCTAATATTTGAGTCGAAATGAAATGTTCCGCACAGAATGTAGTTAGCAGATGAGGTAGCTCCCATATATTTTACAAGGAAATAACCTGTTTCTTCGTTTTCTATACACGTAAGTGGGTAATGTTTTGTGCTCAGCGCATATTTTGTCCAAAAATTAACATTTTTCTCTGAGAAACAATAAGGGAAAAATCTGACTTTAACTTTGTTAGATGCTTGTCTCGGCACGTTCATGTGGAAGCCATTTTCCGATCTCTTGAAATTTTCCTAAGGCTTGAAAACAACGTACTACACTTGATTGATTACAGAGGCAATAAACTGTTGAGTCAATTTCAACGACACTTCTATGACTTCTCTAAAAGTGTGCAAGAAGTGGTGCTAGAAGCCGTTATAACAAAATTAGATCCACTTACAAACACACAGACCCACTAATACTAGCATATGTGTGCGTATGTATGAGATTATCCCAGTGTATGTGTATGTGTGATATAATCCCCGGGAGCTTGACAGATGTAAAACTATAGAAAATAAAACACAATAACTGCATTCAATTCTTAAAATGATAACAACAATAGCAGCAACAGCAGCAACAATAACAATAATAATAATAATAATAATAATAATAATAATAATAATAATAATAATAATAATAATAATGTATCCCGCTCGTCATTAGATATCAAGCTTTTAGTTGAGCCATTCAACACTAAATCTGGCGAAGCGTATTTCATTGAATTATATTAAATGAATACATTTTATCGACTTGAAACATCCACGGAATGTCTACGGCCTTTCGTCAATAGAAGGGTATTCGTTTGTTAATTTTTTATTCATTCTGGTATTCTGTAATTTCGTTTCATTTTTCCCTTTCATTTGTCTTTATACGCGCGAGTATATATATATATATATATATATATATATATATATATATATATATATATATATATATATATATATGTCATTAAATATAACAAACAATGAATGTCTATTATGTCTGATCATGAGCCGTTCCAATGTTCGAATGTTTCATTTAATTTACGTAGATTGTAAGTTCAAAATGCGCTTCTATGATGTCATACCACGCGATACATTGCATCTAGATATTTGCTTCTGTAGTAATACTTTGGTAAAAAAAAAAAAACAAAAAAAAAAAATCTATCAGAAAGAGAAGAAT
The DNA here is from genome assembly GCA_963932145.1 of Acanthosepion lycidas. Lineage (NCBI taxonomy): Eukaryota > Metazoa > Mollusca > Cephalopoda > Sepiida > Sepiidae > Acanthosepion > Acanthosepion lycidas. Next base: position 127,077,092 of record OZ010577.1, on the reverse strand, counting down.
ATTTAACTATTTTGTCATCTCTGCGTCCCGGGCGACGGATCCCGACTCAAGCCTGGACCTGATCAAATTACCGGCAGAAAATGTATCCGCACAGGTCGCATCCCAAATCAACGACTTCCCCATTTTAAAAGGGAAAATGGTAAAGCCATCCGGCTGCTTTCCATCACCACGGTCGAGGCCTACGGGTTCGATTTAGGAAGGGAACCCAGCTGCAACGAAACCTCTTTTGATATCGTTAATGGCCCGAGGTAATTTTTACTCCTGTGGCAGTGGAGACTTCTGGGATTACTAGCCCTCATTCGATGGTGTTCCTTCGGAGGGTTGGAGCGATTGCGTGTCGATTAAAGGGACGAGCCTCGCGAAATGAGTGGCTCTTGCAGCGTGTCTCACTGGCGATGGTTCGAGTTAGCGCTTTCTCCATCATTGCGGCTGGCAGAGGTTAGAAAAAATTGTTTATTGTTACGTTGTTCTGGAATTGTCATCAGTGGTCAACTGTACTTGTTTTGTTTCAATAAATTTTAATTTGTTAAAAAAAGAAGGAGATACTTTGGTCTATCGGGTGATAAGATTTCATAGTACTGAATCTTGAATTTACGATCTGCGTCTGCTATTCCGCGATAGGTATCGTCGCATAGCAATGTCTTCTGTCAGAATAACAAAATATCATTTGTGGATATGATGGTTGATATCTTTGTTTCATGCGTGTGACGTCGTTGATGAATATCAAAGTAATAGAATACAATTAAAATAATATACTTAAATCATTCGTATTTACATATTTCAGATTGTTGTCCTCACATTCCTTGTAATATTCATAGAGTACCTATCAGCTGTTATACGCCACGACCTTCAGGTGATATACAATGGAATTTGAAAATGAAGCCTTTATTTAGTCCATAGGGGTAGATTGTTCTCAGTTTCAGCTAAATCCCTTTAGCAACTTAACTCTTCAAGATTTTGTTCACCTCTGCTGTGGCCACGTGTTGAACTCACAACTCTTTGGTTGAAATCACTGAATTACTTCAACTAACGCTTTTATCCACTGGGAATGTGTATGCATTTCTGTGACTTATTACAGAGCTCATATTACAAATTTTCTTCTTTTTTTTTTCTCTAGCTCTCTGTATTACTAGTTTCCATATCGTATTCATGTCTATAGTTGGCCAGCTTAGGAGAATTTGTGGCCTAGCATATACGCTGATTTCTTAGGTTTTCGTATTTTACAATGGTGTTTATTTTTATTATTTCAACTTCATTCGGCAGAGGTCGGTGATCCCCATTTCCCCCATATATGGTCATGATGCTGCATTTATGTATCTCAAAATTGTATTAGGTTTTATGTAGGTACCTCCACTATTTCGGCATAAATTTTCTATATTCAAGTTTAAAATGAATTTTTTACAACGAAAAAACATTCTTGAAGATTTCATTTTAGCTTTAATTGAAAGTTTAATAATTAAATTTACGATTTCTATTAATTAAACAATTCTGGTGTATTTCAGATAGAAACTATATACATTTGATTGTCAAATTTAAATTTAAATTTTTAAATTTTCTTAAAAACGGTTATTTTCTTAATTTTAAGAAATTTGTAAACAAACACAAATTTATCGATTTTGAAAATATTTAAAAAAATTTCTGACACGTTATTGTAGTAAAATTAAAAAAAAATTAATCTTAAAGTAATCTTATAGCATAAAAAAATAATATACAACCAATTATTAACGCTCGATCCTGTTAATCTGATCCAACTATTGATGCATTGTTGAATGACGAGGCGATGACAGCTACTACGGATGACCATAAATGACATAATTTTTAAAAATCTGATTTAACGGTTTTTTAATGGGTTTTTAGTTACCTAGTGATTGTTAGAAATGAACATATATTTCGCAATTTTTATTGACTTTTATTTACCTTTCGAATATGCAAAAATAAAATAAAATACCATGATAGAAGTAATTTAATAATTTATTAAATGGTAATTTAATTATTTAATAAATAAAAATTAAACGTGACTTTACAATCCCATGTATATAGTTTATTTCTGATATACACCAGAATTTTTACTTAATGGAAATAATAAAATTTAATCATTAAGCTTTTAATTAATTCTAAATTTATGCTGAAATAGTAGAGGTACCTAACTGATTTATATATTTTTTTATATATTTTTCATTTTATTTCTAATTATTGTTATGATAATAATTTTATTATTGAATTTTATTATTACTTACAAATTTACTAAAAATTTTATTAACCCAATAAACATTACTGAAAAGAAATTGCTACTACGTGTAACAAGGAAAGGACTTTCGGGAATATTTTATGGCCCTGAAGAGGGCCCTTTTTTTTTCTGCTGCCTCTTCAATCATCTTTGCTGGGCTGATCAAAATGCAAGTCCTGCATGAGATAGTCAGCGCCAATTTCACATTTGTCAAGTTGACAATAGTCAGCTTCATCATTGAGATATGAAATCGTATAAAAAGGATTTGCATAACTAATGATGTAGCCAACATATTCACGGTTTACACCATCAACTGTCCAAAGGTGTTTAATTGTCCTACCGACTATCTCCCCAGTGAGTATTTCATGCAGGACTTCAGCTACTCCTGGTTGATGATACTTCTTCAGCAAAGTACTTATGGATGCATCTTTCAGTCTTTGCAAAGACTTCTGAATCGAAACTTCCCTCCTCCTTTCATTCCGGACTGCCCTATCTTTGCTCTTCTTATTAATTTTCTCATCGACCATTTGCTGCTGCGTTTTCTTCAATGCTGTATAGTGTCTGCTGTGAACCATTGCCATCTGGAGGTATTTTTGGAATTGCTCAGCATCCAGATCATCGATGAATTTTCTTACTTGATTCCGCTTGGCCTTGATGACATCGCTTATGCTGGAAACATAAGCATTAGGCGCAAGCTTCTTTCTTTCAGAAAATTCACCGATGATGCTTTCCGCTAGCATGGTGTGTTCACTCACAGATGTCAACAGTGATGGAGATGAAGCCGCTACAGAGGTGAAGGATCTCTGATACTGCCTGTTTAACACCTCCACAATCCCTTTCAAACAGGCAGTCATCATTTGTCGAAACAGGAGTTCATTTGTGGGATAAATCAATAGGAAGTTTCTTACATTGTTTGGTATTGGATTTCCAAAGAAGTCCTCTACACAGGCGAAAATAGATATTGGGTCCTCGCTGAGTATCTTCACCTTGTCAATGACCCTTGATGATGTTCATTGTGTTGATGGAGTCATTTTGCGTATCAATAGATGTACAGAAGGTACTCATCCAAGGCCCTGAATGCAGCTTCCCTATGATTCCCAGCACTTGCAACTCAACAATAGCGCCTTCTTCCATAATAACTAACTGCAACCTGACAATGGTCCCATTTGTTGACGGAAGCCCTGAGACAAATTTTTTGCACTGTGCGAAAATAGGGAAGTAAGTTGCACCCAGATGGAAAATTATATGCAGACGATTCCCTCGAAATCTAGTGATTTGGGACAATGAAAGCCCTTGTTGTTTAATGAATGCTTTCATGTCATTTATTGTCCCTAATTTATCACTAAATCTGAAGGAAATTAATTTCCACAATAATTCTCCATGCTAGGCACTCACTCACAACAGATGAAGTACAGGCCTCACAATCTCTCAGGGATTTCCTTGTTCTTCTTGTAATAGCTTCCAGTGGGTGCAAATTACAGTATAGTTCCAAAAGCTTAACTTGCCACTCCTTTTCCAGTAGCGAAACTGTAGAATGATTGACGGTAGCTCTGTCTGTCAAGCAGCATTTAATTTTCGAAATTATTTTGTTGAAACTGGCATACAACACTTTCGCCAGTAGATAGAGAGCCAACTTTGGCTAAGTTGTTGATGGAGTCCATAACATGCTGCTTGTAATCCATGGCATACCCCCCAGGAAGACGTTCCAACGACACAAGATGAGAGGATGTTGGGGTGGCCAAAACTATACAGTTCACGTGCTGTCCATCTTGTGTCGTTGAATCGAAAACTAAAGTTCAGTTTTCTGAGCTTTCCACTTCACGGAACGTCTTCATATCTGAGAGGAAGCCAAGCTCCCCCACCATTCTATATACTGTAGTTAAGCTTTTTGGTAAAATCTCATCTTCCAGTGACAATGTCTTCAAAATATTGTTGACAGTTTCTTGAGTCCTTGAAGAAGGAACTCCAGATAATATACAGTCATAGTATAATTTTCTTACTAAAAATTGATTGGAATGTTCTGTTTTTTTTTTCAGTACTTTTAATTGTTTTTTAAGTAATATTACTTTTTCATTTTTTTGATGTAGTTGTTTTTTCAAAACTTTTAATTTTTGCACTTTTTTTTTGTCACTGGAAGATGAAGACTGGGGAGAAGTTTTATGCAGACTGTAACTTGCACCCAATTCTGAATTAGAAGAAAGTTGTTGACCAGCAGCAGACAGGTTTTCATTAGCAGCAGACAGGTTTTCACTAGCAGCAGACAGGTTTTCACTAGCAGCAGACAGGGATGCAACAGCAGCAGAAATGGTTGCAGCTGCAGCAGAAATGGTTGCAGGTGCAGCAGAAATGGTCGTGCAGGAAGTGAGAGTCATATTTGCTACATATAATTTTTTGATAGCATCAGATAGGGATGCATCTGAATTCGATGTACTTGCAACTGGAGTGGTGGTGGTTGAAGAGGCAGTAGAAGACGGAACAGTCCGAGTCGCAACTTTTCTACATTTTAGTGGGAATCCAGAAAAGTTTGACCCTTTATTCCTCTTCTTGTAAAATCCATATAGTTTTCATTTGGACATAAATTCAGGTCGGATCAATGTAATTTGAAGACATTTCTTGTTGGTTTTTATCGCTTTTCAATAGAGAAATTGAAAAAAAATATAGACATATCCTTCTCAATCTAAAAAAAATGATCATGATTATAAATGTCGTGATATAGGCAATGATAGTCTTCTACAATTCCCTTTTCTTTATAATCTTCAAATTGCCATTCAACTACAAAAATTTCGGATTGTCTTTCCTCCAGTTAAAATTCATAATGTTAGTATTTTATACTGGTTGCAGAGAACCTAATTCATTCTAATATTTTAAATATAGCGGGGATAGTGAGAGATGTGTTCATACCTTTCCCAAATTTATTAAGTCGAAAGCGAATTCTGCGTAGTAGACCGGAAATTTAATCGATTTGGTGATTCCAATTTCTGTGTCGATATGTTTTACGTTAACCATATATTAGGTTGGTGCAAAAATAATTTCGTTTTCTCATATAGTAACATATGTTAGAAAACGAAATTATTTTTGCACCAACCTAATATATATGTCATGAAAACATAGATGAGAGTTGGAAAAATTGAAAAGCGAAATAATAAGAAAGTACTACTCCTTAGAAAGAAAGTACTACTCCTTAGAAAGAAAGTACTACTCCTTAGAAAGAAAGTACTACTCCTTAGAAAGAAAGTAATATTCATTTGAATACATAAAATATATTTCCTTTCTGTATCATTCCTCTCCCTTTTGACTTCATGTAGATATCTTTTATATATATTCAATACATACGCGATCATGGCTCTTCCCGGCTTCGTGTCATTTGTAGCTAGATGGGGTTGTTGTCTATTAAAAAAACCTCCACATTACATATTCTGCCATAGGGGTTGATATTTCCCGGAAAGGGATATATTTGTTCGAAGTAGCAAAGTGGTTGTTGACTGCTGTTACCAAGTAGGACAATCTAGCAGGTAGCCGTAATTGACTGGTCCTCGTCGTAGTGGTAGGCAATAGGCGTAGGCAATAGGCGAAGACTATAGGCGTAGTCAATAGGTGTCCAATAAGCGTCCTGTACCGCTACATCAGTCTGTATTTATGGCTGACACCAGTCAGTCATATTACTGTGAGGGGGAACCCAGGTTTATACATATTCATTACATCAAGGATTATACTCGATTATAGTCAATTATTCTGCCATAGGTAGTATACTCCATTACACTGTCAATGTTAAAACACTCTTTCCTTATTATCTGCCCTAGAGATTCTTTTTTCTTCTTTAAAACTTCATTGCTACTGACATGCTCGGTCCATGGTATTCTCGGCATTTTTTTATCTAACTAGATCTCTCTTGGCTCAATTATCTTTGAAGTAATTGTCCCGGATTTCCTGTCATATAAGAGGATTAACAGTATATTGCAGTTCCGCAATATTATCTTTATTTCCAACGAAATTATTGCAGACATTGTTCAGCTTTTGGAATGCATCCTTTGCTATTCGGCGTGCTTTCGGATTTTTCTGCCATCTTTTCCATTGTCTCTCTATATATTTAACTTTTCGAACTTTTAATTCGTCGCTTGAATTTTTGACTATCTACCAACATCCATTTTTTCGCAGTCGATAATTAGTACGTTTTTTTCTCGCTACCATTTCTTAAATTTTCACAGTGTTCACTCAGTTTTCTGTCTCGGTTTGTCATGAACATGATAATATATGTACGTGTTTTGTAAATAACGTACTCACCAATAGAGAGAAATTTAATTTCTTTAAGAATCACTTCTCTGTAGACGGTAAATAAATGAAGTTTAACACTCCTTTCTACATTTATATACTGCCCATTTCATTACTTTTTAATCCTGCACAAGGACCAAGCGCCACTGGAGGTAGAGTGTTACGGAGTAAAATGCACAGTTTATTGGGATATGTGGAGAATATAATGGTTAACTCTAGACTTGGTCAAGTTAAGATTGTAGTGATCGGGGAAGCAACCCCTTGAGAATTTGTTCTATAAAGAAGTGTTTTTTTTTGTTTTGTTTTTTTTTTTTGGTGAATAATCTGTTTGAGTGGAGTGTGCAACTCACCAGTGGAATACGAAAGAGATGAGGGTGGTTGATTAGAATGTATGTAAATATGGCGGATATTAGCCGTGAGAGTAAGAATTGGTGGAACTTAGTAATGTAGGAATATTTGTTGTTTCTCGTAGTTCGGGTTAAAACTTTCAATATCAATACCGGTAGCAGAGTGAGAGGCTTGTAAATTTTAGTCTATTGGAAACTGGTTGTCGAGTGGAAAATAATTTTTTATTCACCAGGAGGCGAAGACGATTTTAGACTCTATCAAGACTGGAATGTGAAAATTAAGCAGGCATATATAGTAGCAGCAATCCACATAAATGTTTTAGATTATTTTAACAACTATGGATAGAATAAGACTTTGAGTCCTTACCACCGCTTTACCAGTGGTAGAGAAAAATGACGTAATGCTTAGACCTAGTTGAACGGTGGGTAAACAATTGTAACTATATTTATAACTAACGTGAAACATTAGATTCCAATTATTTTCGAATTTTGACTCAGGAGCTCCAGAAGAATTTGAATTGTTCAGGAATGCAGGGCTCAAAGTGTTAAAAAAAAAAACAAAAAATACTTTTCAGGCTCAATATTAAATTTTAATTCCTTTATCATTTTCTCGCACGTTTATATTATCGGTCCTATTTTTTTTAAAGATTCTACATACAATGCACACCTTCTGTATTCTTCCCTTGCTAAGTGTTCGCTATTTTCATTGTCTTCGTTCTTATGTATACCTTTCGCGATGATTGTGTTCTCAGGATAATCGTAAAAGATTAACACAATCATTATTGCATTAATATCTCTTCCGTAAAAATTGCAACTGGGTAACTCCAGGTAGCTATGCATGCCAACACTTGAAAACGCGAGTTCAGCTTATTATTATTATTATTATTATTATTATTATTATTATTATTATTATTATTATTTTCTTTTTACTATACATGTGCTATCCATTTTTGTAATCGCCGTTGTTGAAGGTCTTCAAGTGATGTAATGTCTCTTGTTTGTTATGACATAATGAAGATGTTGACGTTTCATATAACTTCGACCAAAAGCCCAGAAATAAATCCCCACATGAATTCAGGAAGAAAGTGATAACATTAAGTACACTTTACAAACCTATTTCCCTGAAAAAATGTTTAAATTTCATGTTTCATAAATTTCAGTCGATAGTAGCATTTGCTGCTCGGTCAATATTTCCCTATAAGGAAACGACTAATATTACCACTACCATTAACCAGCAAATTTTCCATGGTACACGTGTTCATTTCCGGGTTCAGGCTTAATGCTGTCAGTTCGAAGTTTGATAGAAGCTAGATTTTTATTGCTGATTGCTTCATGTTTGTTTTGAAATTTCAAGAGAATTGTGACAGAAAGAAGGCTTCATCTGACAATTTCCGAAGATATTTTGTTTGAGTTTTTGTGTAAAAGGAATGCTCAAATGTGACTTTACTTTAATAAAAGAGAATGTATTTCATTAGATGAAACGTTTCTCGCAATAAAACTCGTAAAAGTGTGTAAAAAACTTAAATCCCTAAAGGCCTATTCCATTGATTAATCAATGAAAGGAGGTGAATAGTTAGGAAGAGGCTACATTTGCAAGTTCCTTTATCGTCTGAAAGAAATATTAACATTTGATATCTGTACATTTTGGAGTATTTGTACATTTTCACTTTGAAAGATTGACATAGAATTATTCATTTAGAAGGATAGCGAGAACAGAGGATTAATATCGATATCTGCTTTAAAACATTCCGATGCAATTTTGTCTTCAGTTTTGTTATATAGAAATAATGTGTCAACACCGACTCTTGTATTTGAACATAGATCACCAGTGAGCAAACACAGGCGATCTCATTACTGACCTAAGTAGATCACGTGACCATAGAGGAAACGCATATATAGAGGAAGTCGCGTTACGTCTGTGGTGTTCACTATCTCTAGTCTATCCTCTATACTACGTGTTCGCTATCACTAGTCTATCCTCTATACTACACGGATCACCATTTCTTCTCTATCTTCTATTATTATTGAGACCGCTATTCTCTGCTCTATTCACTATACGATATACTATTAGTTATTCAAAGGCGCCTGACACCAGTATTGTTCAATGCCTTACTAATAATTTTTATCTGCGATTACAAATCTCTACTACAATTAGAATTACAAATGTGATAACAAGTGTTCGCTGGCATCCCGAAACAAGCACAAAGTGTGCTTGTTTTTGACTTTATAAAGAATTTTCAAAAAGCAACGAAACAATTTTGAGGAAATAAAAGAAAGCGAAAAATATAACGATTATGTAGACATTTCCATGAATACAGGTGACGGCAAAAATGTATGGTAGGTAAGAGGTGACAAGAGAGTTCCACAAGGGAGAAGTATGAGAGAAGAAACTGTTGGCATAGAGCTGACGTTTAGATCTCGTGATTTAAATAGTCAGTTGGGTGCCATGCGTTATACAAGCTTAGGCGATCATGTACGTTTCGATATATGACTAACAATGTTTCCCGCAGTCGGTTGCCACTTATTTCGTTAGACCGTTTGCCATCGAAGGCTATAGAACTCGGCCTGTCCCGTTATTTACCCATAACTGGAAGGGAGAAGAAGATTCATAGCTTAAATGAATGTAATAGATTTGACAGAAATTCGAACTCGGCTCTCCGATTCCTCAATCCTAGCCGCTTTACATTTGTCCACCGCGCATTCTCATATTTTAATAGTAAAACTGCGATATCCACCGAAAGTCACCCCGTCCTGTTTTGATCCTTGATACACTTAAAATTTAACTATGATTTGACTATAACAAACAATCCTGATCTTCTCCATGTATATCTTTCCAAACATGAGGGAATATTGCTCTCCATATGATTCTTCTCTTTTATTGTTCCAAATAATAGTTGGCCAATTACCATGTGTCTCTACGCCATTGTTCTTACAACCATTCAAATAGATTAAATAATTTACTCTTCCTTACTTCTGGTTCTATTAACACATGGGAATTTTATATTCTACAAATATTCTTTACTCATTATAATTCCCATGAATTTCGGCATTCAATTTTCATTGTAGCAACAGTAATCTTGATAGAAATTCTAAATCAACGAAGGCGATTATTTTACTCGTAAACAGAAGCAGAGAAGACATAAAAACATCCGGCCACGAAAGAAAACAACCGTAAGTATAACAATAAATCAGCTGAAATTTATTTCCATTTTGAAAGGAAAGGAAACAGTAAAAAAATCAATATACACATTAATTCCCATTACGTAAAGACTTGTATAAAAAAGATGTCAATCGTTCTCTTGAATTTATAGATGTTTAAACTAAATGGAAATTCAAAACAATATTAATCTCTAAAAAGCTTTTTTTTGCCAAACACAGGATAGGGAAACCTATCAATATTTCAAGGATTATTTGACTGCAAGAACGAAAAAGACAATGGCTGAAAGCTAAAATATTGTTTATAAAATAACTCTAGAAATACTTCATTTTTTCAAAAGAGGGTCGGGATTTTGTTCCGCATATAAATGTATAGCATGGCAATTGTATTTTATTGATCTGTACAATGTTTAGCTCAACGTGATACAAAAAACGTGATACAAAAACGTGATACAAAAAACGTGATACAAAAAAACGTGAGTTGACATTTATTAAACCATTTTTAGAACTGTGCATCTGAAAAATAAATTCTTACACTTATTATGTATTTTACTACATTCTCACCAAATGCATGGCCCAAGAGACACTCAGGGTAGATTATTACCAAATGATATCTGAATGTATGAGAAAGAAGCAGATTACGAGGATAGGTGCGATAGGTAATGTTTGAGCCCACACTTAAAGGTGCAAAAATTTTAATTTTTAATCATTTCACACCAATCAAGTAAATAAAGCCATTAAGACACAAATTGTTATTGAGTGTGAGAGATTATGAAGAAAAGAAAAGATTATTAATAGGAGACAATATTAAAAGAACGTGAATTCAGAAGACAGGAGATAACGATTAACATTGCATTTAATTTTTAAGCATCAAAGTTTACTGGAAAGCCAAATGATGGAAGCGATTTTCACACTCGATAAGCGCAGGCGAAGAAACTCTTAATAAAGAACTTACGGTTAGGTCTAAATAATGGAGGCACACCTTTAGTGGTTTGTTCTATAAAGTAGCAATTCTTTGAAAGATGATGTCCGAACGGAAGCCTCTTTTTACCAACGAAATACAATGTTTGGTCGCTGTGTGTATGACATGGCGGAACTTGACTGTAAATGTCTGAATATAGCAATCAATGAAGATTATGATGGCCATTAGAATGGCTAGCTAATCTCCGATGCGGACGTCTGTCCAATCTCATTTATGTTTGTATTAACATTGTCAGAACTAAACTATGCATTTGTACTGCAACTATGCCGAATAGTCTTTACTTAAAGTTCCTAGCAGATAGCATATAATCAGGCGTAATCACTAGATGAACAAGAACCGTACGAGAAACGAAGATGTTGTGCGAACAATGTTGGCAAACTAATTTCACTTACAAGCATTGGGTCACTCAGTCGTATAGAAGCGCACGCTAGATTATCTCGATAGGTCGATATTATGAAGACATCAATTTCTTGAAAAATAAACCTTAGCGAAATTCGAAATCAGGTCACATAGCCAGAACATACTAACCACTCTGCCACGTGTCAATGGATTATTATTATTATTATTACTACTACTACTATTATTATTATTATTATTATTATTATTATTATTATTATTATTATTATTATTATTTTCTTTGATTTCTGGCATTTACACATTTCTTTCCGGGTCCCGCCCAGTCACCTAAGAAATGGCATCATGACACTTTCCAATGGCAAAAAAAAAAAAAAATTACATAGATAAAGCCCTTCGTAAAGTGTGGGCTGTACTTATCAGAACAATGTTTTGTATCTCCTTGAGGCATGGACTTCCAGGAATCCCTTCAATTAGTCTGCTGCAATCTTTTCGAACCAGTCTTAGGGCTCCAACTACAACAGGAATTGTTGATGTTCCCATATGCCACATTTTCGATATTTCTATTTGAAGGTCCTTGTATTTTGACATCTTCAAAATACATTGCAATCTGCAGGGACTGCGATATCAATAAGAAATAACTTTTTTTGTTTGTGGTCTTTAATAACAATATCTGGGCGGTTGGCCTTGATTGTTCTGTCAGTGTGTATTGTGTAGTCCCATCGAATTGTAACAGGTCCTATCTCCGTAACCGGATCTGGGTGGCGTTCATTTCAGTTATTATTATTATTATTATTATTATTATTATTATTATTATTATTATTATCAACATTATTATTATTATTATAAATCAATGTTTTAATACTCTTATCTCATAGCACAATTGTTACTGGTGGAAAAATTTTGCGAAACATTATATCGGTAATCACTCACATTAAATTTATCATAAAGACTATGTATCCATTTACAACCTTGACAGGGGTGTAAGTTGTCTTTTGTGAAATAAAGACTGCCACTAAATCACACGCCATATAATTCTTTACTCAGTTTAAACTTAACCACAACATCGCTCCATTGTTTTAGTCAACCAGTGCGGGACAAACTCTGTATACTCTTAATGACATATAAGGCTAAATTATCAAGTCTACTTCCCGTGTACTTTTGCTATTTATTTACTAAATATGGTAGACTAAAATGGAAAAAAAAAATGAAAACTTATCTGTTTAAATGAGAAAGCTGATCGATAATGTAATTTATATTGAAGAAAGCGAATATCGAGAATAATTTGAAAAACAACTTTTTTTTTTGTAACAGACGATTTTATTAAAAGTGACAGCAACAAAAAATAGTGTGACGACCAACAAGATACAAATGTCGAAAGACTACGCCAATTCCCTTAAAGTAATGTGTTCAACATTTACGTTCCACAAACCAGAAGATTTACAAATATATTATTCTCTCGCGAATAATGTTTGCGTATTTTATGATCCAACTTTATAACCGTGAAAGCCGATAGCGGTTTCATAAGAACCACCAGAAAAAATAAACAAAATGACTTAGAAAAACATGAATCGAATTCTTTGGCTGTTATGTCTAATGACAAACAGGATGATTGTCCGTGGTTGCTCTTAATAAACTTCGTTTTTCTGTTATTTCTCTTAAACCATGTACGATCCATCAACTTACTCAAGTTCACTAAGTATATCATGTGTTGATTTCCTTTGTCTATTTTGCCGTTTATCTGTACTGTGTGTATCAGATTTTCCAAGCTGCTCTCCTCCTCATCATGTTGCCTAGAAGTCTCAACTGCTCCTTCCTGATGTTAAGTTTGTGATATTGAGAACTTTTAACCATATATATATATATATATATATATATATATATATATATATATGTGTGTGTGTGTGAAAAGTTTGTGAATATAAATATAAATAAATAAATAAATATATATATATATATATAAATAATTATATATATATATATATATATATATATATATATATATATATATATATATATATAATTATTTATATATTATATGCGCGGTACTTATTAGAAAGCGCTTAATATCAGAGATAGAGCTATTTGGTTGGATAGAGATTGTGACCCTGGGTTTCACGCTTTTGCGATCGTCAGACAATCGCAAAAGTGTGAAACCCAGGGTCACAAACTCCCATCTATCCAACCAATATATATATATATATATATATATATATATATATATATATATATATATATATATATATATATATATATATATAAGCAAGCTGTATTTTGTAAGATACATGTAATAAAATAGTTTCACTTTTAGCAATGAAATGCAGGAAATTTTAAAGACGCTTAAATTGTTGTTTTTACTGTAAACGCAGTTTTTTACTAAATCAACCAGGTGTTCCTGTTTAATATTTTGCCATTTTACAGGTTTCATATGTTCTTGCTTATCCAACTCAACATTGTGTGTAAACTGTTCGAAATGCATAGGTTTGTTCTGTTTTTATTCTCGTACTTTCGACATTATCAGTAATATGTCATTAATATCATTAATGAGCTTGATGTGAATTTAAACTTGTACACAGATTATAAATATATGACATTTTAAAAACTTTCTGCGCTTTAGTAATGATATATTTATGAAACTTAAATTGCTGAGTTTAAAGATATCCGAGTATCCATCTTTTCTTTTACAAATGAATTAAATATATCCAATGGCCTTCATTGGAAATCACGTATATATTTGTTTACACAGACGTTTAAGGATACCACTTCTTTTATCTTGGTTAAATTCATAATAGCTTAATGTTATATAAAAAAGAGGTGTCTTGTTTGTTATCAAATATGGCATAAAAATTATTTCCTTTTGTCAAATTTATGAAAACAGGAATTACTTAATAATTAATATTCGAAATCTCAGCCGTTTTTCTTTTTTTTTAAACCCAGACATTTTTTTCTTCCTTGTGATGACATTTGGAAACACGCAACAATCTAAGCCACAGGATAGATCGTTTGTACTGATTATTTTATAAAAGCGAATGATTTCATTTTACGTTTTCACAAAAGACTTGTATCTTTTTCTCTTCTGTTTTTGGCTTCTTCGTGCATTTTAAAGCATGGCTATTAGCATTAATACTTAAAGGATTATCCCCCATTTATCTCCCATGAATATTAGAAAAATGCAGTAGAAATTCCTTAGGGCACGCTAATGTCTGCAGGCATTGGATTAAATGCATTACCAAGGCCCTCATCAAACGAAAATCAAAAGACGCATAGAAGATTATTATTATTATTATTATTATTATTATTATTATTATTATTATTTAAGAGCATATCAAAATTAATATACTCCTTTGAAATTTGACGGGGGATTACACGCGCAATGTCTCAACTCTTTGTAGTTTTCTTCAGTATTTAGCCGTACTGGATAACCTCGGAGGTTTTTACCGAATCATTTATTCATACCATCGGGACCAATTGTTTCCATTCTATTTTCATGCTTAGATAATATCGCTTATTATTTAATGCTCTTCAGTTATTTGTTTGTTTCTTGTTTCTTCCGCTGAAGTACAGGATAGATGACGGCATCTGAGCCACGATTTGACGTCACAATTACCAAGAAACCGGAAAAGATTTAAGGAACGTTAAAGCAGATATGTTATGACCATTTGAATATGTGCTGGTATTCTTGATTCGTAATTTCCCTGTGCAATATCCATTAGCACTGAATGATGCTAGCGTGGAGAAATAATAATAATAATAATAATAATAATAATAATAATAATAATAATAATAATAATAATTAATTATTATTATTATTATTATTATTATTATTATTATTTTTTTTTTTTTTTTTTTTCTTTCATTTCTGGCGTTTACACATTTCTTTCCGGGTCCCACCTAGGGATCTAAGTTTAGAAATGGCAGCATAAAACTTTCCACTTACAAAAAAAAAAAAAAAAATTACATAGATAAAGCCCTTCGTATAGTGTGGTCTGTACTTGTCTGGACAATTTTTTGTATCTCCTTGAGGCATGGACTTCCAGGAATCCCTTCAATTAATCTACTGCATTCTTTTCCAACCAGTCCTAGGGCTCCAACTACAACAGGGATTGTTGATGTTCCCATATGCCACATTTTCGAGAATTTGTAGGTCCTTATATTTTGACAGCTTTTTGAATATCTTCAAAGATACATTGCAGTCAGCAGGGACTGCCATATCAATAACAAGGCACAAGTTTTGTTTGTGGTCTTTAATAACAATATCTGGGCTGTTGGCTTTGATTGTTCTGTCAGTGTGTATTGTGTAGTCCCAAAGAATTGTAACAGGTCCTATCTCCTTAACCGGATCTGCGTGGTGTTCATACCAGTTTCTTTCAGTTTCCTTCCCGTAGAAGTTGCAGATTTTTCAGTGCAGAAATTGACCCACTCTGTCAAGTCGGGTTTTATATTCAGTGTGTGCCAACATCCTGAAACCTGATATAAGATGATCAATCGTTTCTGGATATGTATCACGAAATCTGCATTTTGAGCTGACACAATATTTTAGTATATGTGCTTGATAATTCCTAGTTAGCAAGCATTGGTCCTGCGGAACAAGGATAAAACCTTCTGTTTCCGCTTTCAACCCTGCACTACGTAGCCACTGATGGGTACGGGTTTTGTCTACGTCAGCTTGTTTAGTACGGGCAGAGTATTGGCCATGAAGTGGTTTATCTTGCCATAGCTTCTGTATCTGGTCGGTTGCATTCGTCTTTTCTGTCTTTCTTTAAGTATTTTGCAGTTTCAGTCGGTGTATTGTGCTGTAATTGCATCTCTACGCCCATTTGAAACTCCATTTTGAATTTGTTGGCTTCTTTCATTACGGTGTAAAAACGCTTACTACTTTCATGTTACTTGACGCATACCATCTTCCAGTCTTCTGTAGTTTCCAAGTATCTTTGGAGGCCAATTGTTGTAGTTTTGTAGGACAGTTCTAGTTGAACTAATCCTCTGCCTCCTTCGGATCTGGGCACATACAGACGATCAACATCAGCTTTGGGATGATGCATGCGATAGCAAATGAGAAGCTTTCTCATTTTGGCGTCCATTCGCTTAATTTCAGCTATGGTCCAGTTAAGGACATTAAAGCTGTATTGCACCACAGAGAAAGCCATTGTGTTTATAGCTGATATTTTGTTTTTTGAGTTTAGTCCAGTATTTAGTACCAGACGTACACGCCTGTGGTACTCTTTTCTTATTTTTCCTTCATTTGGGGGTGTTGTATGCCATCTCCTTCTCTAATTCCTAGGTACTTATAAGCTTCATCATGCTCCAATTCCCTAATCTGTGTGACAAAATCTGAATCTATTAAGGGTGTTTCTGTAATTCTACCTTTCTTGAATGTTACTTTTGCACATTTATCTAATCCGAAGTCCATACCTATGTCGTCACTGAAGTATTTTACAATATTTAGGATGCCTTTCAACTCATTGTCGTCTTTGGCAAAGAGTTTGAGATCATCCATGTAGAGTAGGTGATTGAATATTTTCTTATTTATTTTTAACCAGAGCTACTGCTGTTCAGTTCATGTTTAAGAGGGGTTAAGGATAAACAAAACAGAAGTGGTGACAGAGAGTCTCCTTGAAAGATTCCACGTGGGATATTCAGACGGCTGGATATGGCAGTGCCCCCGGTGTGACTAAGGTATAGTTTGGTGTTCCACATTCCCATGTTATGCTTAAGGAAATTTAATAACACAGAAGAGACTTTGTACATTTCCAAAGTCTTAAGGATCCAAGAATGTGGAACACTATCAAAGGCATTACTATAATCTATACACGCTGCAATAAGATTTCTGCGTCGTCTCCTGCAATTTTCCAGGATCATTTTATTTATCAGAAGTTGATCTTTGCAGCCATATGAACCTTTTCTGCATCCCTTCTGTTCCCGTTGGAGAATGCTGTTTGTTTCGAAAAAGGAATAAGTACGGTTCGTCAGTACAGACGTGATCAACTTATACGTTGTGGAGAGACATGTTATCGGTCTATAATTTTTCGGGTCGTCTGTTTCAATTGTTTTTGGTATGTAACACCTTCAGTAATCCTTTCCGGGGTTTTATTGGGATTATTTACAAGCGTTGATAATGTTTTTGCAATAATTTTAAGGGTATATGAGAGATGATACAGCTGGAAATTGGGGAACTTGTCATTTCCTGGGGATTTCCATTTTGGGATTTTGGGGATTTCGTTAGAGCTCGCCTAACATCATCTGTGGATATATTTTGCCATTCTTGCAGAGGTGTATCCAGCAGTCTTACTTCTTCACGCCGTATCAATTCTGCATTATATTCCTTTGGGCTGCTCCAAATATTTTCCCAAAATGTCTGTACATTGTCAATCGATGGTGGCCTTTCGACATGTTTTTCCAATTTCCCTGTAAAATGTTTTAAGATCTGTTCGGAATATTTTATTTTGGCGATAGAACCTACATCATTTTTCGTATCGTCTTGTTCTTTGAGCCTTTTGCTGAAATTTCTTTTACAGCATTTCCTTGATTGATGGAATGTCAATTATGAGTTTAATGCTATATTTCCGCTTGATCTTTTTGGATTTACGTGTGGAAATATTAGGGATTCTCGTGAGCTCATCTAATATAGAAAGCTCACACCTGATTTGTTTTATTTCTCGTATCAGTTTGGTTTTCAAAGCTGGTTCTCTATGTCTGTTAATTTTATTTATTGTCGTGACCCCAAGCTTCCGAGTCGCTGCTAAAGCTGTTGCGTATATGACGTTGTTAACTTCTGTTATGTTTCCCGGTGGTTTATCTGTTAACAGTGTTTCCAGGGCAGCATTGTATATTTTCACGATGTGTTTGTTGGAATTCGTCATATGGATTTTCGCGAGCTGGTCTCTGTCTGACAATTGTATGAAAGTTACTCTGCTGAGTACTTGGATGACGTTATTTTTCGCTTCGGTGATTTCAGCTACGTGGTTTTCAAGGAATTCTAACTTAATGTACCTGGAGTCATCTTCAGTGACAATTTCTGGAGAACTGTAGGTTGTGTCTAAGATAGAGTCTTGGATTTCATTTCCTGGGAGATTATTTCGTATTTCATTCGCTTTAGCGTCCACCCCATCCTCTGTCGCATTCCTTATTTCTACATTCGTCTTAATAGAGTTTGAGTGATGGGTCATAGTATTTTGTCTTATATCTAATTTTATCTTATCTATTTCTGCATTTGAGAGTCTGTTTTTTTTGCATGATGTCCCTACGGACATTGGCAAGCATGTTTGGATTGAGGTTAGGTCTTATAATTTCCCACCATACTTCTCCATATCTGGTATGTTTGATTGGTGGTGTTCTTTGCTGGGTTATTGAGTGGAGTGAAGAAGGATTTCCTGACTTGTCGATACTCTTCGCGGCTCCATTTCGTTCGTTTACTTTTTATTAGTCAATTTGGTATTGAGTCACTTGGTCCAAGGTTGGCAATAATCCGGGTTTGGTGACCTAGTGTCTCTTCGTGTGTGGAAGAGTTTGTTCCAGTGACAGACTTTTCGTCCTCAGACTGGTTCCTCTCTGAGGGACGCGGCCCTGTTTGTCCCGGTTGACGCCCGATCCAGTATGAAATATTATTCGTATTCATTAAAATTGGTAGAGATGCGTTTTAACCTTGACCGCCAAGGGGTAATTATGTTCAGGTTACCAGTTTTAGGACGAGTCTCGAAGAAGATCCAAGAGCACGCCCAAACAATGAAATTGTGAATTCATTAATACAGCGAAGGTAGAATAGTTCATAATAGTGTATGTTATTCAGTGGGGTAGATGCTACTAAGTTTTGACTTAGTATAAGTCGGAGTGACCGCTCCAAGTGAGAATATCAGATTTTAGTATATAGACTTAAAAAAAAAATGAAGGAGAAAAGGGAACTGAAAAGGAAAGAATTAACTTGAGTCAAAATGATTTCGAATCATATCAAACTACAGGAAAGGTATCATTAAAAAATGGTACATTTACCATTTCTTACAAGTTCGGAGGACGGCACAAGTGACTTTCCACAAATGTTTAATTTTCTTTCGCCAACGACAGATACTTATCAAATTTTATCGGGTACGCTGGACTTATACTACAGATTGGTAGTGGGGAGTATAAAAGAATTCATTAAACAAAGGGGTAGGAGCAAAGGAATAAAAGTTATACTTTTCCGGTCATCTCTCAACCTACTAGCCGCTAAAAGATATATTTTTAAATTTTCACTCAAAAGGTTGATAGTTAAAGGGCAGAGCATTGTAGGAAAATTACACATTATTATTATTATTATTATTATTATTATTATTATTATTATTATTATTCCAGCTACGCAGGACTGATGCTTCTTAAGTAGAAATTAACAAGCATATATACTGAACAATTGTGTTAGTCCAAAATACAGACTCCGTGATAAATATTCAGGAACAATTCATCATTTTCTATCAGGCTGAGAGGCACTTGCACCGACATAATATAAAACACGGCACGACAGATTGAGCGAATCTCTGCACTCTGCAATACTTACGAAAAAAGACAGCAAGAAATTGGTATGAAAACCATCGAAAACCGGTTACGGAGTTTGGAGCTGTAACATGGAACTTTATGGGAGTTTAGAATATACACAAACAGAACAATCAAATCTAATCGTCCTGACATCGTGATTATAGACCACAAAGACTACATGTGTCACCTTATTGACGTGGCAGTTCTTGTAGACTGCAATGTATCATTGAAGATCTTCAAAACTCTCTCAAAATACAAGGACCTTGAAATCAAAATCTCAAAAACGTGCCGTATGAAGACCTTAAAAATTCTAGTTGTAGTTGGATCCCTCGGATCGTTTGGAAAATAAACCAATAGACTCAATAATGGAATCCCTTGTAGCACATACAATAAAGAAATACAAAAAAAATTGTACTCACAAGTACAGACGATTCCTGAAGAAGGGCTTTATCTATTTTATGTATTTGATTTTTTTTCGAAACTGCTCAGTGGAAAATGTCATGATGCCATTTCTGACCTTAAACATGTGATTGAGAAAGAAATGAGTATACACCAGAGAAATTTATATAAGAACAACTACAATAACAACAACAATAATAATAATAATAATAATAATAATAATAATAATAATAACAAACCCAATGAAAATTTCATGTTTTTTTTATTTTAATTACTACTTAAGTTAATGACAGAATAAGAACGTTGCGAGATCCACTACTACAAAATCATCACTATGTACTGTTATGGAAAAGATAGTAACGAAATATGCCACATTGAAGCTTGATCGCGCAAGGCTTATTTATACTATTTACATCTCGCACCAACCTGGACTAAATAAAGGGTTCGGTTGATAATTACAAAATTTGTCACCTGAAGACAGCCGGAACGTACAACGCCCAAAATATCGCGAATATGACAATAAAGACGAAGACAACTGCATGAAAGAAGTAAATACTATAGATAGTTAAAATACCTCATCTTAGAAATACAGGCAATTGTTAATTTTATTATTATTATTATTATTATTATTATTATTATTATTATTATTATTGTGACATTTCCCTTTGGGACATATAGATGAATCCGGCCCGTTTAAATCTGAAATCTTAAAAATGACTAAGAGTATCTCCTAATTATATTTCCTTTTTCTTCCTCTTTATACTGTGTTTTGTTGTGTAGAAATAGGATATATAGTTCTCCATGTGGGACACTTGTGTATAGGTATATTCATAGTCTTTTGTATGTTTTAGATTATCTTAGAACAAAGCATGTTTGAATCCTTCTTCCATTCGGCCATTCAGTTCAATCCTGTCCGTGATATACGGTGTTGTTATATGACGGGGATAACAATGCCCACAACGAGAGAAACGTAAATGGGAGAATAAATCTTTTTTTACAAGCGCTCTCGTTAAAATGCTACTACTACTACTATTACTACTACTACTAATAATATTAACAATAATAATAAAAATAATAAATGCAAGACGATCAAGCAGAAATATAAAATTAAATTAGCAAATGAAATTCGACTAATCAAGGAAGAACTGAAAAAGAAACTGCAATAAATGCCACAGAGAACAAAACGATGAAAAGCGTTGGAGGTTCTATCGACAAAATATGTTATTTCATACTGAGAAAAAGAAGTTTTACGTTGAAATTGGAAAAGTTTCTATGGGAATTAAAAAAGCCAACATCTATTGAATAAGAGTAATTATTAGGGAAGTATATTTGCAGCAACAGAAATGAATATATTTCAAATGTATATCAAACAAGAACAAGAAAGAAGGAAGTAAAAACCTGTATAAGAAAAAAAAAATAACCAAGAATAATTTTAGGCAAGCTCTAAAAATATTCCAAAGTATCTTAATTCCGAGTATCTTGATCGGCCACTTTTGTCTACAGGAAAGGCCCAGGCCTTCCAAGGACCCAACCGCAGGCTGTTGTTCCTGGACCCTGTAACCGTCACATATACCATGATCTCTTTGTCACCTTCGTCAATCGCGGCTCTGATCGACACAAGAATCAAAACTTCATCGGCATAGGCAGAATCCCTGATTGAGGTGGTTGCACCAGGTAAAGTTCACACAGGACAAGATTCGCCATTAAGTTGCGAAGGAAAGGCACAAAGGCGAGAACCTTCAACAAGGTTGAAAGTGGACAATATTTACCAATGGAGCGAGACAATACGAAATTTTCCGATCTTACACCGTTCATGTCTACCTGTGCAGCGGATCCAGGTCCGAAAGTAATCCCTAAAAATGTGTCGGAAAGGACAGCATAGAGAAATCGATGGACAACCCTAGCGAAAATCTTGGACTGATATAAATTGATCGGCGTTGCTTCATTGTCGACCTGCTCGATGATCAAGCGTAGCAAATGTTCTTCACAGCACCAGGCTACACGAGTCCAATCACACTGGAGAGATTAAACTGCAAGTGTCAAGCTAATATATTCAACATTCCATAATTACCTATCCCATCACCACAGTTTTTGTTCTTGAAAAGCAACTTGATCACATATCTCGTGAATGGTTGAGGTATAGAAGCCTGCTTCATTTAATGTTGTAAATCAATACTAGTAAAGGCGAGCGATTGAGTCAAGTATAGTCCGAAAGGAAGAGCATCTAAGCGCGAATTATTGCCAACCAGCTTCAGCACTTCTCAGACATCAGAATCTCTGATAGCACCCTCACAACCAGTCACTTCGTGGTGGGGAAAATCGGCCAAATAGGTGTTAAACTAAGCAGACTCAGACCGGGTTTCTATTAAAAAAAATACTGTAATTAGTCTCAAAAAGCCTCACATATTCCCGCGCTTTTAGTCACAGTCAACTTATCCGGTAATCTGATGCTCGCGAGATGTTGGGATGCATTTCGAGCCTTCTCTGTAAGCAGTTCAGCGGCCACGTTCATTACCGCGGAAGACATTCATTTTAACCTCGCTAGAGCTTGATACTTCTTGACAAGCAAGGAGGTCAGTTCGGCATCAGCTAAGGCTACTTTCCCGCTATCAAATGATTAGATCGCCAATAAACTTTCGCTTCACATACTTCGGATTTTAATATATCTTATTCCCAACCATCAATTCCCGCTGCTGCATTACAAGCAGCTTGTCATGGAAATTTCTCACATCAAATAATGATGAATACAATTTCCAGGATCCAGACAAACTAACATAAGGCTTATCTAAGTTAATCCGAAACTAGCATATGATCAGTGTAAACTATCGAATGCAAACTTGGACAAAATAAGAGACCGGGATTTACCTTGACCCCCCGCCCTCGGGAAACACTAAGCAAGGTTTTGTTTTTTTTTTAACCTGCTGACCCGTGTGATCCCATTAGGGACGCTGGTCTAAGTTTCTCTTAGCTGATTAGCTTAGCTTGTGTAAGATGGTCAGTGTTTGTCTAAACTAGTCATAGAAATGGAACAGATAATACTACCGCTGCATCTTTTCTGACGGGAAAATCTCTCTTTTCCTAACCTGCTATCTCCTTTCAGACGAATTCGGAAGTAGATCCCGGACAACTTAAGAGCCCAAGATTTACCGTGATTCCCACGGAGCCAGATTGTGACATAAGGTCGGTTCTCAACGTCGGGACCTGAGAGTTTCCACTCGGGCTGCTGGTCTAAATCTGGTCAAAGCTTGTCTCAGACATATCCGGTCATACAACTGCTACTTAACAAATGTTACGCAACGTGGAAGATGCAAGGAAAAAGATACTACAACAGCAGCATCTACTCTAGCACAAAACCTACCTCTCATACTCTGCCATCTGAGATTTACTTGATTTTCCCACTGAGGTAGCTAGATCGGTTTTTAATGTGGGGGAACCGAGTGTTTCCACTCGGACCGTTTGTCTAAGCTAGTCGTAGCTTGTCTAAGCTGGTCAAAGCGTGTCATAGCTTGTGTAAGCTGGTCATAACCGGCCATAACATTTCTACGTAACAGATGTCAGGCAAGGCTAAGGGGAAAGCAACTGGTCTAGGCTGATATTTACTTGTCTAAACTAGTCATAGCTGGTCATAGCACCGCTCCATAACAGATGTTACTCAACGGTTGGGGGAACCGCCAGGGAGGAGAGAAGTCCCCCAGCATGGAACATATAATATAAACGCAGTATCTATTCCGATGGGAAAAAATACACTTATCCTACTCTATCCCCCCCCCGCGGAATATTCCGAAAGGAAAGCCCACAACAAGATTCCAAGAAGGAATTTAATTTATTCAAAATGTGCATTTCGTTTATTACTTGTTTCAGAAAATCCGTAACGGTACGTAGCAGACGGTTGTAGATTATTCTCAAATAATGACCTAAATAATAAAATCAAAGTTTAATTAAATACAATAAATAAGTAAAGTTTCATATTTAAATAATTAAAACGATTCATACAAACTCGTTAGGTACAATACGAGATAAGTGTTTGTGGCCCCTTAACTATGTCTTGTAAGTATCATATTCTCGAACCTCTTTCCTAAATCTGTGTCCCATAAATTTCAACTCTCTCTGATTTTTATTTCGCTTTTTCTACAAAATGTCCTGGTTGCTTTCATGTGAATCCCATGGAATTCTCTTCATCTGTCTGTAGACATACTTTGTTTTTCTTCTTTATCCTAGATTAAATCGATTAACTGCGATAATAAAGAATAGATATGACAAAGCCATTCAGAATCCTTTCCTTTCTTTCTAGCGAACATTTTCCGGTCTGTGTTTATTTTTTGAAAGAATCTTTTGTTATTGTTTAGTTCTTTAAGATTTTGGGACTTAATGTTCTAGAAGGCACGGTAGAGAAATCGACTTCCTCTCACATTGAGGAATCGGAGAGCCGAGTTTGACTTCCACTTCAGTTCATTAAATTCACTTAAGAAAGATATGAATCCATCGCTTCTCCGGCCATCTATGGGTAAAGAGCAGCACAGACTTGGCTCTATAGTCTGGGTGTCAACCAGTCTAGGGGAAGGAATTCAAAATGGTATGTAGCCCTGTCGAAGCACATAATACGCTGTGGATAGGATTGTTGGCATTGCCTTGATGATCTCGACTATGTTCAATATAGCGTATTCTGTTTGGATCAATTTCCGAAATTTAAGCGTAGCTTTTATGGGACTTTTCGGATCGATGCTGCTCGTTCTTGCTGCCCGTTCGTATCTTAATCCTACAATATGGTTGCTGCTGGAATAACTATTGAACGCTTTTTGAAAATTGGAATACTGCGCCACTGATATAATGTAGGCAGTAATGTGAATCGGAAATGTGTCGAAGTTTAATTGAGTTCAATTGATTTGTGACAAAACTGACTGGCATAGAGACGAGAGGCACAGAAAAGCGCGTATGCATTTGTAAATAGGCGCTACAAATAGCCTTTGAGGATTATATCAATATGCAGGCTTCCTGAAATTAAACTTTCTTCTACGGTCATCCTTGTTCACATAAAATATTAGCAACATATTATCCAACAAGTATTATTTTGCAAACAAAGTTAACAGTCATCAAACGTTATTTGCAGACATTAACGCAATTTTAAGACCACTTTTTAAAAAGTAATTTTTCCTAAGCAAGACAATAATGCCATTAACTGCCAAGGGGTTACTGTGAATTAAAAAGGATATGAAAACTTTAAGGAGGAGAAAAGACAATAAAAGAACATATTTCATGGAGAAAGATCATTGCTATTGATGTGGTATTTAATTTTATGAAGATTGCAAGTTACACGGAAGCGAAAAATCGGAAGTGAGTTCCACACGTTGGAAGTACGAGAAGAGAAATTATTACAATAGAACTTTTAGTTGTATCTAGCTAATTCGACTGTAAAACAATTAAATTTTCTTGCCAATTAATAGTACGTTTGCATTAAGCGGTTTCAGGTAACAGTGTTATTTTTCCTTTTTTCATTTTCCATTACTTTCTGTCATATTAGATTGCATGATGCCATAATATTCCTAATGTGAAGTTATTAAAATAAATATTTGTAGCAAGACAGTTATCGACGGTTTTGTCGTGAATTTCCAAGGGATATTTAGCGGCAAGGGACATGGACGTCAAATAAAACCAGTTCTATAAATGACCACTTGATGAAGTAGATTGCTACATGATCCTCAACATGTACTTGTAAGAAGATAAGAACTACTCTGATCAGAATGGTACAAATGTCTGAGATTCGATAAAGACTCTCTGCTTGAAAATGCTACAAATGACAGCTTTATGAGGGTTTCGCGTCGTCTGAGATTTGAGTTTGGTCTTATATCTTTTAAAGCGTTTCGTAAAACCTCAGACAACAGCAGCCAGAAAAATCCATTCATCTGACGTTTTATGATTTTGGTAGTGCCATATCCAAATCTGGAACAAATTCATTCTACGATTTGCCACCAGGAACAACGCTGAATGGTGCAAGGTATATGGGCCTAGCAAAGTTGCATATACACGTTTATCAGTACACAATATTTATCCACGATGCTGCCCCATGTTGTTTGGAAGCAACTTGAAAGAAATTGACTGGTTTAGGAACAAATTTGTGGGAGATTGTCAATAAGAAATTAGAAGAAAAAACAATCTTCAAGGACCGAACAAGTTAACTTTTGTAACAAAGTGATTCTCAGTATGTCAGCAAACCCAAATCCAATGTCATGCAAATTACCGACCTCTGGATTATTTTTCTTAAAATGGATAGAGAATATTGTCAATGACAATTTCCTTTGTAAACTCGAGTCAGTCTCTCATAGATTGCTTGCTGTTATATTATTTGCTTGCTGCTATATTATTTATTATATTATTAACTTTAAGATAGTTAAATTACAAGGTGGTTTTAAACGCTTGTTAATGACTATAATATCTATTTTGTTTGAGATATGATCAGTTTTCTCATTTGATTGAGAGGGAAATGCCGACAACAGTGATGTGGTTCTATAGAATGATGCTAAAGAACAGTATAGATGGAGTATCTAAGTTTCATGTAAATTTCAATTTTTAATGGAAACAAGATCAATTTTACTTAGACTCAGAGATAAACACAATATTTCAGGAAAACATGGTGAGGAAAAGGGATTTGAAGAATTCGAGTTGCAGAAGACATATTGAAGGTAAGACTTGTAAGGGAAAACAGCAAGTAATATGACAAACTCAGCTTGAGTGCATTACTTGTGAGATAGGCTGCAGAAGGAATAGTGTAGGGAAAAAGTGTTAAAAATATAGGAAATTGTGGAGAATCTTGAATATACACGTATGGATATTCCAGGTCATCAAATAATTAACGAACCACCCATGTGTGAAACAAACTCAACAATTTACTTTAGGGGAGTAGCATTACTAAATTTTTCCTTTTCCTAGTTTAACCAAATATAGCAGAGATACAGAGTCGACTTCTGAGAAGGGATTGATATATCTATTCTAGTAGTGGCAAACTCTATATAATTTTCATTGGTTAACAAAGCCTCTGTTATAGAAACAAGCAAAGATGGAACAAATTACTTTAGTTAAGTTATTTGGGAATATTTATTTACTTAATTGAATGACAATGTCAAAATATTGTACGTAGCATGTTTCGTCCTTTAAAATGACTTCTTCAAACTGACCAATGAAAACTTTTTCGATGACCAGACGAATTACACTTAGTCATTCAGTTACGCAACTTTGATATGCTGTACAGAAATGTAGATATCACATATTTATATATTAAATAAAGTCAATTTAAGTCTCCCACAATTTAGTAAGCTTGGAATTTTTGGCATTAACAAATTTATATTTTAGCAGTATTCAAAATTATGCTCTGATTAGCAATATACTATGAATAACGTCATGTCAAATGTGTTAGCTTCACTAAATTGCAACAATTATCGCTACAAATATAAACATTTAAGTAGACCTGGCCGAATATCTTTGGTGGGATAAGTATGAATGTTCATGGCTTATTTAGATGTCAAAACATTTTATAACAACGCCTTTGTCAACAAATGATTCAATTAAAATAAAGAGAAGGATAAAACTCTCCCTTCCATCAAATTAAATCCTGAAATTTGCCAGCTCATCACAAACCTATTTTATTTCTATTAATTCTTCGGATAAAGAGGGGGATGGTTAGGAACAGGAATACATCCAATGAAGATATAGATTATAAATCAAGGATACTAATATTTATGAGAAAATATATGAACATAAAATAAGTTCAGAAACGTAAGTAGTTGTTAAATCATTTATTCAATTAGTAATGGATATAGATCATTGTCTAATTTACAAATATATCTTAAAATAACAAGGCTTTATGGTCACGCACAAAACAATCTATCATATCTAGAATTAAATGTGCTCTTCATATGCTGCTGAAAACAACAATTTCAACAATTTTTAAGTTTTTTTCAGGCTTATATTGCAGAAGACATCGATTATTTACTTACTAAAAATAGTTTAGCATGAATCAAATTGAGTGATTTATTTATTGCGGTTTATCAACCTTTTGCATGTTATTTAAAGTCAAAAAATATATTTAGATTTTAAGAATTCTTTGGAGTTAATAATGATTTTCTAATACAAATCCTACCCAATGAACCCATAGCTGTGGGGAGAAGAGGTAAATTCATACGTTTCTTAAGGATGTTTTCTCATAAGTGAATATAAAGAAATCGACTGAAATTCGAAATCGAATCTTCAATTTCAAATTCCGAGCCGTTAGTCATTACACCGCCTACATAGACAATTATACAGGCTTACAACACCTAGAATTTCGAAGCGGTCACCCATCTTGGTTTGGTTCAAACTCATGTTGCATTACATCAGTGATCGTACAAAAATGATCGTTTCTTCATAATATGGCCGTAAGTCTATTGGGATAATATGCAAACGTTAACCATCCTGGGAGTATCAAATTCATTTCACCCATATAAGTATATCTGGAATATCTTTTAAATTTATTAAGGATGCAAAATGTGAAAAAGGGCTAGGCGAATTTAACAAACACAGGAGATATTGAAGGCAAAACGTTCAAAAGAAAACAGAAGGCGAGGATAATTTTTTCATTCACAGTTAATATTCCATCCAAGGGGAAAACAGTGAGTAACATAACGAAGGATCTTGTGTAAATCGATGGCAAATGAGAGACCGGAAAAGATTGTGAAGAGACAGACCTACTAAGCGCTACAATTGCGTGGGATCTGTATAATAATCGCTTACGTACGTCGAGAATGGACACGACACAAAGAAGAAGAAGAAGAAGGGGAAAGTCAAAAGAAGTAGTGAATAATAATAATAATAATAATAATAATAATAATAATAATAATAATAATAATAATATTCCATCAATCAAGGAAATGCTGAAACAGAAACTTCAGCTAAAGGCACAGAGAACAAGACGATACGAAAAACGTTGTAGGTTCTATCGCTAAAATAAAATATTCCGAACTGATCTTAAGAAATTTTACAGGGAAATTGGAAAAACACCTATACATGTCGAAAGGCCACCATCGATTCATAATGTACAGACATTTTGGGAAAATATTTGGAGCAGCCCAAAGGAATGTAACCCAAATGCAGAATTGATACGGCGTGAAGAAGAACGACTGCTGGATACACCTCTGCAAGAATGGCAAAATATATCCACAAATGATGTTAGGCAAGCTCTAACGAAATCCCAAAAATGGAAACCCCCAGGAAATGACAAGTTGCCCAATTTCCAGCTGTATCATGTCTCATCTACCCTTGAAATTCTTGCAAAAACATTATCAACGCTTGTAAATAATCACATAAAATCTCGGAATGGGTTACTGGAGGTATTACGTACCTCATACCAAATACAACTGAAACAGACGACCAGAAAAATTATGGAAAGATAACATGTCTCTCCACAACGTATAAGTTGATCGTGTCTGTACTGACGAACCGTATTTATTCCTTTTTCGAAACAAACAGCATTCTCCCGCTGGAACAGAGGGGATGCAGAAGAGGTTCATATGGCTGCAAAGATCAACTTATGATAAATAAAATGATCCTGGAAAATTGTAGGAGAAGACGCAGAAATCTTAGTGCAGCGTGGATTGATTATGGTAAATCCTTTGATAGAGCTCCACATTCTTGGATCCTTAAGACTTTGGAAATGTACAAAGTCTCAGCTGTGGTATTAACTTTCCTTAAGCACAGCATGGGAATGTGGAACACCAAACTATACCTTTAGTCACACCGGGGGCACTGCCATATCCAACCGTCTGAATATCCGACGTGGAACCTTTCAAGGAGACTCTCTGTCACCCCTTCGGTTTTGTTTATCCTTAATCCCTCTTACACATGAACTGAACAACAGTAGCTATGGTTACAAAATAAATAAGAAAATATTCAATCACCTACTCTACAGGGATGATCTCAGACTCTTTGCCAAAGACGACAATGAGTTGAAAGGCCTCCTAAATATTGTAAAATACTTCAGTGACGACATAGGTATTCAATTCGGATTAGATAAATGTGCAAAAGTAACATTCAAGAAAGGTAGAATTACAGAAACACCCTTAATAGATTTAGATTTTGTCACAAAGATTAGGGAATTGGAGCATGATGAAGCTTATAAGTACCTAGGAAATAGCGAAGGAAATGACATACAACACCCCGAAATGAAGGAAAAAAATAAGAAAAGAGTACTACATGCATGTACATCTGGGACTAAATAGTGAACTAAACTCAAAAAACAGAATATTGGATGTCCCTGTGGTGCAATACAGCTTTAATGTCCTTAACTGGACCATAGCTGAAATTAAGCGAATGGACGCCAAAACGAGAAAGCTTCTCACTTGCTATCGCATGCATCATCCCATAGCTGATGTTGATCGTCTGTATGTGCCCAGATCCCAAGGAGGCAGAGGATTAGTTCAACTAGAACTGTCCTACAAAACTACAACAATTGGCCTCCAAAAATACTTGGAAACTACAGAAGACTGGATGATGGTATGCGTCAAGGAACATGAAAGTAGTAAGCGTCTTTACTCCGTAATGAAAGAAGCCAACAAATTCAAACTGGAGCTTCAAATGGGCGTAGAGATGCAAGTACAGCACAATACACCGGCTGAAACTGCAAAATACTTGAAAAAGACAGCAAAGACGAATGCAACCGACCAGATACAGAAGCGATGGCAAGATAAACCGCTTCATGGCCAATACTCTGCCCGTATCAACCAAGCTGATGTAGACAAAACCCGTACCCATCAGTGGCTACGCAGTGCAGGGTTGAAAGCGGAAACTGAAGGTTTTATCCTTGCTGCGCAGGACCAATGCTTGCTAACTAGGAATTATCAAGCACATATACTAAAATATTGTGTCAGCCCAAAATGCAGATTCTGTGATAAATATCCAGAAACGATTGATCATCTTGTATCAGGTTGCACGATGTTGGCACCCACTGAATATAAAACCCGACATGACAGAGTGGGCTAATATCTGCACTGGGAAATCTGCAACTTCTACGGGAAGGAAACTGAAAGAAAGTGGTACCAACACCACCCAGACCCAGTTACGGAGATAGGACCTGTTACAATTCTATGGGACTACACAATTCACACTGACAGAACAATCAAGGCCAACCGACCAGATATTGTTATTAAAGACCACAAACAAAAACGGTGCCTCCTTATTGATATGGCAGTCCCTGCTGACTGCAATGTATCTTTGAAGATATTCAAAAAGCTGTCAAAATACAAGGACCTTGAAATAGAGGTCTCGAAAATGTGGCATATGGGAACATCAACAATCCTGTTGTAGTGTGAGCCCTAGGACTGGTTGGAAAAGATTGCAGTAGACTAATTGCAGGGATTCCTGGAAGCCCATGCCTCAAGGAGATACAAAAAATTGTTCTGACAAGTACAGCCCACACTTTACGAAGGGCTCTATCTATGTAATTTTTTTTTTTTTTTTTTTGTCAGTGGAAAGTGTCATGATGCCATTTATAACCTTAGGTCCCTGGGTGGGACCCGGAAAGAAATGTGTAAACGCCAGAAAGCAAAGAAAATAAAAATAATAATAATAATAATTAGAAGAAGAAGAAGAAGAAGAAAAGAAAGATGAAGGAAGAAGAAGAAGAAGAAGAAGAAGAAGAGTAGAAAGAAGAAGCGGAAAATTCAAAAGAGGAAGAGAATAATAATAATAATAATAATAATAATAATAAGAAGAAGAAGAAGAAGAAGAAGAAGAAGAAGAAAAGAAAGAAGAAAAAGAAGACTACTACTACTAATACTACTAATATGAAAACGCATTCAATGGACTGAAATTTTTATTTGTTTCTGATACTAGAGTTAGAAATGTAAGCCATTCATGTTAAAGCCGTTCATGGTAGACACGGAAACTTAATGAAAAGTCCATAATTCTAAGATTTTGAGCCGAAATATGTCTTGCATAGATATATTGTATACATAATCTTTACTTTAAACGGTTGAAAAAGAAACGTATAACGTATACAAATTTCTCCCTTTGATCTATGCAGAATGTTATTCACATCAACATTGTTGATTCCGAGATATTTTGACATCTCTGATGGTTTTTCGATTTTCTTAATACGCTACACTCACACACTCCAAACCCACTTATATGGTTGTCATAGTGAATACAGCAAATAACAAGAAAGAAAAATATGTTTTTCGGAAAATAATGTGTGATTTTGGAATAAAACTTTGAATTAATAATGTTCTAATATGTTATATTATTTTTATTAAAAGTATTTCCTCGTTCGGAAACATTAAAGTGTCCTCTTTGTTTATATTAATCTCTTTCAGAATTTAAATTAAAACATTATATACATTTCATATTGAACATGAAAAAAAGATATGCGTTTACCTTTTTGCATGAGCTTACACGTCACAAACTATTGCCAATATTAATAGGGTATAGGGTGAAGAATACACTAGAGTTCGGACAGTACGGTACCATTTTTCGGAAGTTCTGCAGAGGGATACCAGTCTTGAAGAACAAAATGGAAGATACCGTCCATCTTCAATAGTTAATGTATATATGAATAATCTAACCGAACAAAATACCGCGTCATAGTGTCAGAAAAATGTATCAGATAATGGACGTCAGTATTTCAACAAAATTGGCTCATCTCAAGAAAATTATTGAGGTGAAGAAACTCGAGAAATGGGTTCCGCATGAATTCAGTCAAAAGATTCGAGGTTTTGAAGTGTGTTCGATCCTACATATGCGAAATTTTAAAGCCCTATTTCTTTATCGAATATTGACTTGTGATTTGAAGTGGATGCTTCATGACAATAACTAACGATCAATAATAATAGCTCGTTTCTGAAGAAACACCAAATCACTTTCCAAATGATAAATAGCGCAATTATGATTTTCATGATTATCTGATGATCCACCATTGGCATTATCTATTATAGCTTTCTGGAATCTAACTAAAGTATCACTGCCGAAGTTTACTGCTAGCAACCTGATGAAACGCTTATCCTGTGAATCAAAATGCGACCGGCATTGCTTAATCGACGAGGTTCAATTCTGCTTCTTGACAATTCTTGGCTAAATGTTGCTAGGATCACAGAACTTCAGAAGCTCACTGATTGTGATATGTGATTTTGCCATATATTCATATAATCTCTTGCTCACTGTTTACCCGACTTTCATGTATCATGACAATTTTTTTAAAACAAAATACACTCCATTGAATAAAATGTATGCAAAGATTTATTAGCGTCCCAATCTATAGTTTCATCGTAAATTAATACATCTCTGGATCGTAAAAATAATTATATGATCAGTGTTTTTTATTTTGACTGATTTAAACACTGTCTAAATACATTAATTCAGGAATTAAACTTTATTTTAAAATCTGACATATTCCAAATAATCTAACGCCTTGCATTTAAATTTTAAAAAGGGATCCGATTTCTTTCTGTGAAAATGAATATACACCTCCGTTAATTCGGATTAATATTTAATCATCCACACAAGTGCTTCATCATAGGGTATATTTTTGAAAGCTGATAACTAGTAGAACTTTGAAGCTGTACAAGTAGGTTCATCGATTTATCATCCATTGTTGATAAAGCTGAATATTTTGCCCGTAAATTCTCCTCAAACTACTCTTGAGTCATCTGAAATATCCCTGCCTAACTTCGCATTTAGAACGGATTCCCTGTTGAGCGATATGCATATAAACCCTTCCATGGTTCCTGCTATTATCTCTAACCTTGATCCTCACAAAGCACATGGACCCTATGTCATTCCAGTAATAGACATTAAGAAGAGTGCTCCTGAATTGACTCCTGTTTTCTCTAAGCTGTATAATAAATGCTCCTGTATTACTGCCTTCTCTCAAAGCTATATAATAAATTATTCCCTGCCTTCTGTATTACTGCCTTCTCTCAAAGCTGTATAATAAATGCTTCGAATCCTTCTGTTTTCCTGCCTTCTCTCTAAGCTGTATAAAAAATGGTTCGCTGACTCCAGTTTTCCTGCCTTCTCTCGAAGCTTTATAATAAATGGTTCGCTGGCTACTGTTTTCCTGCTTCGCTGGCCCCAGTTTATCTGCCTTCTATCAAAGCTGTATAATATACGGTTCGCTGCCCCCTGTATTCCTACCTTCTTTCTAAGCTGTATAATAAATTCTTCACTTCTTCCTTATTTCCTGCCTTCTGCCAAAACTGTATAATAAATGCATCGCTGCCCCCTGTTTTCTTGCCTTCTTTCAAAGCTATATAATATTTGCTTCGCTGCCTCCTATATTCCTGCCTTCTCTCTAAGCTTATAATAAATGCTTCGCTTCTTCCTGATTTCCTGCCTTCTGACAAAACTGTATAATAAATGCATCGCTGCCTCCAGTTTTCCTGCCTTCGCTCTAAGCTGTATAATACATGGTTCGCTGGTTATTGTTTTCCTGCCTTCTCTCAAAGCTGTTTAATAAACGCTTCGCTGCCTATCTGTTTTCCTGCCTTCTCTCAAAGCTGTAAAATAAATGCTACGCTGCCTCCTGTTTTCCTGCCTTCTCTCTAAGCTCTCTAATAAATGGTTTGCTGCTTCCAGTTTTCCTGCCTTCTCTCTAAGCTGTATAATAAATTGTTTGCTGGCTATTGTTTTCCTGCCTTCTCACAAAGCTGTATAATAAATGCTTCGTTGCCCCCTGCTTTCCGACCTTCTCTCAAAAATGTATAATAAATGCTTCGCTGCCTCCTGTATATATATCTGGGATGACGTATATCTGATAATATAGATGAGTAAAATAGTCCGAATAATGTAAATAATGCAAGTAATCATGATACGTCATTTATTAATATTAAGCTAGACTAATTATTTGGCGATATAGATGTTTTAAGACTATATTATTATAGAAAATATGTCAGGAAATTTTAGATTTCTTCCTTATTCCTTATCAGGTAACATAATATTTCAGATTGTATTTCTATTGTGTCCGGGATGATTACTATGCATTCAAAATAAGAAATCTCTCTGTACAATTTCTTTTTTTTCATTTGCCCTGAATCGGATTAATAAAATGAATAGGATTTGACGGCTAAATTTTGTTTGTAATGTTTTTTTTTGTTTTTTTTTCAGTTTTATATCTTGGTTTTTCATCATGCAGAAAAATATTGCAATGCATTTCGGAATAATCTATAGTAAATGCAGGACGTGATCCCTCTTACAGAAATAATAGGTTCTCTTCGTATTTCCATTTGCTGAGTTTAAAACTGGAATGATCAATACGTCAAAAGTCTTTCATGCCATAATGGAAAATCCATTCTATTTTATCATGGGAGAGAAGAGAAGCCCAAGAAAGAAAATTACTCGCAAAACAATACTTCCGGTTTGAAAACTTAATGAATGAAGAATTATTTAAAATAATGACTGTCTTTCAAAATTCTAAGAAATAACCAGTTATCACAATTTTCTTTAAAACATTTAACCTCAAGAAAGGCAATAAAGCCACTAAGACGAGAGGAGTTAATGAATGTGAGGAAATATAAAAAATATTATTAGGTTCGTGCAAAAATAATGACGTATTAATGTCGTTTTTTGACGTATTTGTTAACGTCAAAAAACGACATTATTAAGTCATTATTTTTGCACCAACCTAATATTAAGGAGAGAAAAAAAGGTCAGAAATTAAGGAGGCAGAATATAATGATTATTAATAAATTTCAATTTTCATGATAAAATTTGACTGAAATGCAAAAAGCCGAAAGATTTTCACAAGTGAGAAAAGCGATAGAGGAATCTGTTAACATAGCACTTACGGTTTCAAGCAGCGATTTTGAATGGAAAAAATGACGACTTGCCACCAAGCTAATACAACATTTAAGTGAATTAAACGTAGTTACCATAGAGAAAGTTTACGTTAAATTATTTATAGAAAAACTAGAGGGAAGCTACGTGGGAATGTAGCTGAAGCCGAGATGTCAGGTCACGATGAATAACATTGAAGTTTTCTATTTATATTTTATCTAGAATCACAAAATACATATCAGACCAGACCAGATAAAATAGATTCTGGAAAAAAGTCTACTACAATGCAGTGAAACAGATTCCCTAGCAGCAGAATTAACAATTGATTCACTATATTATCTGTCTATATTTCTGAGATGAGGTATTATGTACATTATTTACATTATTCGGACTATTTTCCTCATCTTTGTCGCTATATTTATTACAACATTTCGGCCGTTGTACGCTCCAACCTTCTTCAGATGGTTGGAATGTCGAACTGAACCTTTATTTCACTCACTGGGGTAGACCGTTCTAGTTCCTCATGCCATGACTAATAGATGCCAGTTATCAGTTTTATCCTGTTAATTCCCCTCTCCACGGCCGTAAACAGGTACTAAACTCACACTATTTGGGTCCTGTCACCGTTTCTAGCTAACGCCTTCATTCACTGTGCCACGTGTCCTCGAGGACACATGGTACAGTGGATAAAGGCGTTGGTTAGATAAAGGCGTTGGTTAGATCCAGTGACAAGACCCAAACTGTGTGAGTTCAATACCCGGTTATGGCACTGGAAAACTTTCAGAGGGAAATTACAAGGAGATAACTAATAACTGACACCCATTAAACCTGGCACGTCTACCCCAGTGAGCGAAATAAAGGGTTCTGTTCAACATTCCAACCACCTGAAGAAGGCCAGAGGGTGCAACGGCCGAATCACTGTAATAAATATGGCGACAAAGATGAGGACAATAATCGAAATAATGTAAATAATGATTCATTATAATCCTCCCACTTAGTGCCAGCGGAAAAAGTTAGCCGGAGAGAGGGCAAGATGTCCCTCTCATGGAGGTTAGCATTAGCCATGCGGATCGAAGACAAAAAAAATGTTCTCACAGAATATTAAAGAGAGCAGGTGTTTCATTTTGGAGGCATTAAATTTAACAATCCATTCCTTGCCCCAGTTACTTTTTAGATCAGCTATTAAGACAAGGACAAAAGTGTTGTATCATCAGCATAGATAGCGAATTGAGGAAGGGCGTTGATGAAATTAAGAACACCGTAAGTCCAAGAATAGTCTTCTGGATGACATTTGCGTTGATGCAAGAAGATATAGAAGAGTATCCGTTCAAGAAAAGTTCATTTCATGATTTGATATAAATGAT
Source organism: Acanthosepion lycidas (assembly GCA_963932145.1). Taxonomy (NCBI): domain Eukaryota; kingdom Metazoa; phylum Mollusca; class Cephalopoda; order Sepiida; family Sepiidae; genus Acanthosepion; species Acanthosepion lycidas. Next base: position 127,039,703 of record OZ010577.1, on the reverse strand, counting down.
TGAATTAGTTCAGAAGTTTCTCCAGAAATATCATAACCTTTCAAATCTGAAGAAGAGCAAGAGGCCAAAACCTCTCAAATCCAAAGCAACGGCTCCATTTTCACCATTCTTATTTAAAGTTTGATGAAATTTTTCAGTTATAATTGTTAATACATAAACAAGTGACCTCAAAAAGCAAAAGCCATGCTACTTGTCTGAAAGTGGACTTGACAGGTGAGATGCTTAATAAATTCACAGTTTATTAGAGTATCTAGTATTTTGCTAAAAATTGGTTAAATACTAATAGACTGTTAAACGCAACAGACGGTTCGTCTAAGTTTATAACTACTGGAACTACAAAAGAGAATTTGCAACAAATAGGAAAACAAGAATCAACAAAATGTTTATTGCATTGCTAGGTTAGAAATAAAAGGGACCCGTTCCCGAGCACATTTCTTAAGCGCTGTTGAGCGATACCATCAAGTTCAGATGTTTTGTGGCCATCCTGTTTAGAGATCCTAGCAGAAACCATGAAGAGAGTCATATGTATATCACTCAATAGAGGTTCATTTCTAACTAGAAAGTCAGGCAAAGATACACCAGACGATTCAAGAGTAGAGTTTTAAGAGAATATACGAGCAAAGCATTCTGCTTTATTAGCAGATGTTAGCACGTCAAATTTAGTGATGAGAAGAGGAACAGAAAACCAAGACGACAATGACACAGGGATGCAAGGAGTGACAGTGATTGAAAGAGATTGAGCAGATTTTATTGAGAAATGAGGGAAAAGGAATAGGACAATAAAGGGACACGTTTTCGGAAAGCAGAAGTCGGCCATTGTCGATGCATTTAATGTTTTGAAGATGACAGGGAAACAGTATATTGCAAAATAGTGTTACAGCAAGAATTGCTAGAAAAGAAACTGTTAGAATAGAGCAGACGGCTGCATCGAGCTATTTCAACAGTTACATGGTGAGTCATAGTTGATAATTTAGTAGCACTCTTAAATTCAGAACAATTGCTATGAAAATATTTGTAGATAATACAGATGGAAGCAACATCATGGCTAAACTTGACTGAAGTCAATATTCCATGTCAGGATTGATTACATTGCGGGTCATTTGAGTTTGGTAAGTATTTCGAGATATATAGGAGACGCACCAGACTAGATATGGCAAAGTTATGCATGCATGAACGACAGATTTATAAATGTGCAAGATAGATTCTGATAAGAAAGAGTTTCTGTGAACCTACCAAATGATTCAATATAGCCAATCCAATTCATGTTACTGGGAAACATGAGCCAAAAGAGAGATGTTTTCCTGGGGGTTATTATTAGCCATGTTGATGGCGGACAGAAAGATTTCTTCCCTTCCCGCCGTTTTGCAATGTTTTAATATGTCAGTGATGTACTGGTGATTATGGTGAAATTTAAAGAGTAAAAAGATGTAAATATTACCTAAGCCACCCTTGCAGTTTCTAAGCACATTGATTATCATTAAATAGCTCTCTCAAAAAAAAGCAAGAAATTATTATTATTATCATTTATGTATGATATGTTTCCTGCTTGGAATCCTGTAGAGCCGGGTCAAAACTATGGTCCATCAGCTCTAGAAGAGAATTGTCATTTAATTGATAGCACTTTTCTTAGTATATGGGATGGTCCAAGTAGAGCGTCTTCTGTTGATGTTTCCTGGGACACTGTTACTAAAATAGTCCACGAGGCACACGAATCGGATTACTATTGGCACAGTCTCAGTCTTCATCCCCCATATCCTGTTAATGCCGATCTCTACATGGACATAGATAGCACTGCTATGTCAGTAAACATACACATCCTGGATTTCTCGTCTTCTATGATATCAGGTCTGTTGGCTTTTATTTCCCAGCCAGTTTGAATTCGCATGTTCCAGAGGTTACTTACACATTTATTCTGGGTAACAGTGTTTGGTTGGTACCCATCCCATCTCTAAGTGGTTTCGATTTTGTGCTTCTTCCATATCTTCCATTGCACATATATCGCTTCCTTGTTATGTCCGTAGGCGTATTATTATTATTATTATTATTATTATAAAAGGCTTAATAATAAGATTAGGAGGGGAACGGAACTAGAGAAATTATTTGTGTTTATAGACTTAGGTCTCTCCAATCCAAAATTAAAGGGTCCTAACACAATCTCGAAAAGACAATACGATAAATTGCTCGTGACTCCATATTCAAATAAACGTAGTCGCTGTTATGAACGAATGTGAAACGGTGAAGATGTCCGAGACTTATGGTGAGATATGCTGAGGGCAAACCGAGTGAAAACAACCAAAGTAAGTTACTTGAATAATGATAAGAAAACGATGAAAGTCGAAAATCTTCGAACAAAGGCAAGACGGGGTGAGGAGCGAGAGATCAGCGAGAAATTAAGTTAAATATATGAGGTTAAGGAAATTATCAAACAGAAAAGTAATCAAACAAAAATACCTTTCCAAATACGACATTTCCAGAGAACGTAAAACTGCAGTGTGCCAACGACGCTATCGAATGTGTCACAAGTTCAAATAATTTTCTAAGAATAGCTGAGATGTGGCACAAGAGAGAAATTGCCGAGTACACAGTGAAGATCGAACTCACTACTTACTTGCTATAAAGACACAAGCTTGATGACCATTACGCCACGCCAATGTTCTCGTAACAGACGCTATGGAATTGTGCAGTAAGACAGAAAATAACAGTGCCCTTCGGAAGGCCATAAAAAAGGGATAATAACGATAGACACTGAGCAATATACAAAATGATGAACTGTAGCAAGGACACTTGTGTTATCACAGAGATAAAATCCTACAATAAATAAAATCATAGAAAAACCCGTAATACTGCTTGATTGTTACAATATTTCCTGCTAATGTTACGTCTCAATGGATTTTTTTTTGTGCGATTCTATTGAAGTAAAATCTTAATGTAAACGAAATAGGACAAGAAGATTTTGTAACAGAGTTGCTGATTGGCCATACAGGATTTTTGTATCAACGTAAAGGACAGCGGCGAAATACGAATGTTTACCTCAGGAGTTTAGTCTTCATATTAATGTCAAAGATCCAAATAGGCAGAAAGATTTACAAGTTATCTTTCATAGTTTACACAAAGGAATTTGATAATGGACAACACAAAGAAATATCATTATTAAGAATTCTTGACCTACTCGAAAAGATGTTCCCATAATTCATAGCCGAAACAAAGAATGAAAAACTTCTAAGTCAAGGGAAGATATACATGGAAAAAAAAGGAAAACAACAATTATGTATTTACTCGAGGTATTTAAATGATTTTCTAAGCGCCATTTAGATGTGGCACAAGGCCAATATTTTCAAAGCGTAACTTAGATGTGGTATTAGGTTGGTGCTAAAATAATGTCGTTTTCTGACGTTAAAAAATGACATTATTTTTGCACCAACCGAATACATGGCTGAAAATTTGGGGAATTCAGTGAGGATCGAACTCACTACTCAGTAGTAATTGTTCTAGCGAGACAAGCTTGCTAACCATTACACCTTGATGGTGATTTTCTAACCGTAGCTTTGATGTGGCACAATGCCGAAAGTAGGAGCACTCACTGAGGATCGAACTCTGTATTCGGTCGTAATTGTTCTAGCCGGATAAGCTTGCTAACCATTACACCACGCCGAGGAGCCCCAATTGAAGCATTTAATGTGTAAAGGCATTGTTCTAAGTCATCTACGAAGTTCAATTATCGCCAAAATCAACAAATAACAAAACCCATGCAAGTCACTTCGTGTTGATTGGTGAAAGCGGATTAAGAAACCTTAACAATTCATTAAATCATGTAGTTAATGAAATCATAAGGAAGTTACTAACTATTATTACGACAGAACGTATGTTTGGTAACAGAAATGAAAGCTTATGGTATGAATTAGATAAAAGGAGGTTGGAAGTTTGGGCAATTTTATTCCTCTCCTTATTTTCGTAACAATTGATGGAAAGTCCAAAGAAAGTTGAAGTCGCATATTGAATAAGGAATCATGTTTTTCAGACGTAGTTTTTTGAGGATCAAAGAATAATTTATTTTACTGTTATACAGTTTCTAATTACGTACATGTTAATGAACTCTGAAATATTTCGAAGACCTGGAAGAAAAAAGACGAAGTTACTGGGATATTTTCCTATCGAATAAAGTAGAGGACAATGTGATAAATTGGGAATGTCAAAGGTAAATAAAACCAATCCCAACGTTGTAAAAAAGACTTCTGAAAATTTTTGGAGACATCATGAGTATAGATGGCATAGAAGTCAAAAGTCGTAGAATAAAATCTAATATAAAGCTTCCAACCAACTGACCATTTTTCGCACTAATAAAATATTGAATAAAAAAAAAAAAAACATGAATAAAATAGAAAGAAATTTTCACAGCTACATACACATTCACTCCAATATATATAGGGCGTTGGATAAACTAATGCCTATATTATCAAACGTGAACATAACAGAAGAATCATTTCGCTAGAATATTTTTCATGGGAATAACAGTAGAATAAATAGAGCTTACCTTGTTTCGACTGTCGGAAAGAGGTTGCATTTTGGAAAATAATCCGTCACCATCAAATCTGCGTAATTTCCTTTAAACTCTGTGGAGGCTGGAAAGTGAGAATTGCGATGATGTAGTCCAAATATTGGCACCGTAGTCTATTTTTGGTCTGATCTGATAGAATATATGCACAAGGAATCAGTTAATTTATGGAGCGATATACGGTCGTATTTTATAGGTTACAGCTGCCTTGTCATAAATTACAACACATCTGTAATGTTGCAAATATCTGTAATGATCATTTATGAAATTTATTAAATATTTGCATCTTAAATCAATAATTAAACTCTGTTTATCATTCGAAATTATCTTTAAGGTTTTGTTAGCGTTGCTTGTAACACTAACATCACGTCCATTTACGAATATATAATTAAATGAGAAATAAATACTCACACACACCAGTGCAATTTCACATGATGGAAACAAAATCACAGTTATGAAGTTGAAATGTAAGCGAGTTTTTGTCATAAATAATTATATAAAGCTTAAATGAGCCTGTAACTGAAAACTATTTTTGATAATCATATGCGTCGTACATGCCAGAGAATTATTTTGCGCTTTTATTTACAAACTTAGTTTCGAAATTAATTCTTTTTTTTTAAATATATTTGTTTACGATTAATTATACCCATAATCCCTGTACTGTTTCCATAGAAACGTAACCTCTGTCTAGAAATTTTAAATATAACTGAAAAGTTTAATTATTATCAGGTGGCTGGTGTGAAAGCAATATTCCTTAGACTTTGACGCCGACAGAATTATATATATATATATATATATATATATATATATATATATATATATATATATATATATATATATACATAGAGAGAGAGAGAGAGAGATGAGGCGTGATGAAGGAATAGGCGTCTATATTACGCAAAAATTTACCTAAGTTACACAAAGAAAAACAAAGTAAAGATGCAATTATTCAATAAAATCGGCATTAGCTTCAACCACGGCCTCCAGAGGACTTCGGAATCTCCTGCATCTCTTCTGGACGATTTACATATTTAATTTGGTGAATGCTGCCATAAACCTTTCCTTCAGGTCATCTTTCGTGTCACAAGAAGTTCTGTTGGCTTTTTATTCAACTACGTTCCACACAGAAAAAGATGGTTGCAGTATTGGGCGTTAGGTGGTCAGGTATAAGAGTGATATGATCTCAGAATGCCACAAGGCTGATTTAAAGTTAATTGTAATTCAAATATTCTCTAAGTAAATAAATCGATAAACCAATTAATACAGACCCTGGCAGGTAGACATGCACACAAAAATACATGTACAGTTCGTCTGAAATTATTTTGCAAATAATATAAACCTCAATGAATCGAAAGCTTTGGATTTTTTTTGTCAAATTTTGAACGATTAATTACGATGTCAAATCAAAGCTCGAGTTAATTTTTTTAGGTAGTTTTCAAAGTGTTTCTTTAAAAATATTGGTTTTATTATCAAAAATCCAGTCGGGACTTGTGCAAAACCAGATCATTTCTTCTCCCAATAAAATCAACAAACTGATTAAGTATTATAATAGAACAAATTAATAATATATATGATAATTCTTTTAAGAATTTGCACCTTGATATAATGAGGCATCGTCTCAATAACAGCAAGCATTCCATTGATTTTTTCTAATTTCTTTTTTTACTTCAGCAGGTTCGATTTCCCACATGGTGGTTTTATTCGCTTCGCATAAGTCAGTTTGCTGTCATATTATTTGACATCTTCATATAATTTCCTCTTCCCAATTGACCACAACATTTTGATTGAATTCAAATCACAGCATGATGGTGGTCATTCCATATTCTTCTCCCCTGTGAACGGTTTACGCTCCCAAAATTCACAGGTAACCTTGGATACACGAGAGGAAACCTTATCGTACATAAATGCACCCATCACTTTGAAACAGAGAGTCCTGTAACATTCAAAGAAATCTGAATTGTTAGCACCATTTACTTTGAATTGACAATAATAGTTTAGTCGACAAATTCAGCTCATATCACACTGTCACCTCCTTGCTGGCTTTGTTTAGCATCGGATAACTTCCATCGTTTGGCCCATTGATCAGGTCCATCTAGAGTTACCCCAAATTCATCCGTAAAAATTAGTACTTTGTTAAAATTGAAAAGTTATTTTCCCTCTATTTCCTGGTGCATTTTTGACACTTTAAGAAAGAAAATTGTTTATATTAGATTTGCTTTACTGAGAGGAATTTTTCTAGGAGATTTCTTGATATATCAAAATTTATGATATATTTTTCACATTCTTTCCATCTTGACTAACTTAATTATAGCCTGTTCAAAGATCTGGGCACCGACCAAAAGTTAATGTTTCTTTGTAATTCACTTTAGGTTGCGTATTCTTTGGGACGACAAGTTCCTAAACCCTTTTCCTTTTTAGTTCTTAGTTATAATTTCAACAGCCCCCTTTATCATTCAATGATCGCTGAAAAGATCCTATGATCTTTATTCGCCCAATTATTATTTTCTGTTTTTCAGCATTTGATACAATTTTTTTTTGATTTATCTATGTTTCAGTATATATAATAAAAAGGAAGAAAATAGTTCCTATTAGATTTCAGAAGTCTTACGTTAATATTATCTATTCTGCATAAAAGCTTCGGTCAGTCCATTTTCATAGATTTCTAATATCTCAAGATATAGCCATTAAAAGCGGCTAGAATTTAGTTAGAGATTTTACCAAGTTTGGAAATAAACTTCTGTAAATTGGATAAATATTGCTTATTTTGTGTGACTGAAATTTATGCAATTTACCAACAAACTTCATACATTGCATATTTTTTCCTTTCACTGATTTTACGATAGCAGTGATATTGACAAAATATTGTTTTACACATAATATTTACATTTTGACATGTCATAAAGAAACACTATAATAGATGTTTTAGGAAATAATTTATCGACATATTCAAATAATTTAATATTAATTTTTTATGATCATTTGCATGAAGATTAAATATTTGAATTTAAAATTGTACTTCTATGTGTATGTGTATGTATGTGCTGTGTTGTGTATTTTTAATGTGTTTGTTGGCGTCAATGTTTCCAGACAAGTGTTCTTGGTCGATATTGCATAAAATCAAAGAGACCTCTAAAGTGTTACTCCGGGATTCCGTGTCAGAATTTTAACAGAAGTTTGCTTCTATGGTTGGCATTTTATTGACCTCTCTAGGTTGGGAAACATATTCTATAAATGCTCACTCTGATGGAGAACCCGGGTATATGAAAGAGAAAATTGAAAATTGTTACAGCCCAAATAGTAAGTCAGAACAATTCAAAAATGGCATAACTTGCGGAGTTCTCACGTTTAGTCGAATGTCTGTCATTAGTCGTCCGCGGGAGAAGACATCAACCACTTCGAAACCACTTAGACTTTCACATGATTATAAAGTGTGTAGAGAGGCATTGTCATGCTGAACGATAACACGGTGGGTCATTATAGATTTTTACAACGTTTCACTAGGTATTGGAAAATAAATATCTATTTCCATATCTGATAAGTGCAAGGATTCGAGCAAAACTCTGCCAAAACCTCAAAATAATTTGGTCAGCTGATTGTTTTTGCATAGTTCATTCCAGTTTGATTCCATTGGATAACAAAACAGAGATTGCATTTGATGTCAGATTAATCAATCTGTTGCGTATAATTGTAGTTTGTGTTTAAAATAATTTGCTTTTGACGTCATGAATCTTGGGGATCTATAGGTTATTCACTGGTTGATTTCCCTCCTGGATCGCTACAACTGAACGTGAAAACTTCACAAGATGGGCAGTTTCGTAAATGACTCACACAATTCACAGGTTCTTTTGTTTGAATGATTCCTATTTGATTTACCTATTCTTATTGCTTCTAACCCTGATATTTGAAGCAATTCACCTGCCAATAGCTGACATACTTACCGCATACCGCAGGGTTTATTGCTCGGCTTTATCAATATATATATATATATATATATATATATATATATATATATATATATATATATATATATATATATATATATAAATACACATGCACACAATCCAGGAGGGAAATCAACCAAGTGAATAACCTATAGATCCCCAAAATTCATGACGTCAAAAGCAAATTATTTTAAACACAAACTACAATTATATGCTAAGTGCTGACCTCAATTTTCCCATTTAAATTTACGCACGATCTCTGACATTGAGCTATTTATCCCATATATATAGCAGGCCTTAAGAGTATATTTCGTCATATATATATATATATATATATATATATATATATATATATATATATATATATATATATATATATATATATATATATATGTAATCGTGTATTTGGGCAGCAATCTATCTTTCATATAAGTTTCATAAAAAAACATTGATGAGGTACTGCGTTTAAGGTTAAACTTTAGTTTTCTTTGGTACTTTTCATTATTAGTATTATTTGTCTTTCTGGATATAAAGTTTGTAGAAATTATCTGAATGTTCCATATGTTCGAGCGCTTTCGGCTATTCTTAAAATATTATCAAGCCAAGTTTTATTTTTAAATTTAAGTGAATATATGGATGTTTGTACATGTCGATGAGGATATTATATTATATATTAACCTCACCCGCATGTAATAAAGGCTAAAAATAATGGAAGTATTGATAATAGAGATAAATCGACAACTATGAACACAGACACAATGTGCAAACCGCGTTTGTAAAATAAACTCATTTCTATAACGTAAAATATATCCACAAAAATCCAAATCTTCGGTTAATAGTAAAAAAAAAAAAAATCGTCAATGATATTGAATAAAAGAATAGCGAAAACGCTCGGACATACACAACATTCAGACAATTTCTAAATAATTTTTGTCCAGAAAATAATTATAATACAAGAAAACCGCATTACTTTCTCAGTTGTATTTAAAGAAATATATATATATATATATATATATATATATATACTCGAGTCTATATATATATAGATATATATATGTACTCGAGTCTCTCTCTCTCTCTCTCTCTCTCTCTCTCTCTCTCTCTCTATATATATATATATATATATATATATATATATATATATATATATATATATATATATATATATATATATATATATATATATATATATATATATATAAACTCGAGTATATATATAGAGAGAGAGACGGACTCCAGTGTATATATATGTATGTATATATATATATATACACTCAACTCTCCCGTCGAATTCGACGTATGAGGGTCAAGCAGATCAGTTCCAAGGAAAGCGACAGCCCGACATCACATGAGATTTGATTATAGTGGTGCAGCTTTCGTGCACGACCATCCACATTTTTTGAAGTTCCGAATAGAGAGACATGGTGCACTAAATGTCACAAGGTCACCCGAACCACCCTCCGCAGCTTTTGAATTCAGAGTTGCCCTTCTCCTAGACCAGTTGCCATCCAAGGCTATAGAACCCAGTATTTCCTGCTATTTACCCATAGCCGGACGGAGAAGAGGAGGATTCACACTTTTCCCAAGTAAGTGAATGTAATAGATTCGACTGGAATTCGAACTCGGCTCTCCGAATCCTCAATCGAAGCCGCTATCCATTACTCCACCGTTCCTCCTATATGCTATACCCCCCCCCACAAATCTATATATAGCCGATAGTATGGGACACTCAGTGAGGATCGAACTCATTATTTAGTTGTAACAGTTTTAGCAAGACCACCCTGCTACACATTACACCAACCGAGGCGCCCCCATTCATGTTTCAAAAACAAGAGCCGAAAACTTCAATATAATTATTAGAATTAAATTGAGTTAAAGTGAGCTCTGTTTCTATCTTTTGGTATAACTTATTTCTGAAATGTACGTGTTTTAATACGAATTAAAAATACCCATGGTGACAGCCATGGTGAATTTTTGAAATAGGTAGGGGTGTTGTCTGCTAATGATATGTATCAACATAGAGTTACTTTCATTGATGTCAAGTCAGGGTAAAGTGGGGGTGTCTGAATTGAAAGCGGAAGATGTTTTCAATCAGTCAAGTTTACTTGTCTATGAAGATTTGTTTATTTTTTTCATTTTATTTCTTTATGAGAGGGTTTTGTGTATATAAAAACATTCGTAACATTTGTTATTTGACGACTTCATAAAGGGCTATCATTTTTTGTAGGGTGTTAAAACTTTTTATTTTTTATTGGGGCCATGGATTATAAAAGTTAATTTATTGTATGTTAGTTTTTAAGCTAAATTGTTCAATGCGTGAATTTGATGATGTCGGCAAAAAACCGTTAACTCATGTCTACTGTTTAATAGATTTTTATTATTTAGAAACTTGATAATGTGCAGTTTCTCATGGAGGCACAAACGGCATGGGTCATCCCAAGTTTTACAAGTTCTAGTCCTGTTTATAATTTTCCATTTTACCTTCGGTGTCCTATTTATTTCCTTCAGATGCCAAAAATATTTAGATAGAGAAGTCTTATTTCTTTTATCTATATTGTTGAAAGAGCACCTATGCTGCCTCCATCTAGCTTTAAAATCATATATATATATATATATATATATATATATATATATATATATATATATATATATATATATAAATATGTATAAATCATATATATATATATATATATATACATATATATATATATATATAGTGTAAATAAGGTCCGCTCATCATAGTTACAGTCTAAAACACAGGGGACTCTGAGTAAACGTCTACAAAGGGGTAGACTCTCATAGTCGGATACGATTTGCTGAGTAAATTTAAATACATATTAATCTGCAAATAGGCTGTTCTTATATTGATTTGATTTAATATAATATTCGAGAGGAATCCATTAGGCCAGTATGCAGAATTATTAATAAGTTTTAAGTGAATATGAGATGGCAATTTGTATCTGAAGAAATACAGTCAGCCAATCCCACTGCCCAGCCAACTGAAGGAAAAAATATCCGGATGCCACGTTGAGCTCAAACGAAAATCATCATTTATGGTAAAATCAATAATATGACGTCATTGTTAATTTGAAGTGTGATTCATTCAATTCAGAAATATAAAAATGGAGATATGACAATTTGAAAGAAAATAATTAACATTTAATCTAAAAACATCGAGTAATCTAATAAGATTAATATAGTCTGTCACAAGGCCAGCGTTTTGAATCATTAGTCAAACTAATTATACTGGACAATAAGTCTAGAAACATAGTTTAGTAAAACATAGAACAGGTGAATGAATCATTATTTACTAATACTTGATAACTCTTTGAAAATGTCGAAAGATCAACCTCATGGGTAATGCTTTAACAAATAACTTTCTGGCAAATTGATTTATGAAGTAATGTCGTAACTATTGTCCTTCAGTAGGCAACAGATTTCTATTCATGAAGGCTGGCTTATTATTGCATCACTATCTAATATATATATATATATATATATATATATATATATATATATATATATATATATATATATATATATATATATATGGCGCTTCTGTAGCACGTATATTATGCGTCAAAGGTTTCATTACGTGCGCCGATAGGCTAGGGGTAACAGTCTCCAATTGATGTCAACCCGATAGAGATGCGATACTGGCTTGAAGCAATCTGATGTGATACAGCGTGTATGTATATATATATATATATATATATATATATATATATATATATATATATGTGTGTGTGTGTGTGTGTGTGTGTGTGTGTGTGTCTGTGTGTCTGTGTGTATGTACTGGAGACGTGTGAGCATCAATGTTGATTATAAAATGAATTGATGACACATTATTTCCTTGTGTATTTATGCGTGTCATTGCACGTATATTTCCTTATTTGTCTATAGTTATTTTCATAATTTTCTATGTTTATATAAAACCAAAGTTGCATATGTCTGATCGCTTACATATGTATATACTTATATCAACATCCGTGTTTTATCTATTGATCCGTCAACCAAAATCTGGATCCTTTCAAATTTTATGAGAACACGTATTTTGGTCGTTTTACACCCTTCGATTAAAAATGTGTGTAAGCACGACATGGCGATAAAAACAAACACTGTAAATTGAAGATGACGGCTTTATCTGATGCAGACAATACTCAGCAGTTATTTTAGCAGGACAAAAACGATATTATTTGAAAAAAAGCAAATTATTTTCGTCTTCAAGTATGTTTGATATTTTGATTTCTCAAAATATGCTTAGTTTTTTGATAATGATATAACCCTATATGATTTTTGTATGATGCATTTAATAGCTTCAACATTCTAGCATAAATTGAGACATCGATGAAAGGACACTATTACTCATCATAAAAAATTGAAGTAAGTTAGAAAATTTACCTCGTCTGCAGTGAAATAAATCCACTTGATTATAGAGAAGCGTGTATGCTAGCGAAGGGATGCAACCAATGCGACAATAAAACATTGACATTCTTCTGTACTGCGCCTCAATCACATCAAATTCAAAATTCTAACGGAGTAATATCACAAGATCAAAATCGGGTGGTTAAAATAAAAAAAAAGACACCCCGATTGACTATTTGTGTAAAGGTAAGCCCGATATTACCTATCCACTAAAAAGACTATAATTAGTAATCTGGATGTTTAATTAGTTGATGATATACAGAAACTTGCAAGAAAGTCAATGATTAGCTCTTTGGTCGTGGACGATAATTAGTCAAAAGCTTTAGTTCACGAGTAGACTAATTTTGTAAGAATATAGCAAAAGATAAAAAAGCTATTTATTTGCCTTGATATTTCTAGAGCCAGATAGGAGATACAAGACCTGAAGTGGGGCCAAGATGCTTATCCTGGTAGGTATTTATCCGGCATTCTCACTAAAGCGATATATGACATGAGGTCGATTTTTTTTTATGTGGGTAGCGCTATGCATATACGTAACCATAAGCACAAAGACATTTACACAGTTCCCGCGAACACTGCTACGTTGTTATCGATCACACGCTTACACTCCCAGAGAGCTGGCTTTCGCCCATCCAAAATGAGGAGAAACGTTTACTCTACTTCCGTCCAAAAGCAAACTCCTATACCAGGTAATCACTGGGACCAAGATGTTTATCCTGATTTGTCTATATATTACTGTGAAATTTACTGTGTTGTAACTCTCTAGGTTTAAACGGGCAGACACAACAAAAATCGATTTATATACTTATAGAGTAATATGCCCCTCATTTATTGCAATTTGGTTTCCTCATGTTGGATTTTAATTGAAATTCTTTCATTTTAAATTTGTACCTTCATCACTGAAAAGCTGACTGCTGACGACAGACTAAGTTGATGCAAGAAGTGTATTCATTTCGGCAACATCCAGAATGAAGGCTTATCCACCGAAAAGATACCGAGATACAGGTAATCATTTTGATAACGTAACAATTATCAGTGAGTGCATTTTGATAAGAATCGATGGACGTATTTCCTTTCCGTTTCATATCATTTCCCAGCGTAAGCTCCCCTCAACTGTCTATTCCTTGTAACCCTGTACAATGTTAGTTTCCTTAGTATACCTCGCAGTCTCTGTTCGGTCAACCATTTACAAGAGTTTATTGGATTTCTTATTCGCTGTTTTTTTTTCTGTCAATGCTGCCTATATTTCTTGATGATTAAATTCTCCAATACATTTTTATTTATCATGCATCCGAGATATTTTAACAGTCGCTTTCTGATTCGAAGCTAAAGTGTCATTTTCTTTACCATTTTTCTGAAAATCTCGTTTCTCATATATTCTGGCGATACTATTCTCAGCATCTTTCTGTAGAAACAATTCTCTGCTGCTTCAAGTCTATTATTCACTACCATATAAGGAGATTAATTTCTTCGTTTCTAGGGAAATTTTACTGTTTCATAAATTTGTTTATATTTTGGGATGTTTTTTTTTTCATTGCAACGCATCATTGAATTATTGCATCACTTTTTACATCGCCTTGTCAGATAGTTAAATATCTATACTTGAATAGTTTTGACGCATCCTATCTTGAACTTTATATCCTTAATTTCACTCGCTTAGACAATCATGTATCTTTTGATAAATGACTGACGAGGCAGATTTTTCCCCGAAAAAGGTTGCCATTTCTTTCTGTGGTTGACCAGTTGAAGAGGATCCATAACTTTCCTAAGAGTATTAGCTTATAATGGATTCGACTGAAATACGAACTCGGCTCACTGATTCCACAATCCAAATCGCTATCCATTATTCCACCGTGCCCCACATCTCCTTAATATAGTAGATGGATATTTCATTTAATTTCCTATCCTTTACTATATTTCCGATGGGTATCTTCAGTTTTCTTTCTGAATAACCAAAAACTGTGCCATTGTTGTGTTAAAACTGTTTACATAAATAATAAAATTCTGTAGAACTTCTATTTCTCTTAACCTCGCCTCTTTGTATAGTTTAACTGAATCTGTCATAAAGACGTCATACACCACGTTCTATTTTTGTGTATTTGCTTAATTTAATTTCTATCTACGAGGGTTATTCATTAAATAAGGTTAATTTTTACTAATACAGATAGAAGCTTACTTTTTTTTTTGTTTTACTTCTTTTTCACATGGATTTAATTTCTTTTGCAGATTAAAAAGAAAAAAACAAACTTTGAGAGTTTTGGCGATTAACAAAGATGGCCGACCAAGATGCATGCTCCAGGATTAAACAGCGGTCAGTTATCAAGATTTTGGTTGCTGCAGGGTGCAAACCAGCTGAAATTCATAGGAGAATGTCAACTGTGTATGGTGCCACATGTTTCAGCCCAACAAATGTCTACAAGTGGGCTAAATTGTTTAAAGAAGGACGGAGCAGTGTTGAAGATGAAGAAGCCTGGGAAGACTAAATGAGTGAGGTCTCTTGAGGTGATCGAATCTGTCAATGATCTCATTCAGTCTGACAGAAGAACTAATGTGAACTGCTGAGGCAGGTCAAGAAAGACATAAAGAACAAACGCAGGGGTCATCAGTCAGAAGGAGTCCTTGCATCATGAGAACGCAAGACCTCACACGGCAGCCAAAACGGTGCAGACTTCAACGAGCTGGACTGGGAACTGCTCCCTCATCCCCCTTACAGCCTAGACTCTGCCCCTTCAGACTTTTACGTGTTTGGTCCCTTGAAAGCGTTCATGAGAGGCACGAAGTTGAAAAGTGACGATGAATTCAAAATTGTTGTGAGCGACTGGCTGAGACAACAGTCCAAAGATTTTTACGCTGTGGGAATACGGAAGCTTGTGCACAGATGGGAAAAGTGTGTGACAGTGATGGGAGACTACGTTGGAAAAGAAAGTAAGCTTCTATCTGTATTAGAAGTCCTTATACCGAAAAATTCACCTTATTTATAGAATGATCCTCGTATATGCAGGTGGCCTGTCACCAGTGAATTGTCTAAATTATTTTAATACCGAATAAATCAAGTCGTTTGTAAATCACCCTTGAGATGATCATGTGTTGCAGATGTTACAATAGCTTGTCTTAATGAGACCCCCTTTTTTAAAAACGTTTTCCTCCTTAATCTCCTGAATTTACTTTTATCTCTTTTAATATACATTTGTTTGCAAGGCGAGTTGTTCTGGAGTCAGTGGTATTTGAAGTTTCAGATTTTTTATTTTCTGTAGTCTTATTCTGAATCTGTATACAATTAGCTCGTTTTCGATCTTAATGTCGGCCCTGCAATTAGTATTTAAGTGCGGAACTGCATTCCTGAATATTTTACTAATTGTATTTCTCGCTTTTGGTTTCTCCTCCATTTGGTATAAGAGATTTGAGTGTTCGTGAAACTAGCTTTTGATGGTTTGGCAGTTTTCAATGGAATATAGGAATGATTTTTATTTGTATTCGTTACAGGAAAATAATCAAATACTTCACACACTCGCTCCCTTCCTACTTAATAATCAGGACATTCATGATTATGATAATCCCTTGAAATTTACATGGAATTATCCGCTAACAATATATTCCTTATTTTGTACCTTTGGCGCGTAAACTATCATGATAGATATACAGCGTGTATCAGAAATATTTTTACAAATTTTGGTGACGAGTTCCTCACACCAAACAAGGACAAAGGCCCATATAAACATATGCCTGAAAATACTTTATTTTTTGACTTATTATGTTTAAATAACGTTTACGGTAGATGACGCTGTGTTTCCAAAGTGGTCCATGCAAGATGGGGGTCCACCACATGTAAGTCACATTGTTCACGATGCACTGACTGAGATGTATACGTAGAAGAGAACAAGTTTTATGGCTTACACGTCCCTCCGACCTCAATCCTAATAATAATTATAATACGGCGACGCTTCATCAAGGTGTCATGGGTACCTTCGAAACAATTTAAAACCACGTGGGAGTATTAAAAGGGTCCGCCAGTTAATGATCCGACGGGGGTATGCGTGTGTAGAAGCAAGTGGAAGACAATTTGAACATTTCGTATGAGTTGCTGTGTACAATGATGATCATTTGGGCATATGTTTATATGGAGATACTGCCCTGTTTTGGTGTCAGGAACACGCCTCCAATGTTTGTAAAAGTATTTTTGATACACCCCGTATATTAAACATCTTTCCTGGAAGAATTCTTTCAGAGAGTTTACAATATCCCAGAATACGTTTTATCATGTCTCGGTTTATTAAAATACTCCTTCTTTCACCTGCGTATATATAACTTTTTTTGCCTTAACATCTTGATTATAACATTTATCTCTTCAAGTTACATCTGTCTGTTGAATGTCCAAAATTGATGCGCTTTCTGTGATTTTATACAGTTCTTTCAAATACTGTGGCGTCACCCCAGGAGCTTCAAAGAAGGAACGTCCTCGCTAAGATATATATGCTTAATTTCATCGAAGCCATTCTAAATCTTTGTAATCATTGTGCTGTTGTATAGAGATGCAGGATTTTTTTCTGAACGTGTTTGATAACATCAAGTTAAACTTGTAGAATGATGTATACGGGAAACGACTATAAATGAAATCAAATTCATTCGTTGTTAACATTTTACAGAATGATGTTTCCAATTAGTTAAAATGAAGAGAAAATATAGTTTTCTTTATATAAGATATTTCCTACTATTGCCGCACACGGTTTTATATAACCATTTTCAAGCAATGAATGCTTCCTACAATTTATATTCCGTGATAAAATTAAGTAGAAAAAATAGTTATTTACAAATTAGGAGACGATGGCAAGTTCCCAATATTCGTTAGTTTTCAGTCTCCACGATAAAATCTCATCTGGAAAATTAACGCAACATATTGCTAATTCTGCTAATGTATTTCATAACAAGACTGTCATTTCTTATTGAAAATATGAGGTGATCGCGGCAATTTTGCATTGATTGTATCTAATTATGTACAAATACCCTGGTGACTAACGATGAGTGTATGTCTCTTAGGCCAATAAATAAGACGGAGAAGCGGCAAGAAATGTCAAACTGAGTACTGAGTCCAGCAAACGCCCATCATTTGTCAAGTGCCTTCGACAAAACTTTCGGGCAATTATTCTGATTAAGAATTTCTTTTTGCTGATAGTAGCTTAGAAGGCCGAATTTATGTGACACCCAGTAAGGATCGAACTCGTTACTCAGAGGTAATTGTGCTAGCTAGAAAGGTTTGCTAATAATTACACCGCTTCCAGGTGCTCAAATTATTTTCTAAGCGAAGCATAGATGTGGTACAAGGCCGAAAGTTTGAAGCACTGAAACAGTATCAAACTCGTTACTAACTCGTAATTGATCTAGCAAGACAAGCTTGCTAATAATTGCACCATTTCAAAATACCCTTCTTGTCTAATTAATGATTTTGATATTTAAAAAAAATAAAGACAGAAAAACAAATCCAAAGAAAAATATAAATCCTAAGTTTAGTTTTTTCTGACAAATTTCTTCAAATATTTTACCGATGTTTCAGTCATGTAACGCTTAGGTTTTCCTCAGAGTTCTAGGTCCTGTTTCACGAGATGAGATAGCACTTCAGAAATAATAAAGCAAAGGAAACACTGGAAACATACGTTCTGAAAAACGTACATTTATGGAAAATTAGTAGCATTAGTATAGTAAATTTAGTAGCATTAGTATAGTAAATTTAGTTTAAAATTAGTAGCATTAGTATAGTAATTTTGTTCATTCACGGCGATGAGAACAATCATTGATAATCGAAATGTTATCATTTGTTACATTTATGAAAGAAATAGACATCATAATTGTTATTAGGTTGGTGCAAAAATAATGTCGTTTTCTCACACATGTTACTATGTGAGAAAACGACATTATTTTTGTACCAACCTAATATATGCATAGGATTTGGTAAGCAAACATGAAATGCTTAAAACTCTTTTCAGACATTGAGATTCTGAGGAAGGTTAAAATTGCTTGACTGCAAAACATTGATGTGCTAATGTTATACAGCCTGAGCAGTTCTGCTACTTTATTTCATAAATGAGTTAAAGTTTCTAAATATAACATAACGCCTTCTTTTTATTTTTCAGAAAAAAATATTTCAAGATTTGAGCCTTTTCACGTAATCCAACAGCTTTGATTGTCTATCTAATACAATTTGCGTCAGTTCACATCGACGCTAATTCTATTATGTTGCATATGTATGAGTGTTTTTCAGTAGGAAACACTGGCGATTTTTGTTAAATCTTATCTATTAACACTGAGTGCATTTTTCAAGAAACGTTTTTTATTTGATGATTTCCGATCGATACGCAAAGGGGATAAAGACCTTTGAAATCTGGACAGTTGAGAAGGGCCATTGTATTACAAAGGATTACGAAAATTTGTAGAAATATATAGTAAGAATATATATATATATATATATATATATATATATATATATATATATATATATATATATACACACACACACATATATATATATATATATATATATATATATATATATATATATATATATATATATGTTTACGTGTGTGCAAAACGCTGCATGTTGACTTTTATTTTCATGCATGTATTAATCCTCCGCTTATTGAGAAAACATACCTGACCCTGATTGTGGTGGTATGCAACAATACACACTTGTAATAAGTTTTATAAATTTCAAATACGATCTACAGCGTTCAATTCTCATTAAAATATTCAATTTAGCTTTAAACGAGGAATCAAAGCTTTTCAAAGTAGGCAAATCGAATATCAGCTGTTCGCTTGTGATGAAATTATATTAAAGTTCCAATTAAATAAATCACATCAAATTCTATAATTATTATTATTCCATAACAAGATTCATTTCCATATCCTAATTAAAAAAAATGTATTTTTTCTGTATTTTATAACGAATGTAGGCTTTGAAATTAGAAAAAATATAATATTTAAAACATAACTTATATTCACGAGGAAATTAAAAATTAAAAAAGAAAAAATATTTTGTTTTTATTTTGTTGTGCATTTGGTGTCAATTATTCAATCATGTCTTCTAAAACACATCTCAAATAAGATATAACATATTTTGCTGCTCTTTGTTTCATAATTAATTCTCTTTTAATTTACTTTTAATATACGCAATTTTAGAAGCGTTCGGCATCCTTTTCTGCAAATATATACATATGAAGAAGATGAGATAAACTGAGAAGATTTATTGACCACGCGTTTCACGGGAGAACATATCCGCTTTTTGACTTTCCTCAGGTTACAATGCAAGAAAGCCAAAACTATGTAGAAGGAAAATGCTGGGATACTAGTTGAAGCCAATGGCAATATATTTCAAGATATCTAGTGCAATTGTGGTAAATACATCTGTTAAAACAGTTATTTTCATTTTTGCAGAATTTGGCCGACAATTCTTTTATTGTCCTATATATATATATATATATATATATATATATATATATATATATAGATAGATAGATAGATAATTATGACAATGTGGAAAAGATCCTTGTGACGCGTTTCGACTTTTAGGACCTCATCAATCCTTCATCAATCATTTAATACAAAACGCCTCTCACGAAAAAAAATTCTATATTAGCAAACATTTCCCTTTAGTTTTTCTTGATATATACAAATTATAAATCATTTTCACTTGTATAAAATATAAAAATATATATATTTGTATATGTAAAGCTCCATTTCATGTCAATATTCCCGGCATTGCCTTTAAATGAGGAGAGACATTATCAGTCTTTAATGCCATTGGCCTCCCAAATGGCAAGTGCCAAGAGACTTGGGCAATGTTTGTTTAGGAATCACAATTTAAATTTGACCTTGTATATTCCACTCGGGTTGGAGTACGTATATTTAGCATAAACGCACTTATGTCATGCAACATATTTTCATATTATTTGCAAAGCATCGAATAACCACATATATCTAAAAAAAAATACCACAACATACACCCGCCCACCACCATATGCAGAAAAATGCATACGCGGAAGTCTTACGAAAAACACACACACACAAACATACCACAACTACACAAAATAATACACACAGGTGTATATATTAATTGAAATTGTCGAACTTATTCCATTCGTATTTAAAATGAAAAAAAAAGATTTTTGAAAGAATACCGTACTGATCATAAATATGCAATTTATATTATTCACGGGTTTGAATTACTTTTAAATATAAAATATAGGAAGGAATTTTTATTATTTCTAATAAGTTACCATTTCTGAGAACAGAAAGTATGTTCTTTTCTCGATTTTATGATCAGAATTGTAATATTATTGTAATTTTAGACGTAGAAATTATAATCAGTTACATATGAGACATACAAATAGATGAATATATATATATATATATATATATATATATATATATATATATATATATAGCATAATGAGAAGCCACGTATACTTTCTTAATATGTATATGTAGAAAAAGTTGCAAATGAAAAAATAATGTTTTTTATGAAAGTATATATTTATCTATATATATATATATTTGATATTTCAGATTGACCTCAATCTTTCTTCAGAAATAACTGTTTGTTTACAAGTAGCTTCCGTCGCGAGACGCGGATGTCACGTGATATGGAACTCCACTGTGTTCGAATATTCCTAACGTAAATCTAACTGTAATAATATTTTAGATGTTATTTTAAAAAAAAATTAAAAGAAAATTAACTATATCTAAAAAAATGTTTAACTATTGAAATATTTATAAAGATTTAAAATACCCATGTCTTTATTTAACCCTAGTTTATATGTATTTAATTTTAAAATCCAGTATTTTTCTTTTTTTTTTCTGCGTGTGTATGTGGAACTGAAATCAGAATCTATCAATAAACATTTACAGTTTTCTAATGAGTGTCCTGATTGATTAAAGTGTTCAGCTATGGGGGAATAAGGATTGTTTTGATGTATGGTTTGTTTATGATTGTTGAAGCGAAATCTAAAATTATTTCCAGATTCACCAATATATCCACTATTAGGACATAAGGTGCAGAATAAATAGTAGATTATGTTATGGCTATCATAGGTGAGGTGGGTTTATCTTGATATTGGTGTTGGGTACAAAAAATACATTATCTGTTATTAAGTGTTTGCAAACTAAGCAAAGAGGATTGTTACATTTGTAATTTCCTGATTGGTTTGTATTGTTTAGATATTTGGTAGAGGTGAGGATAGCTGATAGGTTAAGTGATTGTTTCTTCGCATTTATGGGTGGTTTATCAAAAATGTATTTGATCATTTTGTCCAACTGGAGGTTCTAGTAATCCTTTTTTAAATTGTGAATAACTGTTAATAACTTAACGAAACAATTCCTAAAATATAAATACACAATAAAAATAATAAAAGAAGCACTAAATAAAACTATCCACAAAAATCGTAACACACTATTCACATACAAGAAAATTAAAAACAACAATCGGATTCCCATGGTTTTTAAACACAATCAATATTCCCAGATACTTATTCACAATTTATAAAAGGATTACAAGAACATCTAGTTAGACAAAAGATCAAATACATTTGCAGACTCTCGCACAGGCACTTTTGTGTTTGTTCATATATATGCGTATTTCTGAGTGAGTGTTGTTTTAGGCGTATATACGATGAGATTGTCTCTTTGCTATCAAGACTTTACGAATTCAAGGACAATACTATTTTGTCAGGTTACAGTTGATTTTCCTACGTGCAATCATAAGATCTATTTTAATATGTGCTTTTCTCGCACTTCTTCCCAGTTGTTAAATAATCTTCCGTTCACTTGATTTCCTCTCAACTTCCTTCAATGCAAGTTTACATCTACTGTTTCCTTGAGTTCTGTTCTTTTTCGTGTTCTTTCTTTTTAGCATTGGTTTCTTCTTTAGCACTTACACGCTTGAATATATATATATATATATATATATATATATATATATATATATATATATATATATATATGATCCATATATATAAATAGCCGAGGAAATATCCTGGTTTCGCCGCCTGACGATTGCGCCCAGTATGAAACAGCCTGTCGCCTCTGAGTGTTGACTTCAATGTTCACTTTTATATCTATATTTACATACGATCTATCGATTATATCGAGCACCTTATCCCATAAATATAGCAAACATTAAAGCCATATATATATATATATATATATATATATATATATATATATATATATATATATAAGGCCAGTATGATAATAGATACATAGTGAAATGTTCGGAGGAAATAATTTATGCAATGAATAGATTAGAAATTAGGGAAGTTAAAGTTAAATTCTACTGATGTTTGAAGGAAAAAGGAAAAATGTATTTCAAAATTAAATAATATATATATATATATATATATATATATATATATATATATATATGTATACATATGTATACACACACACACACACACACACACACATATATATATATATATATATATGTGTGTGTGTGTGTGTCTAGTCACACTGATGAGCTGTGAAACAGCGAAACAGTCTGTCTGTGGATGATGTTATATTGGCTCCTGAAATAAATATTAATTTCGGTTGAGCTCTCTAGGGAGTAGGTTTGGGTTTGTAAACAGTGACTATTATAGATTATATATAGCGAGACTCTTCGCATAGCGAATCGAGTCACTGTCAGTCACTGGGCGTGTTTATAAATAAATAAATACGCTAAAAATCCACCTATTTCCCTGCCGTGCGCTGACGGCTTAGTGGTAGAATCTCCGCCTGATGCCAATTCAGTCGGGTTTCGATCCGAGCTAGAGGCACACTGATGAGCTGTGAAACAGTCTGTCTCCGGATGATGTTATATATATATATATATTAAGGGAGATATGTATTATATTTTGCCGAGGAGGAGATTTTTGATATTATTAACAAATATTATAAAAGAAAGACTATTGAAAAGCATCCTTGGATTAGGGGGAAGGCTTTAACAAGGAAGCAGCAAAATTAAACTGAATAGCAGAATTGGCTATGTGAGAACAAAAGGCAAGCAATGATAAAGCTTAAGGATAACAATCGTTATTTAAAAATAAATCCCAGGTTAATCTATTCTACATAAATCGGAGCAAGGTAGATTAGTCAGATAATCTGGGAACAAAATTGCAATAAACTTAATTTGTTTGATGATAAAGAAGAAAATGGGAAATACAGATTCTTAGAATTAAATATTAGGGAATATTACCACTCACTCTCTGAAAATCGACCAAACAAGACAATATATAAAGTTTGATAAATAAAAGTGAAAAAGAGAACATGAAGTATGTTGTTAATAATATTCCACAAAAACAAAATATGGACAAAAATGTGTAAAGAGTTTAATGAGGGAAATGGAATTTCAAAGCAACTCTTATGTATCAGTGTTGGTAGAAATATTTTTGTTATGGACGATGCTTTATAATTATAATGAAAACAGATTAGGCCGCCTTAGACGTGATGGCCATAGGTTATGAAAGTAAAATAGCGATTCGTACATTGTATGATTTGTTTTTTCTGTGTGAATGGCCTTGGAGTGTAATTTATTGTTTAGTAAACTTTTGTTTAGATTTTTTAATTTTATTTCTTAGTAAGTTTTCTTTTTTTTTACTGTTTGGGAAGCTAACCTGTTGGCCACACCCAAATTATAGATTTGTTATATATATATATATATATATATATATATATATATATATATATATATATATATATATTCATGAATAATTCATACAAAAAAACATATATAGAGGTTAAAGATTTAAATGGTGAGAATACATCATCGCAAACAATATAAATAAGATACATCAACCCCGAACCTGTATATGAATGATATGATCCCTGTTTATAAATTCCAATTGCATAAGGTCTTTTTAATTTTTTACACAAGCTTTCGTCTGTTCCTACAGACAACATCAGGTATGGAAGTAGATTATATATATATATATATATATATATGTATATATATATATATACTCGACTGATGAGAACCAAAAATTGTCGAGAAATTGAAATGTACCAAAACGAAGTGGTAGTGGGTAAACTCTTTTTGTCTATATGATAAATATATAATAAAGAGTCATCGCTTTACTATCGGTATCCAGCCCTCTTATGATGCTGTAAACGTTAGAATTTATATATTACTTTCGTTCTCATTGCATCAATACATATATATATATATATATATATATATATATATATATATATATATATATATATATATATATATATATTAACCTGTTGAGCCAGACAAACCTACCCAGGTTTCACCGGCTTTCCCTGACGATCCGTTTAGGTGAAACCTAGGTATGTTTGTCTGGCTCACTAAGTTTATCTAGGTCTGCTCTACGGTTGTATTGAGCTCTTTTATTAGTTAGTTGTTTACTCGTGTCGGGTTTTTTCTTTGGGCTTCAAACCTGTATCTGTGCGATTTTTTTCGACAAACTTTCATGTTTCTAGCTCTTTCTTTTTTTAAAACCTTTTTTTCCCTCGAGATTGATTTGATTATTGGCAAATCAAAAATTCGAGGTTTTTTCGAAACGAGTATAGTTATTTGTGTGTGTGTAAATATATATATATATATATATGTATATATATAAAGATATATATATATATATATATATATATATATATATATATATATATATATATATATGTAGTAACATATATATATATATATATATATATATATATATATATATATATTATGAAATATATGTAGTATCTTACATTGTTCAAATCGGAGTTACATGACTTCGGTAATCGTCATGTGGATTTTTGACGTTAAGCCCACTTTCTTTTTAAATATTTCTGTTTATCGCAAGATATTTTAGGTGTAGATTATTATTGTTGTGAAAAAATTTAAATGAATCGCATTTTAATTTTTCATTTGAATTTTGGTCCAGATAAGCATTTTAGATTTGAGATGAAGTTGGAATTAACAATTACAAATTTTAATTTGAATAGACGCCGTTGTTATCAAAAGGAATGACTAAGAAAAATCATTTGGAAATCAAGCGGGCAATTTTTACATGAAAATCAATAAAATAATTACATTTATATTTATCTATTTATTATATATATATATATATATATATATATATATATATATATATATATATATATATATATATATAAGTGAACATTGAAGTCAACAAACACATGCGACAACCTGTTTCATAGGCCTGACGATTGCGCCAGCATGAAACTGCCTGTCGCCTCTGAGTTTCGACTTCAATATTGACTTTTATATTTATATTTACATACGCTCTATCTCTGACATTGAGCATATTTATCCCATAAATGTAGCACATCTTAAAAGTGTATGACTTTATATATATATATATATATATATATATATATATATATATATATATACACACACAGACACACACACACACACACAATCACACATACACAGACACACACACACACACACACACACATATATATATATATATATATATATATATATATATATATATATATTACCTCTTGAGAATAGACTGTTACAACTAACTTCAATGCGCTAGTATTTTCGACTCAAATGGTGGGCATTGACGTTAGTTGAAATAGTCTATTCTCCTGAGCTAATTTTAGATTTCTCTATTATGTAATTTATAGGCTCTGGTATAATAAATACATTGAGCTATTTTATTATTTTATATTATTACGACCATTTGTATTATATGGCAACGGATTTACTACCTGGACGGCATGTATTACACCCACATGAAAATCTAGATCTGACGATTTAATTCCAGAACATGTCTGGTGTTATTAAGTTAATATTTTGTTTTACTGAGATCTTAAGGGTTTCGATAAACTTACAGCAAGTGGAGTCTTTATATGATCAATTTCCTTATCTCCGAAGCTGAATATATTATTACTCATACGAACATCGAGATATTTGTAGTGTTTCATAACGCGACGATCTGAACACACAGACTGTCTGCTATGGAGTTTACTTTCAAGTAAGAGAGAAACGGACGATTCCTATTAGAAAGTGAAACGGTGTGTCTTAACATTTCATTTCAAAAGAGACAGTATAAATTATGGTTTTTTACTTGTGGCAATGTCAATAACGCTCATTTACATGTGTGTGTGCTTGTGTGTGTGTGTGTGTGTCTTTATTTACGTATTTATTTATGAAATATAAACAGAATATATACAGTGCGGGAAACAAATATTCGTACACCAATAATTTTTTAATTCATTTTATTTACAACTAATAAAAAAACATACTTTTCAATTAAGTAACTGTACACAGATACATAATAACTAAATACGCATACAAAATAGAGAAAATGATTTAATACAAATTAATCCCATTTATCCATTTTAGTGGGTTAAAAAGTATTAGGTTGGTGCAAAAGTAATGTCGTTTTCTCACATAGTAACATATGTGAGAAAACGACATTATTTTTGCACTAACCTAATATTAGTTTAAAATCACTAAAAGCTTGTTACATGATATGCTAATTCTATAAAATATCGCAAAGAAGACATCGTACTGGATGGATAACAACCATTTATCGCTGAATGATATTTGAGGATAGAATTATGCTTAAATGTTTTTTCTCCCGTATTCCGATTATATCGGGAATATATAAATCCGACATATATGCAGCATTAAATGTACGCACATCAACATATTTTTGAAGGGATACTAGTGAAAATAAAACAGATAACAGAAACAATATTGATCATAACTGTCACTTTAAGCAATAAAATATTATTATTAACGTTGCAAATTTTATAAGAAAAATTAACCTTAAATGTATCGACATATGTTTGGCGTCATCATAACCGGCTTCCCACAAAATTCAGAATGCCAAAACAAAGTAATTCTTTCCCACTATTAGATAATCTTTTGAAGAAGCACCTTAGTAATTTTAACAACTCGCTGGCGCTTATTAAGTTTTCCTGAGATCATATCTCCCACATTCTTAATAATATTCAAATCAGGAGATTTAGCGAAGGCCTTCCATAAATGGAGATTCGTGTTTCTGAAGTCCTCCCGAGTAATCCAGGATTTGTTTACTGTAGCGTTATCTTGCATTAAAATGAGTCTGTGGCCCAAATGTGCTACTATAGAAGCAGCGTAACCCTTTAAGAACATCTCATTGCCGTACAGCGTTCAGTTAAACCGACCTTCCATAAGCATGGTCATTCAGCAACCGTTTCTATCATTTTATCCACTACAAGCTTACACACGCAATAAAAACTGGATTGAACAGTACGTAAGTTCAACTCCGATTCAGGCTAAAAAAATAAATTAAAGCAAAATATAGGAACATTCTAACAATAGCTATTGAAACCAAATAAACCTAATAAACATTCTAATAATAGCTATTGAAACCAAAGAAAATTACCCATAAATGGGTAATTTTCTTTGGTTTCAATAGCTATTGTTAGAATGTTTATTAGGTTCTTCCAATAATTCGCTGAACATAATAGCATATGGAAAATGCTCAAACTTAACAGAAAACGAAACTTTACCGTCAAAGTCTTTACCATATTATTAAGAGGAAATGCCAAAGAATTTTTTGATTATTTAACGAAATTTCATAATCCTCTCTATTCATCATATAAAATTTCAGAAATGTATATTTTATTTTTGGACGATTTTTAATAAAGAGAATTGCATTCTTATGACACAGATCACTAATAAAAATGGCGCTAAAATAATTTAAAAAATCAGTAATGTCAAAACGAAAACTCCTCCCTCAAATAATTTTCATATTGGAAATATTAAATTCAATATATGAGTTTGAAATTAAAACTAAAGTAAAAGCTTGAAGAAAGGTTTTTCATTTAAAAATTTAATTTTAAACCATAAGTATCGCGATTCTGTGAAGATATCCCATTTTAATAAAGCCATAATATGGAACTGAGTTTCTATATTTTCCCTCGTGAAATGATAAAGAATGCTAAATATTTTTATTTAAGTAATTGTTTATTTACAATATTATAATTTTTCATTAACCTAAATATATTAAATTATAGATGTTTTTAAAGATACTTCGCAAAGTAATTTTATGTTTTTAAAAAAGGTATAGTTTGATTTTTTATGAAAGAATATCCTTATCTAAGAAAATCTCGAGTTAGAAAGAGAACAGGTTAAATCGTTTAGTGTCAGCCTCACCATGTCTTCCTAAGTGAGCAATGGTGAAACGAAAAAGATAATTCAGTCCTTCACTAATGTTACCAACATTCATACTATTTCTTCCATCTTAAATTCTATTCAAGAACCATGAAGAGAACAGGGAATAAGTTTAAAAAAGAGGGAGGTGTAGAGAGAAAAATGTATAGTAGAGTCCAATACTGTTATTAAAATCTCGGAGAATTCCAGTAAGATATATTTAATCATTTCTAAGATATAATGGTTCAAACTTAATCTAACAATTGAACAATTTTTTCTGTTACATATAAATAATATTTATTTAGATCACCAATTTTTATATCAACCAATGCAAATTAATACGGAATAAATTTAACCCACTTTCAAATATCGAGGTTTGATTAATAAGTAAATTCTTCAGTCCTATAAAACACGTTTAATAGAATAATGAAACATGTATCAAAATTAAATAAATTTATTACTCTTTAATTTTCGTGGGTTGATTGATAAGTAAGATCTTCAATCCTATAAAACAAGTTTTAGACCAGGTAGAATAATAAAAAAAATTACCAAAATAAAGGTCAAATTTTATGTTCAAAATTACTTGAGTTGCTTGTTTTATGAGATAGCCAACTATTTAAATAAAAAAAATTACATTAGATAGATTACTGAAACTAAAATTCTTAAAAAAAAATATGCTCCTCGCAATTACAATTTCCATAGATATATAATTTTGATCAGACAGAATAATGAAACTGGTAGCAATTTATAGTAAATTTATTTCTTTTCAAAATAATGATGGTGGATAGATAATGATAGTCTCCATTCCAATAAATATTAAAATCCGACAAATTAATAAGACTGATATCAACAGGAAGTAATAGTCCCTTCAATGTTAAAAGTTTGAATTGAAAAATGAGATTTACAATCCTATAAGACAATATTTGAGAAAATAAATAATCATGAATCTGGTATCAAAATAAATATAATTTATTTTTCTCCCAAATTAATATTTAAATTTTGACCATAGCTGTGTTAGGCATTTTTTCGAAATATTCTGTGCACCATTTTCATTTTGAACACGAAGAAAGTTTCTGATTTGCTTAAAGCCATATCCACTTTAGTATTGGGTAAAAATGTTGTTTTTTTTTCACAACTAATTTCAGTTTCACGATGAATAGAAGCTGTGAATTTTGAGGATTATCATTGATTTTACCGTCTGCTTAATGTAAAGCGACGATCGAGACTGTGTCATCTGCATATTTTATATTGTGAAGGTTGCGCCCAACTATAATAAATGCTAGTAGAATCACAAGATGCCTTATGATAAATTCTTTGTAGATGCTGAATAAGTCCGGTAAGAAGAGACATCCTTTATCTTACACCCCTTTTTATTTTTTTGTGTAGCAACTCAATTTACTTTTTCTATATTCAAACAATTTTCCTCAACTTCCTTCCCAAATAGATCCAGTTTATCTAGCAGTTCATATAAATGTTTTGCCCTCTGTTATCAAATGATTTTTTTTATTTATAAAACACAAGTGTAGATAAATTAGGTCTATTCTCTCTGATCCTAAATATAGGTTTTCTTATTCCAGTGTCATTTTCAAAACTGCACTGTTAGCTGATTTTATCAGATGGAGTTCGCATTCATTTGCACCTGGTTTCTCAGGTGGTGTTAAGTTGATCGATATACTAAGGTCTTCTGGTCTGTTGTTTCTGTCGTATATTAAATCATAATTGTTAACATTTTTTCGATCCCAAAATATAAAACTTGTTTTACGGGATTGATGACTTTAATTATCAATCATATAAAAAGATAGAAAGATTTGTCTTCCTTTTATAATTTCAAATTTTACCCAATACTGTTCAAACAGAGTTTATATATATATATAATATATATATATATATATATATATATATATATATATATATATATATATATATATATATATATATATATATATATGAGTGTGTATGTATATGTGTGTATATGTGCGTACAAATGTTGACATCGAAGTCAGTAACCAGAGGCAACATTTTTTCATGCTTAAACACAATCGTCAGGCCAGGACGATTGCGTTTAAGCATAAAACAGACTATCGCCTCTGGGTGCTGACTTCAATGTGCACTTTTATATTTAAATTCGTCCTATCCCTGATATCGCG
The DNA here is from genome assembly GCA_963932145.1 of Acanthosepion lycidas. NCBI lineage: Eukaryota > Metazoa > Mollusca > Cephalopoda > Sepiida > Sepiidae > Acanthosepion > Acanthosepion lycidas. The sequence continues at coordinate 127,008,488 of OZ010577.1, read as the reverse complement.
CACTTTAAACTATTAATATAGCATAACTTAAAATTATATATATATATATATATATATATATATATATATATATATATAGTTTATGCAAAACTAGGTAATCCGTATGGGTAGACCCAAGGAGGATGATATCCAGAGAGCTCAATGTAAATTCAGAGCAAATATATTGGAATAAAAACAGATCACTTTAAGTTTCCATGTAATAGATTATTTCACCACAACCCTTTTACAGGGCTCTGGATCATCAGACTTTCCTTCCAAAAGTTGAAATGAAAAATGAAAAGAAACTTACACATTTCTGACGAACCGCACCAAGCGTATGTGAAATTAACGAAGTGAGGAAGTAAGGTGGGAGGGAAGATATAAGTGAGTTAGATGTACAAATTTCAATTCCTTCTACTCTGTGTAGGCTAGACCCCGCTTAACGCATGCTATCTAGATATACATGGGTAAGGGGTGAGGGAGAAGACAGACTTAAAGGTGTAAGATACAGTTAACAATGAAATAATAAATCATGTCCCTGAGATCAGGATTCACTCAAATTCTTAGATGCTGCTATTTCGCATTACTTTAAAAGGGTTAGAGCTTGATATAAATCTAAATGTTTAAAAAATCTACAACGAATTTAATTTGAAGTTTGTTGGAGTTTTGGGTATTTTCTATGAAATAGTCGATTGGGAAAATTCATAGAAAGTACATTGAAAGAATAATCCATTTTATATCTAGTAATCCTATTTATTTTCCTAAACTTATTTCTTATAGCTTGTTAAGTTGACATCTATTCTTTTGATTCTTGTTCATAAATTAAACTAGTTACTGTTCATAGATACCCAATTATCAAGGTTTATTCCAATTCAAATAATTTTTTCATCAGTAATGATTATTGAGTAATATATTTCAATTTAAATTAAATTATCAATTTAAATTAAATTATCAATTTAAAAATTTACCTCCGTATTATTTATTTAAACTCATTTCAAATTGGAGAATATTAGAGGAGAGAATTGGATAAAAGATTACTCACAGAAAATTAGGTCCTCCTTTTACAATATTCTATATATTCGTACACATACTTTTTTCTTGTTGATTATTCAGTTGATATCTATTCGTTTGAGTCTTGTTCATAAATTAAACTCGTGACTGTTTTTAGATACCTACCTAATTATTATCAAAGGTTGTTCCAATTTAAATAATTTTATCATCAATTATGATTATTAAAGGGTAATGAAAATTACCAATTTAAAATTTACTTCCGTATTATTTAAACTCATTTCCAATTGGAGAGTCCTAGAAGAGAAATTTGGATAAAACACTACTATGGCAATGGAATCCCACCGGAAAATAAGCCACGTAACAACTGTTTCTGCTGTAGACATCCTACGGTAAACTGTATTAAATATCGCAGAAACTCTCACAGTCCTCCTTATCGTAATGTGTAATTGATAAGACTGGGAGATATTCGTCAAATCTCTGGTGCAACTCTGTAATGACTGTGTAAGAGGAAAACATCTTGATGTCGTAGAATAGGGTAAATGAATTAACCAGCTCAATTTGCAAGAAAAGAAAAATGCTCAAATATTTGATACTTAACGAATGATTCTTATTTTCCAGTATGTTTGATTTATCCCTATTTATTATATAAGTCGAGGAAATGCACAAATGCATTGAAACCTGGTTTGCTAAGTTGTATCGTTAAGTGTTTCCCGCTATTACAGTTTCTTATTGCATGACTACACTATGTAAATCGACACACATTTGGATTTTCCTATCTTTTTAATCCATCTTCTCCATTCTGATAGAAAATACGTCATTTTCATTATTAGCCACAAATAACCTGCATACACTCATAGAGCATACGAAAGCCATTTCGTGGTCATCAAAAATATTCAATAAGTAACATTGACTAAGCAAAGACTGAAATAGAATTATGTTACACTAAGTTCGATCACAATGTATTTTTATCTTACTGAACACCCCGAAAATGAAATATGGCGTCTTGAGAAAAACCTTTTTGAATGAGATTATAAGTCAATAGCCAGACGTTTGTTCGACAACGGAACCGGATGTAGCTAAATACGTGCTGCCGCCATGGGAAGGATGTGTCTATCATGGATATTTCATTTGAGGATGAATTCAGTTAAATATGTGCTTTACATATAGTTCAACATCCACATAAACTGATTACCTCACATTTTATAAAAAATATGCATTTTAAAAGAATAATAAACATTGCTTGAAAATCTGAGTCGAAAATGTCATCATATTCCCATATTTTTTTGCTCATAGATTCATAATTCACTAATATATCTTTTATTTGTTGATTTTTTTTCACACAATATCGAGTGCTCGTAGAGAGATTTCTCAATGTGTTTTCAACATCACTACGTTTTAAAGCGGTCCAAGATTAACGCACATCTTATAAAAGAAGGAGGATTTTTGAAGACCCCCCCACCCTGCAAAAGAAATTAAAATATTGCGAAAAGAATTGTGGTCGACAAGCGTACGCGCATTATTTGTCGCTCCCCGAAAGTCACAGTGGGTAAGTCACTGGATTGTAATTTAATATGTATTTATTGAAAGCTCAAGCAAGTCTAATCTCAAGCGAGGGAAGATGGATGTCAAATCATTTGAAATCATTTGAATCATTTATCTATTAATGAACCTTTCTACCTACTGCAATCTGAATCGCTAGATTTACTAAAAGAAACTACAGGTCCCTTTTTAGAAAATTAACCCTCCTATTCAAAAGTGAGTTTCTAAAATACTGACAGGTCGGGGTAGAAAATATATAATGAGCCGGGTTAGGGCACGAAAGAAACGAATTCAAACATGCCCAAAGAAACCCGAAAACAAAATGAAATTCCCTCGGACCCATATAGAGTAAGTTATCTTGATGTACATACACGCGCACATACATAATCCTATATTGATACATACGCTGACTTACACAGATACATACATACAGATGGGCAGACGAACACAAAAGGGCACAAAGAACATTACAGATATATACACAATACAAATGCCTTGATTCAACCAAAATGCATACTTATAGGTAGAAAAGCACTAACAGATAAATGCACATAGGCATTGAGACATACAGACAAACACCATGATTTTAATGAAAGATAGAATTCGCAGTGCCAATTGTTAACGAGATAGTCTGAGATTACAGGTTGCATATTTGCAATTGATTGAAATACAATGATTCCGTATCCATATAAATATTACGTTTCTGCAATCTCAGATCATCTCATTAAAATTTGGCACTGCGTATAGTCATGTCGTAAAGAAATATTCTCAAAGTTTAGTAGATAACATTCCAACTATCGGTTGCAAGTTCTTGAGACAATTTATATAACATCCAGAGAACCTGATTTGTCTAAAGGGAATAAATGTTTGGTCTTAGTGTCATCTGTTTATAAATTTACTTGTGTAAATATACAATTCGTTCAATCTCAAAACATTTAATGAAAATTGTCAATGAACATGTTCCTTCTGTGAGGAAATATACTTAGTGCTGACTAGGTCACAAGCCGAAAACCACAAGTTCTTGAGACATTTTATATTATAACAAATTGTGAAAGCCAGGTTTGTATAAAAACAAGTAATTTTTTTTTCTCTCAGTATAATCTTTTTATAAATCCAACGATGTTAATATATTATTCCTGCAATCTCAGAACATGTCATTATATATATATATATATATATATATATATATATATATATATATATATATATATATGTATTAACAAAATATACATAAAGTTTTTCATTAATTGCACAACTCAGAGTTTCATAGCGAAGCAATTTTCATGTATTTGGAAATCTGTTCGGCAGGAAACTGTGCAATTAATGAAAGATATTATCTATATTATATATATTAAATGACTCAGTTACTTAACAATGAGCACCGTTCTTTCTTACACAATATATATATATATATATATATATATATATATATATATATATATATATATATATATATATATATATATGGAGAAAAATATGGAAAAACAAAAATCCGTATATGCAAGTATGCTGTTTTAATGTTTTTTCAATGTCGACGTCAGACGTTTCGGTCTAGTAGACCTTCTTCAGGACATAGTTATTAAAACATAATTAAAATTAGACGATATTCAAGTCAACATGAAAAGAGGATAGACATAAGACTACTCAAAACAGAATAACTGAAATTTTTAATGATCAGCAAGATTAATGCTGGACAAGCGTATTTATAAATTTTAGATTAAAATAATTCTTTTTCGTTTAAAATATACTCTATTTTAGAAATACGGTTTCACAACATCGTTCACGTGACGCCGACGTGATCGAATAGCGAAACGGAACGTCTGACGTTGACAGTGAAACAACATTTCCATATTCCATGTTTTACCATATTTTCTTCATACTGTCGGATCTATATCCACATATTTGTTTATATATATATATATATATATATATATATATATATATATATATATATATATATATATATATCTGTATACAATCGCTTGCACGTATACCTAACTATTTTTAGCCATTCGGATATATATATTCATACAACTTTCATTAAATAATATAGACAAATCTTGTCTATTTTATGTAAATTGTTTTCATAACGTCTGATAATCTTAATAACATTATCATTAAACGAAGAAAGAAAATCACAATATTGATACATTTTTCTGTTTACATGGATGATTTCCAAGCAACGATAACCACGTGCTTATATAGACGCTGGAAGCGAAAATCGCACCGCAGTTCATGATGTCACAAATGACCACACGGGAGTGAATTCTAGAAGTATTAAGTATGGGAAGCCGTTGGTATAATCCAATGGATTCTGTTACCAATTATAGACCTTTAAAAATATTTGTGGTGATTTCATAGTTTATTTTGTTCAGGTTAGGTTTCACCTGTTTTACATATATAGCTTCAAGAAATTTTAGTTTTTGTTTAGTTTTCTTGTTTAAGTATAGATGTGTTTTCTACAAGGATTTTACGGAATTGTGTATGGGGCTAGGTAGGTTGTTTTAAATGCCTAAAATAACTCTAACATACCTGGCCGCATACACAATTCCGTAAAATCCAAACTATCCCTACCCTACCTAAACTTAACCTCTTTTTCGAACGTAACTCATAATTGATACAATAATAGTTAATAAAAATGAACACGCTACCACCCCTGTCTAAATGATTGGATTTCTCTGTATCTTTGGAAACATAAAATTATGAATGGTATGTCCGTTTAAAACACAGTAAATTCAAAAATAAGTTATTCCAAAATTCGCTTGTGGTTGAAACAGAACTAATGCGTTTGATTTAATTATATAAATAATTTGAAGCTTTAGCTTCGGTTTTTTAAACATGGTAATGCATGTGTAGCGAAGAAACCATATTTTAAATCAGTTAATTTAGAAGATATTGATATATATAATAATGGACTCGGTTTCGACGTATGAGGACCTGACAGCTCATTGATACATTGATATAGTTATGAAATTTTGTAGGATAATCTTAAGTGGCATTTAAGATCCGCTAGTGTTTTACAAAGGAGGCCACATATGGAGCAAGTGTGAGGATTGTGAGATGAGATCACTGTTAGATTGGCTGACCTTTTAGATCTTGCTCTAGCTTCTTGAAGATGATTCAGACAAGCAGTTGAAAGTTGCTGAGTCCACTAAAACACGTTGATCTCCATTCTACCCCCTCACACTGAATATTTTTCTACTTTCGAAATGTTCGATTTTATATTTAAGATTTTTCATAAATTCATTGTTTTTCACTATACCTGAATATTTGCGAGTGTTTCAATTATATTATTTGAGATCCTATTGCCATGTACGCATTTACTGGTATTGGCGCAGATTGCATTGGGATCAACGCAGAAGCTGGTTAGCCTGCAGGGTTTTGTAGTGTTTTATGACCGACGAATGAATGTGATATTCGGGCATCAGGAACGTAGTTCTTTTTGGGCAAGTTAATTTGTTCATGAAATTGCTATGCTGTAATGGGATGTCTTTGTGATCTGTTAATGTCACCGGGAAATAAACTGGATATTTTAACATTCTGTTGCAATTATATATTTATATGGAGATGTTCCTCGGCTTATAATGCTGTTAACTTGTCTTTTATTCCGTTTTCTTTTTATCGATGTATTTGTCTAAAGTATTATTGTGATGTTTTTTCCAGTTTTCATACAGTCGATATAGATTTCATTTTTATTATTTTATTTTTATTTCTCTTTAAATGCTGAAGAATGATCCTTACTATTTTTTTAAAAAATGTGTATGTGTTATATTCTGTTCTAATAGGAATACATACTTTACAAACACGCTGGATAAAAAGTTTAATGTAAAAACCAATACAATAAGAATAAAGGTAACAATTATACACAAGGTCGGTAGTTCTCGCGTAAGTCTGATTCGTACTCAACAGATCCCAGCTAAACAATAGGTACCAGCCTCCCCACGAGGTAGGATGTGGCACAAAGCCGAATTTAATGTGGGACATTCCGAGCCCGTAGTCTCAGCCAAAAATTCCCCATAAACCAGCATAAACAGATTTGGGTGTTCGGACTTATCTCTGCCCTTCGGATAACATCGTCTGGGTTCATCTCTGCTCGAAGACAGAGAGTTCGACAACAGCTAAGAGCTGAGTAACAGATCCCAGCCAGAGATGTTTACGTTCACAATGGTACAAACTGTGGTACAAAGCTAAAATGGGGATTGGGGAAAAGGACGGTCTTCTGTTTTAACTTTAAACTTAGCTAGACACAAACACTGACCGAAGAATACGAACAATTGTCCTAACATCTAAACAACTCATTCTTACCTACTTTCCTTACTACATCCAATATAATACTTCATTGTCTCTATGAACATCCTAAATAGTCCCCATATGTATAATTCATTAACTGAGTGGGCAGGGGAATAAAACAACAATTTAAAAAATCCTCAATGATTATGTACAATGTGTGAACATTTTTTACAATAAACTAAACAAAATAACGTTAATAATAAAATCCTCCACAATCGTTAAATGTGGCAGAAACATCAGTTAACTCGATGAAATCGATGCGGGATTATAATAGTATAAAGCATTTATTCATCCCAAGCACTCAACACAGACACGCACTCATTCAAACACAACAAAAAATACGAAGGTAAATACGCCAAAGAAAAGGCACCCCACATCTACTAGAGAACTGACATCACTGACCACCTAACGAGAGTGGGGATGCGGAATTAAACTAAAGAAAAATAAGGAGAGAAAAAAAGGGGCCAATGAGCATACATACACTAGCTAAGTTAAATGAAAAAAGAAACCAAAGATTCAAAACCAAACCTAGACTAGCTTTATTTCGGGATGGGTTGCCCAGGATGAACAATATCCTGATGCCTAACTGGCATCAAAGTGCCACTCCAGGTCAGCCCCTTTCGCTCGACACAGTCGCGCCAGATTCACTCTTCTTTTGTCAAATTTGCCATTTCTCCGTCCTAATCTTGACTTTAAGCTGATGCGTAAAGTACAAGTTCCCTACTGATATGTCGTCCAAATCATGACTCTCATAACACATAGCAAGCAAAATAAGGTATATTGTTCAGCGTTCGTCAACAGCGGTGCCACATTGCTACAGACAGAAGAAGCCTCAAAGACAAAGAGCTTTCCCTGCAGCATGCGAAACATGAGGCCTTTATCAAATTTGCACAACGGCACTACCACCCTGCGACTTCCCAAACAGCGTTGGCAGTTTGGAGATTTCTCCAAGCCCGCTGAACAGGTTTTTCGTGGCCCCGAGTGCGCCACGAATCCCCACCAAGATGCGAGATGCTTCATCGTTATTGAGAAATTTCAACCTGGGCGCCACAGACCATATTGAGAGAGTCTCCTGCTTTGTAAAGCCGCGCTCGTCAATCAGCCCATCACGAACGGACCCCCTGACTAACACCTAACTTAATCCCCTTCGATACAAGGCCTGGACGTTGGAGAGGCCATCTGACGCTCATGAGAAGCGTTTCAGAGCAAGACGACAAGCACGGTAGAAGAGCATTCGGTTCGGGGTAAACGGTAGACCACCTCTGCACACGACAGCTCACTTCTCATAGACGGGATGTTCTTACGGTCGTCATTGTTCCTGAAGGTGCCCTCCTCATCCGATTCGCGACACATTCAATCTAGGAATCCGATGCGAAGCGTATATTGGCGAATCTCAACGCTAGGCATATCTAGATCACCTTCAGATGGATGAAGGCAGCAGATCATCTGGGATAACCTAGCGCCCTTGCCTTCTCACAAGAAGGAGAATGATAACTTTACTAATGACATTAGTTTGGCATACGGAAGTGGAAGTACAGTGAGACGGTAAAGGAGAATCATGTAGATGTGTGAAACACAAACTTCCGCCATCCACTTCAAGGAAAGATTCCTCCGTGACGACGGATTAACTACGATCTGGGCCTTCCCTTGTACCTCCAAACAATTCATTTCGAGCTGGGTATCAGGACCGGACCAGATGCCTAGTATTTTGAGCGGACCATCCGTCCCGAGGAAATGTCCGGGAAGAGAATCTCCCATCCACACACCCAACCGCAAGCCAAAAGACTTATCACGGTTGACCTTGGCACCTTTCACCATCTCATAACCACTGATCTCTTTGCTGACTTCTTCCATCTAGGCTCTGCTCGACACAAGAATCGAAACGTCATCAGCATAGGCAGAATAACTGGTCGAGATGGTAGCACCAGGTAGGAAAAATCCGCGTAGGACCGGATTCATCTTTAACTTGCGAAAGAAAAGTCCCAACTGAAGAATGTAAAGGATAGGCGAATGTGGACAACCTTGACGAATGGAACGCGACAATACGAAAGGCTCCGATCTTAACCCATTCATTTCCACCAGCGCACCGGGGGTAGCATATTTAAGTGCGAAATTCCCGCCTGACCCGGCCGCCGAAAGAACAGCCTCCAGGAATCGATGGTTAACCCTATCGAAGGCCTTGGACTGATCTAAATTGATCAGCGCGGCTTCACTGTCGACTTTCTCTTTGATCAAGCGGACTATATGAAGGATGTCCTGAATAGCGGGGCCTTCAAAGCACGTCTATTCGGAGCCAATCAGATTAGAGAGGACAAGCTGCAAACGGTTGTCTAAGATCGTTGTCAAAATCTTTAACTCTGCATTTAGCATGGTTAAATTGCGTAAGATACGTATCCTATCCCCACCGTTCTTGTCCTTGCGTTGCAACTTGATCAGACCCCTGATGAAGCGTTGAGGTATAGACTCCTTCTTCATCTAGTTGTTGTAAATTAGTTCCGGCAAAGAACAAAAACGGGTGACCTCTTCAAAGAAAAATTCGTAGGGAAGGCTATATAATCGCGGAGATTTATCCAGGCCTACCAATTTCAATGTTTCCCAGATATCCGACTCTGTGATGGGGACCTCACAGCTTGTCGCTACAGCTGCCTCAAGGCAGGGCAAGTCGGATAAATAGGCGTTGAACTGATCAGGACTCAGACCAGGCTCCCTGGAAAAAAGTTACGAAAATTTATCTCCAAAAAGCTTCGCATATGCCTGCGTGTCATGATCCGCATATCCGTCAATATGACGCACGCGATATGCCGCCGAGACACCGAGACGCATTCGAAGCCTCCTCTGCACGCAATTCAGAGGCCATATTCTTTGCCTCAGAGGACATTCTTTTAACCTAGCCCTAATTACCAGAGCTTAATCCTTCTTGATAAACAAGAAGGTCAACTCTGCCTTAGCTAAGGCTATTTCCTCATTATCACGGGATTTAATTGCCCGGTCTACCTTCTGTTCACAAGCTGTTTGCGCAGCTAATCTATTTAGATTGTGTCGACGAATAAATCGGCAACAAACGTTTAAATTTTCGACACGAGCACACGCAGACTTCCAAGACTTCCTCACCAACCAACAGACATCCCTCCAGCGTCCATCAAATCATGCTGAATAGAGCGAGCCCTCTAGACAGAATGCCTTCATAATCGCGAAAAGAAAAACTCATACCTAGACGCTGAGGGCTACGAGTGAGACTCACCCTCCGACCCTCCGACCTGAGGACTCGAGCATTCACACCAGAGATACATTTGTCAAAACGATTAGGGCTGCGCTTCTGCATTGAACATGACTGGGGTAAGGGCACTGACGGCCTCTTCCAATGATCCTGTACCCTTCTCAGTCCTGATTGTACCATCAGGAGACAAGCAGCTAATGTCCAATAGGAACGTAAGTTTTAAAGCTCTGTAAAAGTAGGGGTTAACGAAATGCGGGAGCCTCCCTGGACAAAATTGATTTAGTTTTCTAACATTATCGTTATCAAATCATGCTATCGGAGGAAACATGGCAAACACATGATTAAACCATATCTTTTGGCCAGGAACACCAGTCCTGAAGACAGTTAAATACACTTCGCATTCGGAAAGTTATTAGGATTTTCAACTTCTAAGTTGTTGATTTTTTAAGTTTTAGACGAAGTTTCAAGTCTCTGAAATTTTTGATTTGTGTAGCTAATCTTTACTCATGAACTTTTGATATTTTGCAAACACCTTCTCCGGTATTAAACCTTAGTTTGGGGAACAGTAAGTTTCTTATAGGATATGCTGCAGTTTATAAGATGGAGACGCTGGAGCCGAAGATGAGCCACTAAATGTTTTAGCTTGTAGACATCTCTGTGTAAGAGATTATTTTAATTTTTTTAGTTTTTCTTTTTTTTGTTGAAAGATGGTTCATGTTGCAGTTGCTTAAGTCTATCGGAATGGCTGGTCAGAGAGTCGCCCTTGAAGCTGCCAGAGGGAGTGGGTCTGTTTGTTCCTTTGCCTGTTTTATTTGTTGTGGACCGAGGTTCAGCTGCTTGGAGCTTCCCTTTTGCCCTACCAACGACATGCCATTCCCCCTCTCCTTTTTCTGCAAACGCAATAGCGGCGGGCAAAAGCTTTTCGGGGAATGGGGACTGAGCGTTGAACCAACACGGTGGTTTATCCACACCGGTCCTGATCGCTGGCATGCCCATTACAGGTGAGACGGAAACAACAGACTCGTCCAAATGGGAATTTGGTTGGGCCAGTGCCACAACTTCAGAGGCTTCCTCTTTGGGCAGGAAGATGACAGGTGTCCAATCTTTCTAACTTCCAGCATGTTGGTGTACGTCCAGCGACGATTATCTGCATTTTCTGGCCCTCTACATCCAGACAGCTGAGGATGGAAATGAAAGTATCAAAATTTCACCCCCCACACGGTCAGATCGTCAGAGGAAGTACTGAGTATCTGTCCAAACTGGCACTGATAGGCAGCCAAGTGCTCCCCGACGATTTGACGAGGAACTCCAGATACCTATACAGGGTCCTCCGTTTCTCTTCATATTCAGTCCTCAGAATATATTTCGCTATTAAATCCCTTGTGGTTGCTGCTTCACACTCCGCAGGCGTGGGTAATAGTGCCACCCACATAAAAAAGCCTTTCCCTTTGATGACCCTCTGAGCTTTAATGCCCAGAGAGGTCAAGGCTTTGACAACAGTGTCTTTTGTGTCTCGCGATGTTAATATAAACATAAAATTTTTTTTAAAAGACATAGCCAAAAGTTTTGAGACGATTGGCAAGGATAAATAGAAATGCTTTGTATGGAAACCTACCACGCGAACCCTTCTTCACAAACCATGTCATATTGTTAATCTGTTTAATTTTGCATAAATGTTCTTGGAACAAAATATTTGGGGGACATGTACTATGGAGTGATGAAAAAAATTGAGCTTTTTGAAGATAATGTTGTACAGAAGAATTGGCGCAAGAAAGGTGATATTTTTCACAGTGGCAATATTAAATATGGAGGTGGATCGATAATGATTGTTTTAACAATTAATTGCAATAAGATGAAAAAGGAAATCTGCAGACTATATAAAAAAATAACAACCACAAAATGTCCATCGACGTCGGCGATTTAATTTCCAGCAACATAATGATCCCAAAAATACATCTAGGTCAGTGAATGTGTGGCTTCAGAACAAGATTACAGTTTTGCCATGGCATTCAATGAGTCCTGACTTGAATCCTAATGGTCGTTCATCAAAAACCCTTCAGGAATTTGAACACCTCACCATTGAGGAATGGAAGAAAATCAATGAAAAACTTGTTCAAATCTCATCAAAAGCTTTAGAAAAATGATTGCAGTTATAATGATTTGAGGCCATGTTATTGACTATTAATATTGTGTTATTTTCTATTTTTCACACTGTACTAATATTTTTTTATTTTCCTATTTTGTATGATTCGCCCGTCAATTTTTTCGTATGTTATGAAAATTTAGTTGTATATTCCTTTTTTCTATGCTTATTAACATAGAAAGAAACCTGACATCAATATTCAAAATAATTTCGTCCTGGACTAAACGTTTTTCGTTGTAATGTGGATTTTTAAAAAAAATATATTATACTTTATTTTCCATAATTTTCCTGCACGCGTTTCCGGTCTCGTGACCTTCATCAGGCAAAGCCTGGAGATTTTCACGTATTATTAAATATAATTAGTTTTTTTTTTAAGTTTTTCGATGTTAAACCTTCTGGATATGAGACATTCTTTTTTTGTGTGTTAATGACCCATATGTCTCCCTGAATTGGCAGTGAATGAGTTCTGCATGAAACGTTATAAAACAATTAAGATTGGTCCGATAAGTGGTGAAGGAGTTGTCGACATTCTTATCTTTTAATGACCCCTGTGTGTTCTTAGATCTATTTCCATTTTTTTGTGTTTTTATCTGCATGCGTATTTATACGTATATTCCCTCTCCATACATAGACTGTCTTTTTACGAGATTTTAGTAAACACATTTGTACATATACACACATATATACACACGCACATATACACCCATATATATGCACAAACCTCCTATGTTGTGTAGTGTTCGCGTGTGTGCCTGTATACGCGCAATTCCGCTCAACATACACATACTGTCCTCTTACAAGGAATCAGTATATACTTATCCATCATACATACATACATACATACATACATACATACATATATATATATATATATATATATATATATATATATATATATATATATATATACTTAGAAGGAATTAGTATACACACACATGCACACATACATATATACGTACGTACACATATATATACGTGTTAAGTTGTGTGGATTTGCGCACGTGCCCGTGAGTAGTGCCTTGCATTTGTCAACATGTGTATATATATTTTTGTTCCACAGACACCCGCATATGAGAGTGTGTGCATGCATGCGAGTGATTTGATCTATTTAGTTCTGGTTTAAATTTCTTTATGAAGTTTTTTCTTGTATTTGTTGGTAAGACTAATTGTCTGTTTGATATATTGGCATGATTTGAAATTTACCCTTCTTACATTTAAAGATGTGTTGTGTTACAAAAAGTTATCTGTTTTCTGGTAATTTCTTATTGCTTTTGTGTAGGGATAGAATTCATTCAAACTAATTAATATAATGAATTCTCATTAAATAATTATTATAACCAAAGTTCGTTGTCAATTTTTTATTTTATTCTCATATACTGGTTTTTTGATTGGTCATTCCAGCTTATGTAACAGCGTTCCCCATAGTGAGGGGTGTTTAATTGATTTGAACCCTTTAAAACCCTTTATTCTACATTCACCACAATCACTTGATAAGACATCAGAAGTGTTGAAAAAATGGCTACTTTTGTAGTGATTATATAACATATTTATGTTATAATTTTCGGATAAATAATTATATTTGCTCTACTCTGTATTTAGCACTCTTTTAAGAATAGTATATTAGAATCTATTCCGTATACATCAGTACTAATATATTGGATATGCATAAAGACATTTTTTATGTTTAACATTCTTTTTAGAGATTCAAGTATTTAAGTAAATGCTCTGTTTGTAATAAACATTATTAAATAACATTTACCGGCCTGAATGTCCGAGAAATTTTCATAGAAAATATTCGTCTTTCGACAGGATTCGAACCTGTATGCTATAAGGAACCGTCATATGACCTGACGTGCCTTACCGCTCGGGCACAAAGGATAGTTCTGTGGGCAAGGTCGAATTTACTGCTTATAAACTTCAACTTCCATGAATCACTCACGCACATTCATAACTGCTCATGGCGTATCAAATGTAAACAAATGACGTCACACATTATTAAATGGACAAATTCCGCCAATTATTTAAAGACATTTTTATGTTTGACATTCTTTTTATAGATACAAGTATTTAAGTAAATGCTCTGTTCATAATAAACAGTATTAAATAACATTTACCGGCCTGAATATCCGAAAAAAATTCATAGAATATATATATATATTTAAAAATATTTTTTGTGGTACAAAACTCTATTACGGCGTTAAAAACAAGAATAATTTTATATTGGACCATGATGTTATTAAAATAAAATACCAGCCGACCGGTTTCGCCCCCTCTCTTCAGAGCTGTAAACGGGGGAAAAATTATGAACCAGGAGAAAAAAAATAAAAAAAATATATATTCAGTGTGAATTAGTTTTCTGTGTTGTCCACTTCACACGCGTTGTTTCATCTGAAGGTGTTGGAGACGCTGTTTATCGGGTCTGGGCGACCTTCTCTTTGTTTGCTTGGGCTTGCTCTTCTGGGTCTCTAGCATCTTTAGGTGTTACAACTGTCCCTTCCGTTCATTCACGTCACCCATATATTTTTTTTTCTCCTTTTTCATAATTTTTCCCCCGTTTACAGCTCTGAAGAGAGGGGGCGTACCGGTCGGATGGTATTTTATTTTAATAACATCATGGTCCAATGTAAAATTATTCTTGTTTTTAACGCCGTAATATATATATATATATATATATATATATATATATATAGAGAGAGAGAGAGAGAGAGGAGGAGAGAGAGAGAGAGAGGGAGACAGTGAGATAGAGAGAGAAAGAGAGAGAGAGAGAGCGACTGCGACAAACAACGTGTGATGTGCATATACGGAAGTAACTGTAATAATAAAAGTTGACATTTATTTTTTATAAGTACCCTATTATTCAGCATTGCCAGAGAATGTTTAGGAGGTTTTACTCCGTACGTTTCTCTTGCACCGTTGGCGATTGATTTTTACGTATGAATGCCAACATATTCCGTATTAGGTTCTGTCAGTTTTGTGTCATATGGAGAATCTCACTTTTAACGGTTCCATAATTCTATCTCTTCCTCATGCTATGCAGTTTTACTCTGAAAGGGAAATTGACTGGTCGACATTATGTGGCTAAGTTAAGTATCGCTGTCTTCAATCACTGCTATGCACTGACAATTGTCGATTGCTCAGAAGATGATGCTCTTTTGAGGAAATAGGTAATATTTTGTTATTTTTCACCCTCTCGTTTCTGGCTACCAGTGACAAATGCATCAAAACAGCGTGTGTTTATCTTCGTCACATGGCCTAACCGAACGCCGATGAAACCTTTTCACCATAGCCTGAATGGAATACTTCAGTATTATTGAGGATAATTCAGAACCATGATTGATGAAATATTTTAAGATGTAGGTGCATGTACAGATGCAGAGTGCATATACATATGCAGATGCAGTTTCAAGTCCTGTTGGTATACAACCTAATATTTAACTCCATGAAAAAGACTCTTTTCCCTTGGGTTCTATTTCTTCAGGATACATTTTACATTTTACCCAATTACTGACATTCTGGTATCTATCTTTTGTCTATCAATTTATATAGTCACGACTTAATGGATAAAAAGCAATATACATTGGTGTAGTTCAATGGATAAAAAGCATTATACATTGGTGTAGTTTTAGACACAGTCCAACTTCGTAAGATCTATGGACAAAAAAGACATTTATTTTTAGTTTTAAATGCAGGGTTATAATGAATTATCATGTTTGCACAAAATAATGTTGAATTAAAAAGTAGAATGTTATCGTTATTCCGTAAACAGTTGGTTTCTTCCATCATCTGTCGTATCTCATCAAGACGTGGGTGATTATAGCTTGACATAACATCTCCTTTAGAGGTTACTTCACAGTGTTGTTATCACTTCACCCCAAGCAACGCCATAAAGCCACTCAGAGGCGAAAGTTTACTGAATGTTAGAAAGTATGAGAAAAAGGGCTATTAAGGAGAAAGAACCATAAAAGAACAATAATTAAGAATACAGAAGTCAACGATTGACATTGCATTTGAATTTTTAAAATTCAAAATTGGCTGGAAGCAAGAAGCCGAAAGAGTGATCAACAAGCGAGATGTTCAATAGAAGGATCTTTTAGCATAGAACTTACGGTTACATTTAGCTATTTCGACTGTAAAATGATGAAACCTTTCCGCCAATCTAGTACTGCGCATAAATTCATAAAGTCTATTTACCGTAGATGAAAGTTATGAGAACAATTTCTATGAAAGCATTTATAGAAAAGGCTCAAGGAAGCTACGTTAGCGCGGTGAGACAATAATTGACGCTGAGATGTTCACTTACTGTCTGTCCCAGATCCTGATCTGCAATTCATGTTCACAAGCCTATTAGTTTATTCTCTGATTCTCTCTCTCATATTTGCGTTTAGTATGTACTGCGAGTGTGAAATTCTCTAAATCATCTTTGATCATGTGCAATACATATTCTAATTTCTTAACCTCAATATACTTATCGTTCACATTTTTCTTAAAGATTTACTTGTTGGTCAATGCATTGTATTCCCAGCACCCCTCAGTCGACATGCGATCTTATACGTCCTTTTTGATCTGTGAAGAGATTGTCCACTATCAAGGCCGTATAAAAAAAAATTGATATTACGCATCAGTCAATAACCATGATTTATTAATAACGAAACGTTAACTGTATAATGCATCCTTTCTAAAGTACTGAAAACATCTTAGTGCAATAACACGGAGGTAACACGAACTCTGCTTGATTCAATTGGTGATTATGATATGTTTTGCCGGTGTAGGTGATTTGAAGGAGCTGTCACATGGAACCGTATAAACATGGCGGGTATCTTTATCAATACTAATTTAGAGACTCGAAACTAGTGACAACGATGAAAGTATTTGGCTGATCAACAAATTTGGCAACTTAGGTTCATATCCTTTTTCTAATAGGTATTTAGAGTAATGTATCTTGACCAACAGTCGTTTCTAAGGCAGCATTGACGATATCCTTGAAACGAATTCAGTCCGTCATTGTTCACGTGATAGCTAGGCGCTTCTGAAACTGCAATGACGTCGTTATCGATGTAGATGCCAGGTTCTATAAAATAAGTTTTTTTTAACCTTATTTTTAGTTGTTAACGCCTGTCTTGTGCACGAGATAACCAGAATAATCTAGAACAACCTGATCCATGCGGTCAGGCGTTACGAAAGGTGTATTGACCTTGTCCTCGTTAGTGAAACTGATTATTACTAAATAGTTTGTTTCATGATTATTTGTTTTTTTTCTCGTTAAAGGCCGCCATTTTGCACGTGACAGCTAAGATAAACAAAAACTACCTGACCCTGGTGTTCAGGCGTTTCTGATACTGAAATGACGTTGTCCTTAATGTTGAAGGTATTTTATTTAAATAATATATTTTTAAATTTATTTCCTTTTTAATGAAGCCAAACAACTTGAAAGAAACCTGTTTTCTACCGACATTCAGATACATCCACATTGCACGGATGACGTTGTCGAGTCTCGGTCAGGCGTTTATTGAATATGTGTACAAATCTTTCGAAAATATTCTCATTTTCGAATAAATATCATTTCCCATGATATTATAATTTGCTTTGCAGTGCTGTGCATATAATTCTAAATTAAAACTTTCAGAAATATTCTCAGAAATATAATCTCTATAAAACTGTCTTATTCAACGACTATAAACGAAAACCAATTAAAGTCATCTATACTCGGTCTGTCTGGTAATGACCAAGTAATTGTAAATATCCCGACAGCCTTTAGCGTATCTTGATATAACTAGGCAACCGAGTAGATGAGACCTTAGTGCGTATGCGTGAACTAAAACTTTCTCAAGATATTCAGAAGCATTTGATTCAACGTCTTGTCTGAGAACGTAATAGCTCCTCGGGTTGTCAACCGCTAAAAGTTGGCAACTTATTTCAAATTTGTAAATGCCCCCAATTACTATAACGATTTTACCATCGGGGCATTTAATGTAAGAAGAATTGTAAAAGAGGAAAATCAGTAATTCTTATCTCGAACGTTGATGTAGATTTTCTACAGGAAACCAAATTCAAGGGCGTCATATTAATGCCGGGTTTAACGTTTTCTTTTAATAACAAATGGAAGATCGATATGCATAGGGAATCAGTTATCGGATAAACATTGAATAACTATATTAGAAAAAAATCACCCTAAAATCTTTGACTATTTTGAAAGACCAGTCATACTTTTGTGAGTTAACAAAGGGCATGGAATTTTGGGGATGAATACTTTATTGGTTGTTTATAAAATTGCTAGCGATGAGAAGTCAGATTTGTAGGGTACCTTTAATCAAAACAGTTCTCATGATATTATTCAAGGGTCCTATTTTATCTGCCCTTTCTATTCACAGCAAATATATTGCAGCACGAAACCTTGATTTGGGAGATGATTCACTGAACTACATTTGGATGAAATGTTTGACACCAACACGGAGAACTGAACTGGACATTTTGAAATCTTGAAAAACTTTTAAAAAGTACCAGATCTGTAAATAATAAACGTGTGTAGAGTGCAATCAAAGGCAATCGATGACTACTATTTTGAGAATTATATAAAGATATGAAGATTCGACTAAGTGTAAAATAATTATTCGTTTGTCTCCCGTGTTTCTTTAAGAAGTGGGCGATCAAGACCCTCTACATTTTTGTATCATATGTAGTTCGATCAAATGCTTTACTGTCTATATTTCTGAGATGAGGTATTATGTACATCATTTACATTATTCGGACTCATTGTCTTCATCTTTGTCGCCATATTTATTACAACTTCACAGCCGTTGTACGGTGCGGCCTTCTTCAGGTGGTTGGAATGTCGAACTTAATCCTTTATTTCGCTCACTGGGGTAGACTGTTCTAGTAATACGTGACATGTTTAATGGATGTCAGTTATCAGTTATCTCCTGTTAATTTTCCCTCTGGAAGTTCTCCACTGCCTTAACCGGGTATTGAACTCACACTCTTTGGGTCCTATCACTGGATCTAACCAACACCTTTATCCACTGCTTATGGCACATTGAATCTTGCTTTTCAAAAAGTGTCGTTAGTTCAGCACAAAGACCTCTCAACTATATAATCAATTCATATGCGCAGGTGTCTGGCTATATCCATGTTTCCTTAGCGAAATAAAGGGTTATATCGACATTCCAACCACCTGAAGAAGGCTGAAACGTTGTAATAACTATGGCGACAAAGATGAGGGCAATAGTCCGAATAATGTAAATAAGGCCTTTATCCACTGTGCCATGTACCCTTGAGGACATGGCAGAGTGAATAAAGGCGTTGGTTAGATCCAGTGACAGGGACCAATGTGTGTGAGTTCAATACGTGGTTAAGGCAGTGGAGAACTTGGAGAGAGGAATTTAGAGGTTAACTGATAACTGACATCCATTAAAAACATGGCACGTGGAACTAGAACAGTCTATCCCAGTGAGAGGAACAAAGTTCGACATTCCTATTACCTGAAGAATGCCGGAGCGTACAACGGCCGAAAAGTTGTTATAAATATGGCGACAAAGATGAGGACAATGAATCCGAATAATGTAAATAATGTAAATGCGTTCTTTTTGCTGTTCCTATCAGTCTATGTTCTGCCATCTATTTATCAAAACACCTTAGTGAGGCCACGTCTTTTGTTTCTCTTGCCTTCAAAGATTCCTCTGAATTTCTGATATCCCAAGACCTATTGATGCATAATGTCTTCCATGAATTTAATTCCTTTGTTTTCTATTTTAAACGGGTTTTATTTTTATTCCCATGTTCTGAAAAAAACAAAAAAAAAACAAAAGAAAAACTTGAGGTTTCAATGCTCTTTTCATTGTATTCATCAGGAAATCAACCGAAACGTTGCCTCAAGTTACTTTTTCATGCACTTATTGTAGGAAGATTAAAATCACATCGAATCTCAGCAGTTTTCTTTTTTCCCAACAACACATTTCAGTTTATTAATATTTTTTTTTAGTTTTTTAAAGCATTCTTCACTATGCCAATACACCGTTGTATTTCTATGTTACATTGTCTATTATATATCTTCACAGTTAAATTTCTACGCCTGCACAGAGAAAAAATAATTCAAACATGTTTATCTTTCACTCATGTTTGAGCTAATGAAGTATTAATCTATTTATGTTAAGGTTACTCATAAAATATTAAAAGACAAACTCATAAATTTCTGTTATCCTCGAAAATATATTTAACATTTTCTCTGATGTACACATTATCGAGATTTGTCTTTTTTTTATAAATACTTCAATGGTAACTGTTTGGATGAGATCTTCGATATGCTATCTAGACTGTATGAATTTAAGCGCAGTACTAGACAGGCGGGGAGATCGTATCAATTTTTCGTTGAGCTAGGTAGATATAACCGTAACTTTTACGTTAACATCTTGTCTCGCATCTCTTGCTTGTGGAACTCCCTTACGGCTCCATGCTTTCGAGCCAAATTTAATCAGCAAGAATTTAAATGCAGTGTCAGTCGCTATCTACTGTCCTCCTGAATGCATTTTTCTCTTTCTACTCTACACTAATATTTCTGTTCCTAATTCCTCCACACCCTGTGACGTCTTGTGTGTTAGTAGCTGTAATGCTTTGCTTGGGGTAACACTGATTAAAAGTGAATACAATTTCTAAATTTATATAAATATATGAACAAAACGTAGTATATTTCATTTTTATATTGTTTAATATACACTGATCTTCTCATTAGATATTATCTCTTTGGCAAAAATACTTGCGATTATTCAGGCCATTTCATCTTTTGCAATTTAACACTAAATATAAAAATATAAAATATTGTACAATATTTCTATTATTCGGGCTATTGTCCTCATCTTTATTGCCATATTTATCATAACGTTTCGGCCGCTGTACGCTCCGGCCTTCTTCAGGTGATTGGAAATTCGAACCGAACCATTTATTTCGCTCGCTGGGGTAGACTTTTCAAGTTCCAGGTGCCATATCTAATGGATGTCAGTTATTAGACATGGTACGTGGAACTAGAGCAGTCTACTTCAGCGAGCGAAATAAAGGGTTCAGTTCGACATTCCGACCACCTGGAGAAGGCCGGAGCTTACAACGGATACGTTGTGATAAATATGGCAACAAAGATTAGAACAATAGGCCGAATAATAGTGAACATAATACCTCTTCTCAGAAATATAGACAGATATATAATATTGATGGCATGTCTTAATGCGTGACCGAGCAATTTGTTTAATTATTGCAAAAGATATGAATTTATCAATCATATGTCTGGATATTTTAAGATTTCATTTGGCCATTCAGTTATCTTTTGTATATTTCTTATCAGGTAAAAATAATCTTAAATCTATTGACCAAAACCTGAAATGTCGATCGCTGCTGGAATCATTTCGTCGTTATGTCTTTTTTTTTATGTTTTATTTTTCGTCTGAATCCAGACAAACATGACATGGAGACATCATTTATACATATTATCATATATAAAATAGACACATCGATATTTAATAATTTTCAAACGTTGCTATTTCATTTGAAACCGAATAGAAAGAAATAATATGAATTTAATAATAACTTCGTTGGAAATCGTGGGAATCCAGTAAAGGAATATTTAAAAAGCTTCATGTATAGACGAATGTTTAATAATAATAATAATAATAATAATAATAATATATATATATATATATATATATATATATATATATATATATATATATATATATATATATATATATATATATATATATATCAGGGTGGCCTGACGATTGCATATAGCATGAAACAGACTGCCGCCTCTAAGTGTTGAATTCTATGTTCACTTTTATATTTACACACGCTCTATCTCTGATATTGGGCACTTTATCCCATAAATATAGCACAACTTAAGACTACATTTCTTCATATATATATATATATATATATATATATATATATATATATATATATATATATATATATATATATATATATATATGTCATAGATACTCACAGAGATACACTCTAATCCACGCTAATATCTTGATAGTGAGATTCAGGATATCTTGCTTTTTTGTGCATTGATTTTGATAAAACATTTCTTTGCTTGTTGGCACAATATAGCAAGGCTATTGTTAGTTTTTCACTATTCTGTACAACGTTTTATTTCAGATTCGACAGTTTTTCAAGTTATAACGTCTCTCCTCTCTAAGAACAATAGGACGGGCAAAAGGCCACAATGATGAAGAAAAGTCATCATCAAGGAAAAGCGCCTCTCTTCATGCCGTTGCGGAGAAATTCGGTCAGTTAGACGATTCCTGAGGAATCCTTCGCCAAAGAAGACACGATCCGATTGTGGTACCCCCTGGAATATGAAAGCTACGGATTTAATGGATATTATCCGAAAGTCGTGTGGAAGCCCGAACAAACAGTCACACCCATTTTCGATGAAGTTCATCTTCCTATACCAAAAACTACCAGAAATCACACCCTCGAGACCATGGCTTCCATGCGAGCTGCCTTGAAACAGCCGTTCTTTAATGCCTCCTCCCAGGAATTTGTGGCTTCAGTGTGCTCAAAAATGCATGATGAGTCCAGAGTGACTCTTGACAGACCTGAGCGTTGATCAACACTCAGCATTACCGTGGTGGTTTCCATAGT